>JAOUQZ010000019.1:11822523-11851538 GCA_028564935.1 Neosilurus hyrtlii
ACACACACACACACACACACACACACACACACACACACACACACACACATACACACACACACATACACACACACACATACACACACACACACACACATACACACACACACACACACACACACACACACATATACACACACACATACACAGATAATCTTCACATCAATTTTTATTCAAATAGAGAATTTGTTTCTTCTGTTGGTTCAGCAAATAACTCCGCCATTGTGTATTTTGGTATGTTTTCATGGTACATGAGCTAATACCTGAGTAGTAGAGGAGCCAATCAAACCATTCGATTGCTTATATCTAGTGTGTGTGGATATAATTAAACTAGCTGTAATTATTTTTAAATATCACCTCAGCCCTGATTGTTCTAATAGATTTTATTGATAAATTCCCTAATAAATGTGCTTTGTTTCCTAATTTCTCGTGAAGGTGCTCTGGCTGGTGGGATTGACATCTCTGCTCACTGGATGACTGACCTGAAGGAAGGAGTATGTCTTATTGGCTTTTGGTTCAACCATGAACACTGTTGCTGGAACTCTAATGAGACAACATTCCAGGAGAGAGACAAGTGTCCGCAGTGGAAGAGCTGGTCCGAGCTGATGATCGACTCCAACGAAGGGCCCTTTGCTTATATCATTAACTATTTGATGTATGTGTGCTGGGCTCTGCTGTTTTCTTTCCTCGCAGTGTCTCTGGTTAGAGCCTTCGCTCCTTATGCCTGTGGCTCTGGTATCCCTGAGGTGCGATATCCATGTCTTTCCTTCTGTCAGCTATGTAACAATATTTGTCTGTTTAGGAGAGAATCATCAGGATGTTATTTAGAGGTGTATGTACAGATATGAATATATAATTGATATAAATGCACATTTTTCTGTTTTGCTTTTACTCTGATCCACAGATTAAGACCATCCTCAGTGGGTTCATCATTCGTGGGTACTTGGGCAAGTGGACTTTGATGATTAAAACAATCACTCTGGTGCTGGCTGTGTCTTCTGGTCTGAGTCTGGGCAAAGAGGGGCCTCTAGTCCATGTAGCCTGTTGCTGTGGAAATATACTGTGCCATCTTTTCACAAAGTACCGAAAGAATGAGGCCAAAAGACGAGAGGTGTGTGGGTGTGTGTGTGGGATCCATGGAAAACTATCCTGAAACTTTATGACATTAGAGAGTTTGAGTTAAACTCTAGACCTCAGCTTTGTTAGTTGTGGTCTATTGAAACCGGTCCCTTTATTTTGTATTCTGTGTTTTGATTCATCAGGTCCTCTCTGCAGCTGCTGCAGTCGGTGTTTCAGTGGCGTTTGGAGCTCCCATTGGAGGAGTTCTTTTCAGTCTAGAGGAGGTAAATGACCTCCAAGTTATTTATTCTTTTTTGCTGACACTCTTTACTGCTGCTCAGTTGTATTTAAAGTGCTTTTGTTACCTGCGGTGGAATAAAAAGCTTATCTTCTTTTATAGTCCATCAAAGTACTAAGTTCATCAAACAGTTTTCTCTGAACATTTGTCCTATAGGTGAGTTATTACTTCCCTTTAAAGACACTGTGGCGTTCTTTCTTCGCCGCCCTTGTGGCAGCCTTCACGCTGCGCTCCATCAATCCGTTTGGAAACAGCCGCCTGGTGCTGTTTTATGTAGAGTTTCACTCCCCCTGGCACTTAGTTGAGCTGGTGCCCTTTGTGTTACTGGGCATCTTCGGTGGCATCTGGGGCGCCTTCTTTATCCGAGCGAACATTGCCTGGTGTCGACGGCGCAAAACGACACGCCTGGGCCACTACCCAGTCCTGGAGGTGCTGGTGGTGACGGCGCTCACGGCAGTGCTGGCATTTCCTAATAGCTACACGCGCATGAGCACCAGCGAGCTCATTTCAGAACTGTTCAATGACTGCGGCCTGCTCGACTCGTCTCAGCTGTGTAACTACGCCAACGCAACCGACATCAAGAGTAACAGCAACACACTGCCTGACCGACCTGCCGGCCACGATGTCTACACAGCCATGTGGCAGCTAGCACTGGCGCTTTTCTTCAAGATGCTCATCACTGTGGTTACCTTTGGCATGAAGGTCAGTTGAAATGGTAACTCAGCTGGTTCAGTAAACACCCAATCTAACATAAAAAGGAGTCATGAGATCATTATTTAAAGAGATTCTGGACACTTAAAAGTGTTTTTGAGCTGTTAATATAAAATTTCCTAAAACTAGACACCTCATCCAAGTGTCCCCTCACATTATTCATTCATTCATCCATTTTATACGCCCCTTATTCTTAATTTTGGTCGCGGGATGGACAGCTCGCCAGTCCATCGCAGGGCCAACACTGATACAACCATTCACATAGCCTACTGGGAATGTTTTCGGACTGTGGGAGGAAACCCCTGAAATGATTACACCTGTTCGGTGTCAAACCCTTTTAATGAAGTATAATATGCCAGTAATGACAATGTTTATTACATTATCATAAGTGATGACACATTTTTAAGGCTTGCATCTAATTTTGTGGGACATCCAAGAGACAAGTTGGCTCTTGTAGTCATTCACATAAAGCCATTATAGATTGGCATTTTCTCTCAAACTCTCACACACTCCCTTGTCTCTCTCTTTCTCTCTCACTTACTTTCTCTCTGTCTTTTTCATGTGCCTTGACTGGTACAGAGCTGTTACAGCTGAGATTCCTTCTATAAATATTAAATGATTGTCTCCTGACATTTTTAGGTTTTAAGCTAAAATCTGGTAATCTGGAAAACTAGCAAAATTTGAAAGTAGCATCTCTTCAGGGCTCAGGCTAAACCCTCCCCTCCCTCTGAAGCTCCTTCCAAAGCCTACAGGAGTTTTTCTTTAAGTGCTTGCGTAATTGAATCGTAATTCATCTCAATAACATTTCATACTGCTTCTTAAACAAGAACCCTTAATATGCAGCATGAATCTAATGTATAGATGATGATTAGTACAGTTTTGTCTTACTTGACTACATTCTTTACTCTGTGGGGGGTTGATTGGTTTACAATAATAATAATTGTCATTTATTATGATAAATGTTTTGACTGACTGTTTTCCTCTGTGCAGGTTCCTTCAGGTCTGTTCATCCCCAGCATGGCTGTGGGGGCGATTGCAGGGAGGTTGCTGGGCGTAGGCATGGAGCAGCTGGCATATTATAACCATGACTCATTTATCTTTAAGAGCTGGTGCTCACCCGGGGCAGACTGCATCACACCAGGCCTTTATGCGATGGTGGGAGCTGCTGCTTGCCTGGGTAAGGGATTATGACTGACGGGTCTCTATTTATGGTTTAGCATTTTCAGAATTGATGTATTAAAAACTGCACTTTCTATAATGGAAACATTACTATGAAGCAGACTTGGGGGAAAAAAAGCAACTGAATAAAAATTTCTTTGCTCTGTTGTCTAACTCAGGTGGTGTAACTCGGATGACGGTCTCCTTGGTGGTTATTATGTTTGAGCTGACTGGCGGCTTGGAGTACATTGTGCCCCTGATGGCTGCCGCCATGACCAGTAAGTGGGTGGCGGATGCACTGGGCCGGGAAGGCATATATGAGGCCCACATCCGTCTCAATGGCTACCCATTCCTAGAGTCCAAAGAGGAATTCAGCCACAAAACACTGGCCATGGACGTTATGAGACCTCGTCGTAGTGACCCCCCGCTGTCAGTCATTACACAAGATGGTATGAGCGTAGAGGAGGTTGAGACTCTCATCACTGATACATCTTACAGTGGCTTTCCTGTAGTGGTCTCACAAGAGTCCCAGAGGCTGGTGGGCTTTGTGCTGCGCCGGGATCTCATCATTTCCATTGGTGCGTGAGTTCAGGAACCATCACAGCCCTGCTTTTGTTTCCAAAAGAAACCATGTGTTGAGTTTGTTTTATGAGGGTGAATAAATGGTACTTATATCTATTAAGTCGGCCGCCCCCTTTGGTGTTGAATTGGGCGGTATGGTGGCACAGTGGTTAGCACGTCCATCTCACAGCAAGAAGGTACTGGTTTCAAGTCCTGTGTGGAGTTTGCATGTTCTCCCTGTGCTTGTTTGGGTTTCTTCCGGGTGCTCTGTTTTCCTCCCACAGTCCAAAACATGCACATTAGGCTAATTGGCTGGTCCAAATTTCCCCGAGGTGTTGAGGTGATTGTAAATGATCGTGTGTGTGCTGGTCCTGCAATGATCTGATGAGATGTTCAGGGTGCACCAGTGTCGGCTGAGCCCCAGCCCGTCCCAACCTCCCTGTTACCCAAGTTACTTTAAGCGGTTCAGCAAATGAGTGAGTGATGAGTGGTGTTGACTTTTTTCCTCTTTCTCAATAGAAAATGCTCGACAGCGACAGGAGGGCGTGGTGAGCACGTCAAGGATTTTCTTCACAGAGTACACGCCGCCCCAGCCCCCAAACTCCCCCCCTCCGCTGAAGCTTCGAGGCATCATGGACCTCAGCCCTTTCACAGTTACAGATCACACAGCCATGGACATCGTGGTGGATATCTTCCGCAAACTCGGGCTGCGCCAGTGTCTCGTCACTCATAATGGGTACGTAATTTCATATGAAAGCCTAGCTGGAGCTTTTAGTATTTATTTACACACAAATAAGTTGATCTTCATAAAGATGAATGATATACATATGATTTGTCCTGTACTCATCCTACTGGTTACCAGTCAATAGGGCTCTGAAATGGACAGATGAAGGTCTGTATCATACATGAGTAATACCTACTGTCTTTTTTCTCTCTTGACTCACAGACGCTTACTGGGAATCATCACCAAAAAGGATATTTTAAAGCACATGGCTCAAATAGCCAACCGTGACCCAGACTCCATCCTTTTCAACTGAAAGCTGACTTTTCTAATCTCACCTCTCTGATGTGTTCTCTCTTAATTCCCTTGATTTGCACTACAGACATCAGTGCCAGGTCGAGAGCGCACTCACACTGTGACGGCCGTTTTCAGTGCCGAGACGGACACCTCACGAGCTAGCTACATGTTAATCGTCCGACTTGGCTGGATTTTGACACCAAATCCTGGCTTCCAAGTTCCAAGTAGCCAATCTGTCATAGCATATCATGGCTATCAGCTCAGCATGAAGAAAAAGATGTGGAAGCGGGGTGGGGTAACTGAGTGGATATGCATGCACAATCCCAATCCTAGAACGTTCTTAATGTAGCTATATTGAAATTTTTAGAAAATGATTAAAATGTCATGTGTCTTGAGTTAAATCTGTGATTCTGTACTCAAGCTTTTCCGAATATGGTTTACACACACGTGTTTGAAGATTCACTACAAGCAATTAATGACTAATCTCAGCTTAGTTTTTTTTTTTTTTAATATTTGTCATTAGTTTCGCCATAACGTTAAATATGAGCTAAAACTGAGTATCAGGTGACTCCAAGTGGACATCTGTCTGTAGGTTCGGCAGTTTGTGGACATTCCCATGGTTGTGTTTTCACCCGCTTTCCGTTAATGTTTAATGTCTTTTACATGCATAGCTGTGACTTCAGGGCAAGTCCTTGAGCAGGTAGCTAATTGTTTCTGGCGTTTGAAGAAAAGCAGGTTAACAGCATTGGGAAATATGTGAGTGAGATTTTTTTTGGGGGGTGCTTCCTCCGTCCCACATTAGAAGGCGAGTCCTTTGGGGTTTGCACATTATGACTTTGAAAATCCTTTTCTGGTTTTGCCGCTAATTTACCTGCAGGGCAGCTGGGCATTCCGCATGTTCGATTGAATTGTGTGTTTTGTGGTGCCGTATGGATAAACACTTGGGTATGACTGACTGTCCTGCCTCACTGCTTGACCACTGTTGACGTTTTGATTTATTATGTAATGATTTCTTCACTGGAAATCTCCGCAAGTTGCTTCAGTTGTTGATTAGCGTTATTTATGTTCTGTTAATCAGCACAGCTAAGTGTCCAACCAACAATTATATCCTTTTTTTTTTTTTTACTTCTTCAGGTGTGTTTAGACAACATTCTAGTAGCAGTGGCCTCTCCACTAATAAAAATAATAATTATTATTATAATAGATATTGTATTCCGCTATATTCCTCAGGATATGATATATGCATGGTTGAAGACTTTACCCTATTTTAACCACAACCCTAATCTCAGTATTTTAAAATCCTCTACATCCACTTCAAAGCAGTGTATATAATCACGTCTCGTTTAGGGTAATGAAGGAAAAGGTTCTAGGTGGTAGGTTTGCTGACATGTTTTTGATGTCCGCATGTTGTTTGTTCACCAGACGCTGCTTTCTGTCAGGTGCATAAGCCAACTCTCTCATTGTTTACGTCGTCCAAAGAGACATTTGTACATTTTTGCTTTGTTTATTAAATCCATCAAGGGCTAGAGTTAATACAGGTGTTCATATCCTTAACATCTGATTTCATTATCGGGGATGTTTTTTGTCTGTAAGAAGGTCGAGAGCTCTGAAAGCCTATTGGATCTGCCCCTTTAATTACAGATGTCCTGGTATACCTGGGTCTTACATCATCCGGTCCCTTTACACATATCGTGGATTTCACTTCAGGGTGTCTGCAGAACTGGATATGTCACAAGGCCACCTTTTTTTGCCAAGCCCTCCATTCAAGATGAGCATGATGTACTTCTTAAAAAAAAAACATGTCTTTAATCAGTTTTTTGTACGTGTTTTAATTATCCGATTTATGAACATTTATGTATTCCTCTAAAATATGAATGTACCATTATCACAATAATTTATTCATTACCACTCATAAAGCAAGTGTGATTTGATCTCCTGTGGTTTTTTGAAATGAGTCACTGTGGGAAAATGGAACTGTTATTTTATGGCTTAGCTGCAGGTTTAAAAAGAAAATAAGGTCACACATTAATTGTAGGATCAGCTGTCAGTAGCAGTGTTGGAAATAACTATTTGGTTTCATATTCAGGCTAATTATTATTAATATTGTTATTCATGGGAGGTGGATGGAATACTTCGACGACCTCCTCAATCCCACCAACACGCCCTCCGTGGAGGAGGAAGACCCTGGGGGTTCGGGGGTTCGCCCATTGCTGGGGCTGAGGTCGCCAAGGTGGTCAAAAAGCTCCTCGGTGGATGGGCTCCGGGGGTGGATGAGATCCGTCCTGAATATCTCAGGGCTCTGGATGTTGTCTGCAACGTTGCGTCGTCATCAGGGGCTGTACCCCTGTATTGGCAAACCGGAGTGGTAGTTCACCTTTTTAAAAAGGAGGGGGTGTTCTACCGCTCATGGAATCACAGTCCTCAGCCTACCCGGTAAAGTCTATATAGGAGTACTGGAGAGGAGGATGCGACCGCAGCACTCTCAACCAGCTCTAAACACTCTACAGGATCCTGGAGGTGGCATGGGAGTTTGCCCAATCTGTCTACATGTGTTTTGTGAATTTAGAGCTTCAGCTGGAAAAGGGTGGAATGCACCCTCCAGGTCTGGAATGATGTCCTGCCTCAAGTGGAGAAATTTTAGTATCTCAGGGTATTCTTCACCAGTGAGGGAAGGATGGAGCGGGAGATCGACAGGCGGATCAGTGCAGCCTCTGCTGTAAAGCGGAGCTTGTACCGGTCCGTTGTGGTGAAGAGGGAGCTGAGCCGGAAGAGAAAGCTCTCAATGTACGAGTCGATTTACGTTCCAATCCTCACCTATGGTCACGAGCTTTGGGTAATAACCGAAAGAACAGGATTTTGGATACAGGCGGCTGAAATGAGCTGAAACCCCGGATCAAGCAGAAGAAGATGATGATGATGATGCTTTTGAGCAAGGCCCTTAATCCTCAATTGCTCAGTTGTATTAAAAAATTATAATTGTAAGTTGCTCTGGATAAGACTGTCTGTAAACTTCCTAAGGAAATGATTAGATGGTCAGGTGGATATTATTAGGGTTGGAGCCAAAGCGTTCCAGGAGGTAGAGCTCCAGGAACAGGGTAGGAGACTACTGGTCTACACCAACCATGGGGACACCATGCCTTCCTGGACTTCACTATTATGGAGGTTACAATGGATATTTACATGAATATATAATCATAGCTTAGACTAAGGAAACAATTTTCTCTGTTTGGGGTCAAACAATAGTCTGTCCTGGTGGTAACGACATAAGCAAGGCTCTGCAATGATTACGCATTAACCAGCCTTTTCAATGTGGGGGTACAACCATTGTTGACTCATGATGTTTCCCATGTGCTCTCACTACTTCAGACGGACGACATGGGGATTACCCAGGCACAGATAAATCAAATAAATGCTGATGATGATTCCTTTCTGTGCTGGGATTCAGGCATGAACAGTGAGTATCTCAGTAAATCATGTGACACTAGAGCCTCGGGCTAATGCGCATTTGAACATCTGGAGCTATTTAAAGATCACAAACATGGATAAGAATGTCTACGGTTCTTAAAGAGCCTGTTTACAGTTCAGAGCTCAAGGTCAGGACGAGATATCCGGCTTGATTATTTCAGTTGAAATGCAGGGATGGTACTTGAGTCATGGTACTTTATACTGTACTCGAGTAAACGTATGCTAAACATTTTAATGTCTAAGAAATTTACTTTGAATTTTTAGACCTTTTGGATCTCAAAGGTCGCTGTCCACTTTATTAGGAACACCTGTACCACTAAGCATTAATGCATTTCTCTCATCAAACAGTCATGGCAGTGGAAAATCAGTTATTGATCACATCAAATACCAGAAAGGGCAGGTTGATCCACAGGGCCATCTGCGTCCAGGTGTCTATAGGAAATAATTGGACAAGCCCTCACCTCCCTGTCACTCAAAGGGATCACCAGCCAATCATGGACAACTGGGAGGATACAAGGGGCGGATAGCATTTTTTTCTTCCTTGTGTGTTCAGCTGCCCCTAAGTGTGCATGCACAACAGCTTGGAAAAATGCAGGTGGCAGCATTGCGTGTCACTAAGGGCACATGTGCTTGCTTAAACCCCTCCCGGTTTGACACATTGTGTATAATGCCAGTTAAATACTGAATAATTTCTCATTTGCTCTTTTCCAACAAAGGTGAAATTTCTGTTCAAATTATAAACATAGCACTAGAGTTTGTTTATAGGCGGCACGGTGGCGTATTGACTAGCACAGTGTGAATGGTTTTGTGTGTGTTGGCCTGGCAATGGTCGAGCGAGCTGTTGAGGGTGTACCCCTCCTTCGCCCAGTGTTGGCTGAGAGAGACGCTAGCGTCCATGCCACCCAAGTAGGATTAAGCGGTTCAGCAAATGAGTGAGTCAGTGAGTTTGTTTCTACATTTTCTATATTTTTAGTGAGTCTCGTTTGAGAATGCAGAATGCTTTGTACAGCTGGATTTTCCACATCTGGTGATATTCAAGTATGTGGTTATCTTGCACAGAGCACTTTTGTTTAGTTATGAGAACTAAACAAATTTCTGTGCAAGAATGCCGATCACTGAATGTCCTTGTAGAGTCAGTGGTTGTTTTCTTTTATTTTATGGTTATGAACTTTAACAACCAGTTAGCCAACAGTGAAACCAAACCAATTTCCTCTTGTACCTAATGTAGTCAGTTAAAATTTTGCTTCTTTGTTTCTGCACTGGAATTACAATTTGCTAATGTGGTAAATAATTAGCATTGTGCAAACTGCATTATTGGGTCTGAACACATTCATCACAAAAACATGTTTCGAAATCTGGAAAGGAAAAAAAAAACTAAATATATGATGCTATTGAAAAGAATAAGTCAATATTAATAAGTAAATATTGAGAGAGGTGAAACATCGGACTGGATTAAAATGATGGGCAGTCTACCGTAACTCAGATAACCAGAGCGGAAAAGCATGTCCTATCCATATTCTCACTAATTTGGTACATGCCAAATTATTTGTATGTTTTCACACAAAAAAGAGTATGAGAAGAGGGGTGGCATGGTGGCGTAGTGATTAGCATGTCCGCTTCACAGCAAGAAGGTCCTTGATTGGAATCACTAGCTCAGTTTGCATGTTTTCCCTGTGCTTGCTTGGGCTTCCTCCAGGTACCCCGGTTTCCTCCCACAGTCAAAAGACATGCACATTATACTAACTGGCTGCTTCAAATTGCCTCTAGGTGTGAGCGTAAGTGGTTTTGTGTGTGTGTGTGTGTGTGTGTGTGTTGCCCTGCGATGAATTGGCGAGTTGTACCCTGCCTTTGCCCAGAGTCGGCTGGGATAGGATCCAGCCTCCCCACAACCATAACAGGAGTTTGGCAAATGAGTGAGTAAGTGAGTGAGTATGAGATGATAAACAAATCTGGGTGGTTTATTAAATTCAGTGTATAAATGTGTGTGTTGTGTTGTTCTTAATGTGTTCTTTTTTTATTTTTTTGGACTTTTCCAGCCAGCTGTTACACCAGCTGTGAACCTTGGTGTGTTTGTATATGGCTCTTTATTTGCACTTGGACCCATTTGCACAGGTAATATATATATATATATATATATTAATAAATATTTCCATGCAATTCTATGTTCAACTTAATAACTGTTTAAAGTCTAAGTCAAAATAATAGTAAAGACAATTTCAGCAAAGCACCATTGCTTTCTTTTTTTACTTTATTAATACTAAAATTGCCGACATATCTGGTCAAGTTCAGTTACCGGCTTCACAAATAAATATTACAAATTCATACTACTGTTTTTGATTACAAAAAAATAATTTTGGAGTGTGAAAAAGATGTTTAATGTGTGGTTTTTCTTTTGTTATATTTTGACACAAAAAAAGTCAGAAGGTCTTTAATGAGATGAGTCTCTGAATGTAACGTCTGTCAAGATCCATATATTTGACATCTTGAAATATCTGTACTTGGTTTTAGTAACTGGAAAGAAGGTAGCATTGTTTGCACTCAATACAGGAACTATCCTAAAAAAATCATACAGGTGGTTCTATCAACATGAATAAAACAGGTGAAATGTCTGTCAAACCAATTACATGGTTTGACAGACATTTATTAATGTTCTGACATTTATGTCAGACATTTATGTCACATTAAATTAATGTTCTGACATTTATATCAGACATTTATGTCACATTAAATACATTTATTATGACATTTACTAAAAATGACATTTATTATGTTCATTTATAAATTGGTCCCCACATCAGTGGAAAAAACCCTGAAGCCAAGACCGAGTCTCATGAATATTTATTACTTCTGGACATGCTCAGTGGACACTTTTCCGACTTCCTGGATTTTAGCCACAGGTTACTTGATGTGTCCGTCAATGTTACATGACATTAATTTAAAGTGGCTTCAGAATTTATTCTGTAGATAATATCTTTTAATGAATATTATTGAGTCCTAACTTTGTAAATTGAGAAGAATTCTGATTGTTTTTTGGTTCTAAAAATTTTAATAAATTTTCCCCATATTGTACCCAAGACAAAATAATGTGCCATATCCATACACTGTGGTACTCCTCTATCCAGACTAATCTTTGGTAGATTCATGAAATTCCTCAGCTGTGTTCCCACAAACTCTGGCCCACCCATTAGAGAGCTATTCGAAGTCCCACTGCACATTTCTGAGGAAAAAAATTTCATCATCCATTATGTTCCTTAACAAAGGCCTGTGATTACTGGAGGACTTCATTATGAATTTATCTTTTATTTCTCTCTGCTTTCCAGTCAGTCATGAAGCATCCTTCTGGTTTTAATATCTGCAAGTGCCTTCTGGCTCCCATTATTCTGTTGTTGAATCATTTGATCTCACTTTATGGAGGTTTCTGAGTAAACAGGAAGCTTGACAGATCCTTCCCTACTCCACCCACACTCTTCCTTTTTCTCACAGTCTTTATACTCTGAATACTTCACACACACCCAGTGAGCAGGGTTTAGAGATCAAATCGAAAGGCTCCGAAGTAACTGGACGAGTCCTCTGCATGCACTGCGGTCGGAGACGACACTGAGACGAAGATCTCGTCACCAGCTCGCAGCTCGAACATCCCACCCTGGTAAATGGAGTGAAGGGCATTTTCGCTGTCTGGGGCCCAGCACTTGGTGCCGACTCCCTTTAGCAGCTGAATGGGCTGTGCATACGCCGTCTTCTTATATACACACTGCACCACTTGCTGGCTCTGTGAGTTGGACTGGTGCTCACTGTTGGACAGTGTGAGGTACCGAAAGTAGACCTGTGCATAGAGGTAATAGCGTCCTGTCTGTGGGATCCGCAGACGCCCGTTGGCCACCGTCATGTTGTGTAGGTGTGAACCAAAGCTCTGGTTACCCCAGGAACGTACTGGGTGGCGGCAGGACTGATGGAGGTCTCTTTGAGGAGTTAAAGATGCTGGGCCTGAAAAAATAACAGGAAGTTACATTAAAATTTTAATTTATTTATATATATTTTTGGCCACTGATTTACAGACCATTATTTGGTCACCATTTGTTAATCATTGTTTGAGATCTATTAATAATAACAAATTAATAAATGAATGAATAAATAAAAATCAATGCTTTCTATAACAACTGTCTAAGAAATATCTGTAGCATCTACTGGCCAAAGAAAATATTCAGTATACAAGAACTTTTCCCTAGAGATCAGGATCAGGTGATCAGATAACTTTTCCTTAGAGATCAGGATCAGATGGCTCGGTCACGTCCTGAGAATGTCCAGTAATGAGATCCATAAAGCTGCCCTGTGATGGACTCCAGCTGGCAAGAGAAAGAGGGGCAGGCCAAAGACAGCTTTGCAGAGGCTGATGATGGCTGAGCTGGAGGAGATGGATTCGTCGAGACTCCATACAAGACAAGCCGCCTGGAAGAAGCTTGTTGCAGCCATATGTCCCACAGTGGTCAACATGGATAACTATCCCAAACTCAGTCCCTACTTTTTGGTATAATAACAGTGTGTCTTCTGGGAAAGTCTTTTTTTGCTAGATTTTGGAGTGTGACTGTGGGGATTTGTATGTATTCAGCCACAAGAGCATTCTCGACTAGAGGGTCTGGTACACACTCAGTGTTCCGGTACATCGCCAAAGGCGTTCAGTGGAGTTGGAAGTTAGAGCTCAGTGAAGCCCAGGTTCTTTCACTTCAACCTTGGGATATGTCTTCATGAGCTTGCATTATGCACAGGAGGGCACAGTCATGCTGGAACAGTAATTCCACTGAAGAGAATTTTAAATATGTAACCATACAAAGATATTCAAGATAATTATATGGTTAAAATGTGTGGAATACCCAGACATGGGAGTCATGGTCACGCATTCACAGCAATACAGTATAAGATTTAATCAGTTAGAAAATAAAAAATACTCCTTTGAAAACCCCAAAACACTGAAAACTCCTTCTATAAATGTTAAATAAATGGTTTATTACAGAAAACTGAAACATTAATGATTATATGTTCTTTGTTAGTAAATAGGGGCGGCACTGTGGTGTAGTGGTTAGCACGTCCGCCTCACGGCGAGATTGCCCTTGGTTCAAGTCCCAAACCCGGCAAGGCTGTTTCTACGTTTTTTCTAAGTTTTTATGTTCTCCTTGTGCTTGCGTGTTACTCATCTTGGTAATCTGGTTTCCTCCCATAGTCCAACGACATGTACATTCGGCTAATTGGCTGTTCCAAATTGCCCATTTGTGATGAGTGTAAATGGTTTTACGATGGTCCGATGAGCTTTTCAAGGTGTGCAATGCCTTCGACCCAGTGTTGGCTGGGATTTTGCAAATTTGGCAAATTTCCTGTGACACTAGTAGGGATAAGCAGTTCGGAAAATAAATGAATGGATGAAGGTTGGTAAACGGTAGCACGTTATTAGTCCATTTGCTGTTAGGTTCGAATAACGCAGTGTCTGCCTTAAAAGACCATGAGAGTTAGCTTTGACTATATAATACAACTATAAATTGGAATGAGTGCATTAATATAAACCAGCAATTAAAATCGCAGCTGAAAGTTTTGTACAAGCTAATGTTATAGAACCTTAAGCAACACCTGACCAATCCGATTTCAGAATTCAGGGAATGGCAATGAAAAACTCCCTGAGACTACATGAAGACTCAAACACTCCAACTCTTTGGATCTCACACACACACACATACATGTACACACCTTGCAATCCGTTGTCTCGGAGAGTGAGGTGAGCCGAGGGCCGCCGGATCCCATCAGTGAGAACTTTCAGGCGGGGTTCAGCTGTTTGCCGTTCTGTGAGAAACACAGAGAGCCAAGCAGAGCATGAGTAATTTCATCTTTTGGAATTTACTGTAGCTACTTGTCTCAAGCGCGTGTCCGTATTGGATGGCACGGACAGTTTGTTTTAGGATGATATATAATAGCTTGATAGTTTTTTAATTCCCTTGTACAGATAAAAGGTTACCTTGAAAGATGTGCTGAGAGATGATATTTTCTGTAACCTAAGCATGAAATAAGAAAAGGAGCTCAGATTTGCTGCAACAATAAAAACATAATAAAAATGTAAGAGTGAATATTATTTTTGTCGTCCCCTGCTTAAAACCAGTGTGATCCGATATCTCTCCTCATCTTCATGAAAAAAAAAAAATACATGCACTTAAACTGTAATGGAAAGGATCATCATCCAGGAATTTTTTACACTGCCCAAGGACAACAGAGCTCAGCAGGAGACTGGGGCTTTCACAGTCCCTCCTAACAACATTCAAGACACGTTCGTCCTCTCCGAACCCAGCACAGAGCCTCTGAAAAAAACAAAAGCCACAAGGACTGCAGGCAAATTCCTGCCAAGAGCACAAAGAAGTGTTGACATCATAAGTGATCGACTTTCCTTCATGGCTACATATCAAATGTACAAGAAAGTTTTCCAGAGAATAGACCAAGTCTGAAGCATGACAAAGAACAAGAAAGGAAAAAACTGAAGAGAGGCGAAAGCTCCGAGCATGAGAGAAGAATTTCCACTTGATTTTCTGATGCACCAAAAAAACTGGACTGCACATTTTACCACTTGCAGCCAAAACAAACTGGGAGATTCATCCTACTAGGGTCATGGGGAGGCTGGAGCCTATCTTAGCCAACACTGGACGAAGGCAGGGTACAGTCTGAACAGCTTGCCAGACCATTGCAGGGCAAAAATAAGCAACCATTTACACCCACGCTCACACCTAGGGGCAAGTTGGAACAGCCAGTTAGTCTAATGTGCATGTCTTTGGACTGTTGGAGAAAACCCACGCAAGCACGAGGAGAATTCTCCCCTCTGCACAGAAACATCCAAAGCCGGGACTTGAACCCAAGACCTGGTTGTGAGGCAGACATGCTTATTACTACGCCACCATGCCGCCCTGGGAGGTGCCTGAGAAAACAAAACCCAGGCCTAAGAGAAATCTCTTCATAAATATTGTTCTTCTCTGGGGTGGTGTTCTGTAACAGCTCCAGGGTCTCCAATTGGCCAGATGACCCTGTGCTTGGGTTACTACATGTCACATCAGCATCATGTCAAGAGTGACTGACAGCTGAAACTGCAACAAGCCACTTTGGTTGTTTTTTTTGGTTAATTAAGGCTTGGGGTTACTGTTCAGCCACCACTGTTGGGCCCTTGATCAAGGCCCTTCACCCTGAACTGCTCAGTTGTACAAAATGAGATAAACAATGTAAGTCGCTCTAAGGCATCTGCCAAATGCTTCAATGTAATGTAATGTAATGTAAATGTGGTGGTGACAGGATCACTGTGTTTTCACTCTGTCTACGCATCTATGTGTCTGTGCATGCTTGACATCTGTGCTGGTTGAACTTCCTTGTGGGCACTTAATCTTCTGAATCCTTCAACAAACCAAACTCATTCATACATTCATTCATTTATATTCTGAACCGCTTAATCCTAATTAGGGTCGCGGGGAGGCTGGCGCCCATCTCAGCCGACTCCGAGCGAGGGCAGAGTACACCTTGGACAGCTCGCCAGGCCATAGAAGGGCAACGTACCAAACTTTCACCAATTACTCCCTACTGAAGGCTGGTACGGGTTCTGAGGTCATAGGATAAAGGTCAAGGTCATATGAGGACGTCTTTGAGATGTCTTGCGCACACACTGCAGGCTGAACACCTTCATGGATTTGAACCAAACATCCACCAGTTCCTCTATTATTAAATGCCCCTGAACTGGTACAGGTTTTAAGGACATAGGTCAAACTTTAGGATCACAGTTCAAGAACACACCAAAATATTTTTGGTCTGGGCATACCAAGCGACACAATGCGTTGAGCACTTCTGCATTTCATTAATCTTTTTGACCTGAGAGAGATATTAACTGTTTCATTTTTAAATATTAATGCATAATACACGTGCATAAGTACCTGAAATAATTGCTAAAAAATAAAATAACCACACCCTCTTCTAAGCTTCACCCTGTTCCCTGTAGTAATGTCCCTCAGCTTGAGACTAACATTGCTACACAGGATTATAAAAGATATGAAAGCATAGTAGGGACACCTATATTAGGTATAATAATATTCCTTATCCAACCCCAATAAGATATAAAACATCTACCTTGGATATATACGTCTTAATTCCTTCAGCCAGTCTGATACAAGGTTCACCAAAGAGCTGTACCAGACCATCTGGTACCTCCTGATCTTTCTCCAGGGCATTCAGCAGGCCAAGACATCGCAGCTCCTCGGATACACCCTGACTCCGGGCCTGTCCATCCGCCAGAAAGAATAACGAGAAACAGTTAAAAACAAAACTACCCAAAGGATCATGTGATTACTCACAGTGCACATGGACTGAAACAAAAAGAATGTTTGAGCATTCGTAAGAATACATGCTTAGTGTGCTGAGTTCCCTGCAACCCTCCCTTCTGAGGAACCCATACCGCAGCACATGCAGAAATGTCATCACCCCATAAGACTGCCCTGAAATGCTATAAACATGTTGTGAGATGGATGGAATTCACACTCAGTTTTGTTAGTGTGTGCGGCGATGTTAACCAGGCATGGGTGATAAGGGTCCGAGTGAGACTGAAAACACATCTTCTGTTGTCTTTGTGCCAAAACTCCCTTAATTCGGATATCTGACAGTTGTTTAGCGGGAAACTTTGCAAGCTGATCTCTTCAGGAATTCCATATTTCCTTTACATCACAAAGTTATCATGTTCATATAAAGGAAACACACTGGGCACTGATGCCAAAATATAAATTATATTTTTATAACAACAGATTTATTCATTCATTCATTTTCTGAACCGCTTAATCCTAATGAGGGTCACGGGGAGGCTGGCACTCATCTCAGCCGAGGGCAGAGTACACCCTGGACAGCTCGCCAGACCATAGACGCGCTCACGGCAACTCAGTGGCCTACTTTTTACACATGACAGCAACGGTTCTTTAACATGCCTCTCGCCACAGACAGTGAAAGACGTGGCTGGCCTTTGATAACCCAGTTAGCTGTACTGGGGGGACAGCAGTGACAACCCATTGATCCCCTGACCTTCAGATCAGCAAGCCAGCACCCTACCACTGGGCCACCAATCCTGGGCTTGGGTGTTTGTGTGTGGAGTTTGTATGTTGTTTGTGTGGGTTTCCTCCGGGTACTCTGGTTTCCTCCTACAGTACAAAGACATGCACATTAGGCTAATTGGCTGTTTCAAAGCCCCACGCAACAATACAAACTCCACACAGAAACGCCCTTGCCAAGCCCGTGACCCAGGACGTTCTTGCTGTGAGGCAGGCATGCTAACCTCCGTGCCTAATTTCAGTTCAGCATCATACCAACAGCAAGTCACCAGCAGATCCTTTTTTAATCAACAAGCGCATATGAAAATCTCATGCAACCGTTCTGTTTTCTGTTTGTTTTGCTGATTGTTTTAGCAGCCATATCTCTGTGGGAATGTCACTCACTTGTAGCTGTAGTCAGAGACTTCTCTCCAAGTCCTGTGGTTTTAGCAAGGTCAAATGATTTACAGGACGGTTATGCATTATGTAAACAGAGTTACATGTTGCTTTGGTGCAGTCAAGCATTAGATTTAGGATTTCCACACTGAAACACTAGTGAAGGAATGACATCTGACTGTATTCTCCTGCCGTGAAAACATCTTGTTTTAGTTCGGCATCTGCATAAACTGAGGAACTCTGAGAAACTTGTGGTCACTTATTGATGCTATTATCAAACTATTCTTTGGAATGAATCACAAGACCACAATGTTTTTCGGATATCTGAATCTAGAATCCTAATAAAGCTGTAATGAAATGAAACAAATTGGAAAATTGGCTTTTTCTAAATACGTTATGAATACATGTTGTGTAACTTTGTGTCCCAGGAAGGCTAATTAAATCAGTGTTGGGTATTTTCCCCTGCGAACACTGCAAACAGATGTCAGAAATCTGTTTTAATAAGCACACACAGGCACAAAGACATAGTAATACTGCAGAGCCTTTTAGATGAGCAAAAAGTTGCAAATTAAAGGTGTTGGGTCTGATTTTTACCCAAATTTATTCGCCAAAAAATTCCTCGAAATATGCCAGCGATGTCCTTGTGTATACTTCTTCAAAGTGCAAATAAAAAGTCTATATGAAGGATTGATTATGTCCTATCATGGTATGTATTTCCAGGACACTGCCTCTTTGATGAAGGAGATGCAAGCAGTAAATTAGTTCAGGAATTACTAATAATCCATGCAATGCAAAAAGAAATGATAAAGGATTGTTGAGGTATGTTTGAATTATTTTTCCAGCATGTTTGCAGGGAAATCTTGATGCAGGAGGATTCAGGAATCGACTTTATCTTCATGTCGCAGTCATGTCAGGATTAAAGGGCTGATCTTTACCTGCGCCATGGACATGTTGAGATAGAAGAATAGTCCTGTCGTCGAGGCGACTTGAAGAATAACCATGACTGCAAGCACGGTGGTTATCCACAGTTTGGACGGCGCTTCCAGTGATATTCTCGGCTGAGCCATGATGAAGGAGCTCGACTCGCTTTTCACGTAATCAGAGTCGGATCTGGTGTCGGGTGCCAGCGCGTTCCTTTCGGATGACTGCTGCTCCTTTCTGCTTTCCCGAGATCCAGCTGGAGGCACGGACACTCCATCCATCCCACTGTCCACTACAGATACGTGCAAAGATTTAAAACAATCCCAAGTTCAAATCCAGCCTGATGGAGACTAGACACCAGGACGCATTGCGCGCGCGCCAGTCTGGCCAGTTCCCACCGCGCGTGCTGCGCAGACAGTCGGGCATTTCCTTGATCCACTCCTCGAATTACAAAAATCCAAAAATCTTCCTGTTCCTTTTTGCACAAGGTTCTCCGAGTTTCCGCATGGGGACCCTCCGGGTTTTCCGGTTTCCTCTTAAGTCCAACCCCACCCCACCCCCTTGCAAAAGAAATAGGCCAGTCATTGCACTGGTGCAGATTGTTTTCCCTTATGTGTGAAAGTAATGGTGGAAAGGCTCCACCACCCTGAACCGGTCAGGACAAGGTGCCCACTGAAAGGAAATGAGTAATAGCAAGGGACATGGATTCCTGATCTGAGAATGATGTGAGAGTATATACACTGTATACTGTATATACACACAGAGACACACACACACATAGTGCTGCCAGTTATTGTTCTTCTTACATTTACATTTTACAGTTACATTTACAGCATTTGGGAGACTTACAATTATCATTTTTTTAATACAACTGAGCAATTAAGGGTTAAGAGCCTTGCTCAAGGGCCCGACAGTAGTGATAGTTGGGATTGAACCCCTGACCTTCGGATCAGTAACCCATCACCTTAACCACTAAGCCACCACTGCCCTACCTCTTCTTGCTATTGCTAGTTTATTCTTTAAATTTTAGAAAAGTCATATCAAGCATTTCACTACATATTGTACTGTGTATGATTTTTTACATGACAAATAAATTTGGGGGGGGGGGGGGACACTTTGGTGTATATAGTAGTACACGGCTCAATCTGATTGGTCCGCTATCTGAAGATAAAACATAATTATTCAGAGTGGATAATGCTTGACTCAAAAAACGGTGGACACTTGCAGTCTGTCACTGTCAGAGGAGACATTGTAATGACCATGCTTTAAAATGAAAGAATATGCCGTGAAAACTCATTTTAGCTTTTTTTTTTCTAGGTCCTAGGTCTGGATCCTGTGGGGTGGTCCTGACATGCATTCATAAGTACCATAGTAAGATAAACTGGCAAGATTTGTCATCGAGTGTATGACCACCACAAATCAGTCAGATGGTGTTATATTACTAAAGAGACAGCTAAAACAGTTTAAACAGCTAATGGCTTATCTTTTTAAGTATTTGTTTTATTTTATTATTTTCCTTGTTTGTTTATTTCTATGTTGAATGTGCTGGAATTTTCGGTGTTGCTGTTCATGTACAATCATACATGTGACAAATAAACACAATTATTGAATTCTTATTCTTATTAATTATTGAATTTTCCCACCGGTCACCTCAACTCTCCAAGTACACCGGTTCAGCAGGTGGCAGTAATGAAGCCTAAAGCGGCGTAAGCAACACCAATAATAACAAGAAGAAGAGCGTCGTTGCTTAGCAACGGTCAGCTGAAATATCTGGCGGGAAAAAAAGAAACAGCGAGTTGTTTTGAAGCTTTCGGTTGTGATAATTCAGAGTTTTTAAGAGTATTATAATTATTTAAACATAATTTTATGGTTTGAATGTTCGGTGAAGTGCTTCCAAAATGGCTCCAGTCAACATTAAACATGTTGTATCTTTCACGTCTGAGGTAAGATACAGTTAGCATGCAGCTAGCTAACATCACTTCCGAGTCAAGGCGTAGAGGTTGTACAGGGTTAAAATTAAAAGTGTACCTGCAGTAATTCTCGGGAGGAGTAAAAGTTTTGTGTGTTTTTGCAGGACCCGAAGCACCGTGTGGTGAACCTGTGCTCTGGCAGTGAAAGAAGCAGCCCGTGGCTGTGCAGTGCAGCAGAGCGGAGCGGCCTTCTGAAAGCCGAGCTGCAGCTGGACCGGGCCTCGACCATCCACTTTATTGATGTGGGTCAGTACTGTAGGGTTAAAGGAGCCCATACACCAGGGAATAGCTTATGTGTTTATCTTCCATTATCAGTATATTTTGGATTTATACAAAGACTTCCTGGTGAAACCACTCCACCCCTCTGTTTTACATCTGGTTTTGGTTTATGTGTTTGTTTACAATAACATTAACAAGATCACGTGACTGGAGGAATGACAAGACACCTTAGCAGTGCAACACTGATTCATAGAAAGTGGAAGAGTCCAAGATCAAGTGTTAAGAAACGGAAGAAGGGATATGATTTCTATATAAATAAATAATGGCAATGTTTACTAATATCAGTGAGCCCATCCGCATGGGTCGTCGAGACTCGCGTACTCTCACAGTCGGAGGGACGTCGTATCCCAGCCTGCCAGCTACTTGCACCGTATTTGGCATGGTGAAAGGGAGAGAGAGAGGTTTTCATTTAACAGTTCGAGTTATCAGTTACCAGTTATCAAGCAGTAATTTTTAGTCTTCTAATACCCAAACAAATCAGGTTCAAGTTCATGAAGCTTTATTGTCATTTCAACCACATATAGCTGACGCAGTACATAGAGAAACGAGACATCGTTCCTCCAGGACCATGTGCTACAAAAACATACAACAAAGGTCAAATTTGGAGAAAAAAAAAAAAACAACAACTCAGAGCTAGGACCAAGGTGTGTGTGTGTGTGTGTGTGAGAGAGAGATTTTTGTGTGATTCAGTCCTGGATGTAGAGGAGCCTGATTGCTTGAGAAAAGAAACTGTTACACAATCTGGTTGTGAGGGCCCAAATGCTCTGGTACCTCTTTCCAGACGGCAGGAGGGTGAAGAGAGTGTGTGAGGGGTGTGTGGGGTCATCCACAATGCTTTGCAGATGCAGCGTGCAATGTAAATGTCCGTGATAGAGGGAAGAGATACTCGGATGATCTTTCAGCTGTCCTAACTTTCCACTGGAGGGTCTTATGATCTAAGACGGTGCAGTTCCCAAACCAGGCAGTGATGTAGCTGCTCAGGATGCCCTCGGTGATCCCTCTGTAGAACACAGTCACCACAATGCACAGCTTGAATGAGTATTAAACACTGCAGATGTTTGTTCAGGTGATCAAACACCCTACTAAACCTTCTGCTTCTAATTCGGTTGAGTCAGGTGACAGGCCTTGAGCAAGGGCCCTACGTTTTGGGAGTGCTCGGACTTGAACCCCTGATCATCCAATCATCAAGTCAGAACATAAAATTTTTAGCACTAGGTCGGTTTGTCAGGTTTAATATTTGAACAGTAGGATATGTTCTAAGTTGTGAGCATGACTCACTCTACACCTTTTAATACAAGAAACAGAACAAGAGTCGAGTATTCCAGCATGTTTTCTGGAGAAACACCCCACAGGAATAAGCCTTCAATCTCACTTCACTTTTACACAACAAGCCAAATAGAGAATATGATTCATGATGGGAAATCTAGTACCAATTAATACAAGACCTCAGCACATTGTACATTTAGTCTTTATTTGGGATTAAGGAATGTTTTCTACTCAATGCAACGAAGTACTATTAATAAATTTGATGTTTTAATCTTTCAGCGTTTTATTCTTTTAAACTCAGTTTTTCTTTTGACCTTTTTTTTAAGGAAATCATGGCTCTGCGTTCATCCAGGTGGATGTGGGCCGTTCTTCATGGTCTGTAGATCATCCTTACGTGACCCTGCTGCCCACTGCGACCCTGATGAGCCCAGCAGATTCAAGACAAGGCACAGGAAAGCACAGTGTGCGCATGTTCAAAAAAGGTGGCACATTTTACATTAAAAGCCTTTGTAGAACGCTTACTAAAGATATTCTTCCAATCAGAAAGAATTTGTCAATACGGATCATTTTCTTTTATTTCAGCTCGCGATTTTTATATTATTTTTATATGCAGATGACTTCATGCCCCAGGCTGCTGAAGAGGGCTGGGACAGGCTGAGGGTCACCTGCAGTCAGCCATTCAACAAACGTAGCCAATTTGGCTTGGCTTTCTTTCGCGCCCGCACTGTTGACGAACACACAGAAGAGCTGTCTACCAATCAGGAGAAAGCAAATACACAAGATCAGGTAGAGGGGTTTATTAGTGATTAATAAATAAGATCTTGTAATGAAGTGGTGCTTAAAAGCATGAACTGGTGCTTAAGATCTTGTAATTGGCTTTAAACAGACTACACCAGATAAGGTGAGGTCAGTACGAGAGTGGATCTCCAGCCCTCCTGTACAGCACACCTACTTTAGCCAAAATACAGGGTGAGTAAAGATTTTAATATCTTATTAATTTCTTATCTGGTTGTTTTATCCATCATAAATGTTGAGATTAAATTAGAAGGAAAAGTCATAAGTAAAGATGTTGACACGCTGTATATTCACTACACGTTTAGAATAGAAACCTAGAGAAGTTCGTTGAAGAGGTAATGAGCTTCAGTTTTAGTCTCGTGATACTGGTACAAATTTTCTCAAAAGTATGGATGTAATCTTATCATGATCAGGCCAACAAAGCAACTAGTGTGCAAACTAGGCATGTAATGATTATGCCCATGCATAACATTTGGTTCTATTCACAATACTGGCTTTTCTAGATTTTTTTCATTTATTACCTTTTGTGTGAGCAAAGCGGAAGGTACTCTGATGCACCAATTTTCGTTCCACGGGAAATTGTATGTGTGTGTGTTTGTGTGTCCACAGTTCTTAAGTGCACGCTCGGTCCTAGTGAGTTATTATCTTTGGCGTGAGTTATATATTGTTCATGTTATTATTACTAGACATTTGAGAGCTTACGGAAATTGTACTGAAGTAAAGTAATATTACCTTTAGTCCAATAGATGTCCAATGACCAATAGTCATTACCTTTACATAGACAGGAACTTTCCAATAGATCTAACACTGGGATCTAATTAGATAATTTCAAGTTTAACATCGGCTTCATGTTACACAGAGCATGTGTGTGTCTGAAGACTTGGAAGAGGTATGTTTTTAAATTAGAATTTCTCCATTAATGATATAGTAATGTACTGTCAGTGAACGTGTGTGTTCGCTCCACCAGTCATTATCTAGAGTGCTTCTACACCGTGGGAAGCTGGAGCTAATCCCAGCTGTGTCAACTGCAGGACTAACACAGGCCGTTCTCACTCATATTCACATCTGTGGATAATTTAGCGTAGCCTGTTGTCCTAATGCACTTATCCTTTGACTGTGGGAGAAAATAGAGTACCCAGAGGAAACCCACACAAGCACAGGAAGAACATGCGAACTCCACACAAAAACTCCTTTGGCCACAATTCAAACCCCAGTCCTCTTCACTGTGAGACGACAATACTAACTGCAGAGTTCTTTCCCATTTTAAATCAGTGTTTGTTTGTGTGTGTGTTGTGTTTGAACTGTTATTTCCACCCATGGTGGCATTACGTGTATCCCCTCTGTTAAATTTCTATTGCACCTTTTGCTCTGTAAACAATTCAGTTACAGCTCCGAAAAACTATGCATAATAATACTCATGACAACCAACCACCCACCCCCACCACCTATAATTTGACTTTGTATTTCTGTGTGGAGTTTGCATGTTCTCCCTGTGTTTGTGTTGGTTTCCTCTGGGTACTCTAGGCTAATTGGCCTAGACATTGGATGTTCCAAATTGCCCCTAGTTAACCCCTGTGCAGGGTGACCCAGTGTCGGCTGAGATAGGCTTCAGCCTCCCCGCTACCCTAGTAGGAATAAGTGGTTCAACAAATAAGTGAGTGAGTAAATTTATATCGTGATTATTGCACAAAATATTATTACATACCTAGAGCACAATTATGCTGAGATGAATTAAGCAGACTGCTTAAGGATCTTTGGGTAGTTTCTCTCTATTTTTCTTTCTTTCTTCCAGAGAAAGCTCTCCAGAAGAACCCTCAAAAGATAATGGGAAGCTGAGCAGGGCAGAACGCATGGTGACAGCTGCACAGTCAATCAGGCGCTCTCTACACAAAACCTCCTGTAACGCATTAATCAACAGTACTGCGAGACAGGAGAAGGGCCGGAACACACAGCATGGTAAAACCGATGCTCAGAAGATGGTTCCGTTTCGATTTAAATTTAAACTGATGCACTGAGTCAGAGACAATGTGCTGTAATTGCATAGTAGCATGTTTAAGTGGATGTTTTTTTTTCTTTTTTAGGTCTAGCCAGGACTCCAGAGGCACGCAGGAGAAAATCAGAAGCAGTGTATGTAGTGGATTTTACATGTGTTCAGAAAAGCTTGTCTTGTTTAGAAATAACAAAGTTCTATTGTTCCAAAGTTCCAAGTGAGGTGATATTTTTGTCTCTGGCTGTGTTATTTATAGCTGTGAAACTGAAAAAAAGAAAAGTTTTTATTAATCACTGCCGTGGTATGATTACATCATCAGGTCCTTGATGCTGTTGCTATTGGCCAACTTGTAGCCAAAATGTCCAGCAATGTTGCTCCAACTTTGTTTTTCACTTGGATTTTTTCCCCACATTGTTTTAAAAATTATTATTCAACATGGCTCCCTATCACCCCCAAGCACCATCAACCATGGAGGGGTGAAGGCATGCTGCCTGCAAGACATGTGAAGCCAGCTGCATTACATGTTTTTAACAGCTGTGTGTGCATGTTCGGGGCAGCTAACACAATCACCATCGTATGCTTGAGCTCATAGACACCAATGATTGACCTGAGATTGATTTAAGAGGTAGGGAAGCGAACATTTGTCATCCTTCTCTCTCTGAGAGCTCAGCTAGTCAGCTCTCATGGGCTCCCACAGATGTGCATCGACTTGGACTCAAACTTGTAATCTCCATGTTGAGAGTACTTTGCCGCCGTGCCGCTCAGGAGCCGCTCTGACTATTTTCTTATTAGTAACATACTGAACAAAATTGTAAATGCAACAACCTTAAAGTTCCACGGTTATTTCTGCATAGACCTGCATTACACACCTTATGTTGGGGATAATAAAAGGCCAACCCCTTGTCCTCTAGATCTGTCACATATTACAATAACAGAGGTGTCCTCTTGTTCATTTTTAGCAATAAACCGCTTTAGAAGTCGGTTTCAGATGTTTGGTATCATAACCAACTGACCATGTACCTGCCCATGTTCTTGTCAGGATATTGGTGAACTCCCAGAGTTCATGTGGAAGAATGGGACAAAAATTTCAACACTGACCCCTCTGCTTAGCACTGACTGTAGCTGATATTTGTTTGATATATAGACATTTGTTGATGAAAGAATTGTGTTTCACATATAACATGAATTATTTACTTAAAGTGCTTAACACACAAGTATATACATTTTTATCAGCTTTCATTGTTGCGTTTATATATTTTTTTACATTTTGTAATGCATTTACAGCATTTAACAAACACCTTTATCCAGAGCAACTTGCATTGTTATATAATTTAAACAACTGAGCAGTTCAGGGTTAAGGGCCTTGCTCAGGGGCCAAACAGTGGCAACTTTGGTATTGAACCCCTGGCATTGTGATCAGTAATCCAGAGCCTTAAGCACTGAGCCACCATTGCCCTTTTTAATGGTGTTGTAACCAACAATTACTTTAGCTTCTGGATGTTTTGTTGTTTGCTCAGAAACGAAATATGTCACAAATCAAACAGGTTTTTTTTATTTATTTATATCTTACAACTACTGTCTAAAAAACACCCTACTGCACACAGGATATATTTATTACTGCTGTTGTTGCAATACAACGCCTGTTTTTTTTTAGTTACCTTGCAGTGTTTGCTAGGTCAATGTTAGAATGACCTAGCAATAAGCACGACATAGCTAATTAGTCACAGCGTGTCTGGCCAAAATCACAAGAGCACTGATTACTCTCCGGGACAAACATGTGACCTGAATTTTCTTTTACATATTTCATGTATTTATTTGGCAATGGCTTTTAACAAGATGTGTTCTACTTTTTAGCCAAACGCCGGCAATCATGTCCTCCACGCCAAAAAGATCCAGAGGTGGTACCGCAAACCTTACTGCCCCCAAGAAGAAAAGCAATGAATTCAGACACAGTCCTGTTAAATCTCATATGCCAGCAACATCATCAAACAACAGCCCAGAGTATCCTGAACCTCCGGAGACTGTATGCCCAATATGTGGAGGTAAGGGCGTGTGTGTGTGTGCATGCGTGTGTGCACTGGCCCTTTATATTATTGTAATTATAAATTGCCCCAGGCAGAGGGAACAATGGCAGTAACACCACACCCTTTGTATAAGATGAGCATTGTGCTGCTTATTCAAATAAAGAAAAGAATGCACAGATATGCATAAATGACTTTAAAAACCGGAAGTTTGCTATATACTTAATATATTCTGATCTACTCAATATAAAACAATTCTGACATAAAAAAGAGAGAAATTTACCAGTGACAATATTAAGTTTATTATTGTTAATTAGATGTTAATGTGTAATATCACTTTTTGTCCACATACTTTATTATACATACTTAAATAATTGGTAAACCATGCTCCTGCCGTAAAGGAACAATCTGTTGGCTGTTGAATGTTAGGGTTGAGTAACCAAAATGAAAGTAGACCGACATACTGATAAAAACGAAAGAAAGAAAGAAAGAAAAAAGGAATTTTATTATGAAATATTCTTGGTGATTTTAATCTTCATACAATGAAAATTATAGAGTAGAGATAATATGGAGTTGGCCTCCCTAACTGCCTCTGGAAAGGATTTGCTGATGATACTGCCTGCCCCAAGTGATCGTGACAAACTGAGAATCCGTTGTTTTGATTTAAGCATTATCCACATGTAGTATAGTATAGTACAGTGTTGAGTATTTTATCTGAGAAGTTGTTTTCTATTTGTTCATGAATTATTCTCTTTTTCTCATCTCTGTATACCATGCAGTGTCTTTCAGCCCGGACTGCTTGGCTCTTCATGCCTCTTCCTGTCTGGATTCTGATGCACCTGTGTTCTCGCGTGTGACGAACAGAGAATCTGCATCATCATTTTCCCTTCATACACCTTTAGCTCAAAGCATGGATGAGTTCATGGTGCCATGTCCTCTCTGCTCCTTCAGGTTCCCTATAGACTGCATCCAACTGCACGCTAGTACCTGTGGTGACACTCTGTGGGTGGACTAAGTGTAGTCCTTAGAGTATGTGTCCTCTAAGTGAATAAACATAAAATACTGAAGTCTGGTGAATGATTTATTATATACATAACCAAACAAGCAGTATAAATGACCATGTTCTCCATTGATTTCTGACATGACGGTGGGTACAGAGTGTATGGCACTGAAATATTGTATTGAATCTGAGACTATCAAGAATTTCCATGTTGTATCTGTGCCAATGTGAGATCTATACATTTGTATTGTTTTATTGTATTAGTAATATAATTCAGTCTGTAAAACCAAAACAATGTATGTTTGTAAATCTTACTTCTGATCATATATATCTGATGGATGGATGGATGGAAAGAGCAAGCCACAGTTCTGTTTTTGATGGAAATATTTAGTGGTGAAGAGCTACACTGAACAAAGGATTATAATGAGATGTGAACCATATTGTCAGTGTTGAATTTTTAATTGGCTGTGACTCTTGGGGATTGCAAGGTGTTTGGCTTGGGAAGTAAGTGAAGATGAATTAACCCATCTAGGCGTGTTGACTCGTCAGTTGCATGTAAACTGTTGAAGGGAACTACACACACACGCCGCAGTCCAGTTTCACAGATTTCAGCAATATTTCAGCCTGTGTTTGGAGGCTCAGGAGCTATTCATGATGTTGGACATGCTGAATTACTGATTTTTTATCAAACAGACTTACAGGAATACTGTTTTGGAATAATTTTTTTTTCAGTTTGTGGCAATGGAGAATCTCACGGTAAGATATTTAACATGGAATTAATGTCAAATGTTCAGTTAAATTGTTTTATTGTAGCACTTTTAAAAATTTTTAATGTGAGCACTGTCACAAAACAGTTTGCAGAAATATTTATGTACTGATGAGATTCAGATTTGCTATAAAATATATCTAATATCAATATCAAATTGTCTAATTTGGTTTTAATCACCATCCAGTGCACGTTTTGTAGTGTATATAGAGAGTGTGTGTGTGTGTGTGTGTGTGTCCCAGAAAGTTTGAATCGATTTATTTG
>JAOUQZ010000019.1:11911555-11937087 GCA_028564935.1 Neosilurus hyrtlii
TATATATATATATATATATATATATATATATATATATATATATATATATTTAACCTGCAGAGTCCGAAGGCTGAGATCTGAATATCCATATCATGCACAACCTGAATTCTATAATTGTTTTATTATTCATTCGCAATATTTTAAACTTATCCGATGTCAGTGATAGAGAAGTAATTTGATGGCTTTCCACCAATTAGAAAGGAGAAAATGTCTAGAAGGTAATCTACTTCATTATACGTCACCTCATTCAATAATTGTTTATTATACTAACATAGAACCAGTCATGTAGAGCGTTTGCCATGTAGTAAATCATATACAAAGGACAGTCCAAAGGTGGGCATTTGCAGTTTGTCTCTCTCCCTCTATTTTAGCTCTTTTAACATCAACAACCTCTGACAACAAACAGTAATAACCACAACGTATGGCCTGCAGCACACTATGCAATTTAAACTCATGACTTTTACCTGTAATATATATTATGTGCTACGTTTTGTGCTAGCTAGCTAACTGTACTTGTTTCCTTAACTCGACAAACGCTCAATTTATCCTTGTTACTTCCTAACTGACTTTTTCTCCAACCTAAACTCTCAGAACAAATGAAATGAAGAGTGCATATAACTCGATAAGATTAAAGGGAATTCATGTTAGGTGGGAACCAATGTTCCAAGTGTGAAATGTCACACCTCATGCACCACATAATGTAAGCTTGGTCCATGGTATCATTCAAGACGATTTGTTTTTTTAAAGATTGTAAATAGAATGTGACTGTAAATAGAATTGTGACCCACTATCACAGACATGCTTAGAAAAATGCTTGCTTTGTTACTCTAGTGTGAATGCAGGGTTATTTCCCTTTTCCTCTGTAGATCAGAGCGAAGCTTATTAACCATGCACTACGGTGTGTACACGTCCACACTGTGCATTAAGCTGCCTTGCTATGATGTGGCTGAAGAAATGAAAACGCACAAGAGAAACGTGTGTTCGTTCTCTCTAAACTGGTAGCCATCATGCAGTAAGTGCTGAAACTGATAATCTGGTGGGAAATCACAGCAACTAAGAAAAAGAACCACTCATTCATCAGGAAATAAATATTGGTTTAAGACATATAAGGTCTGCGGTACAGAACATAACATCAGTATTTAACACTAAAGCATTACAGAATCATCAATATCTCTCATTGGGCCAAAGAATAAAAAACTTACAAAAAGGGAAAAACTTGAATAGTATTTGAAACAAAGCTCCTGCAAAATATCAAAATTTTAATAGATTTTTTCTATTTTGTGTCCAACAATTATAATTGAAAGGATGCTTTTTATGATTTTTTTTGACATTTCTACCAGAGTAATATCTGTTTTTGCTATTTAAAAACTGGAATAACATTGAATAAAAAATATATATTTAAAAAATATGTATAGGAGACACCGTTGTTGAGTGTATAACCATAAAATTCATACAAGGTTTTTGTTTAAATTTGCTCTTTTTTCTTATAATCAGGTATTAAACAGTCGTTCTCTGGGCTATAGAGACACAGTGATTTTTAAACTCAGGTTCATTATGTCTAAACCTGGATTTACACTGGGGCCACGATGTCCATGATCTCCATGATTTGAGAGAATTGTGATGTGGGTGGGGGGGTCGTGGGATCAAATCATGATGATCATGATGATCTTGAAGGAATCATGAAGATCTTGAGGGAACTTGGTGGATTTGTGATGAACTTGAGGGAACTTGGCCTAATCGTGATGATCTTGAGGGAACTTGGTGGAATCGTCATGATCTTAAGGGAACTTGGCGAAATCGTGATGATCTTGAGGGAATTTGGCGTAATCGTGATGATCCTGAGGGAACTTGGTGGAATCGTGATGATCTTGAGGGAACTTGGCGAAATCGTGATGATCTTGAGGGAATTTTTGACTGTCAAAAATTTTGCCAATGATTATTACAGTTTATTATGATTTAATCACCAATTGTGATTGACCATGGGATTCATAGTGGAGCTTAACAGACCTTAATGTGCCATCGTAGGGGATCTTGATGAACTTAGAAACATGGCTTTGTAGAGGAGAAGGCATTTACTTATAAAAATATACTGACACCAGCAGCAGGTGGTCAAACACAAAAAAGAAAAAGGTAGGTATGAGCAAACAAGAAGCAACCTGATCAAGCGAGACAGACAGACAAAAGTGCAGGTTTAAACATGTCCATTCCCAACTCGAGCTCAAACAACCCTCTGCCTCCTGTTCCTATAGAACTACACAGCAATCTCTCATTCACTCATTTGTCGAACTGCTTAATTCTATTAGGGTCGCAAGGAGGCTGGAGCCTATTACAGCTGACACTGGGTGACGGCAAGGTACACCCTGAAAGCTCGCCAGACTCTTACAGGGACAAAAACACATACAACCACTCACTCACACACCTAGGGGAACCACCTATCTGGAACAGCCAGCTGGAACAGCTCAACCTACTGTGCATGTTTTTGAACTGTGGGAGGAAACCAGAGTACCCAGAAGAAACCCACGCAAGCACCTTGAGAACATGCAAACTCCACAGAGAAACACTCTGAGCCCGGGAATTGAACCCACAACCTTCTTGCTGTGAGGCAAACGTGATAACCACTGCACCACCATGCTGTCGAATTCCGAATTGTACAGAACAATTATTTTTTATTCAAAGTGAGTCAGATGCTGCAAATCTGATAGGACTTCGTCTTATAGTATATACAGATAATGAACCAAAATATAAAGCAACCTATGAAGTTAAGGCAAAGAAATGGAATGTTACGTTGGTAGACGGTGGTTACAGTAAAGGCCTAGCATCTCAAGTGAGGAAACTCAGCATTTGGTGATGTCCATGGGTTTCAAACTTCACATGGTCATTGACCGCAAAGCGGAGGGATGGCATATGCTCACTTTCCTGTCACTCACAGCGATCACCAGCCCATCATGGGCGTCTGTGAGCTCATTCGTACGAGGAGCGGATAGCGCTTTCCCTCTGAGTGTGTTAGGCCGCCATCAAACATGCATGCACAGCAGTTCGAAAAGAGGTGGGCGGCACCATCGCATGTCACAGAGGGGGCATCTGCTTGATTATGCCCCTCCCTGGTCGGTGGTGGTCGTGTGATAGGGAAGGCGAAAAGTTGATGTGGGGAAATTGGAAACGACTAAAATTAGGGCGAAAAATATTATATATATATATATATATATATATATATATATATATATATATATATATATATGCCAGCTTTTCCAGTTACATTTGAGTCTCTGAAAACGGGAGACTATGGATAAATATGGTCTAATCAAAAATGTTTTTTATATTCCTGTTTAAGCAAAGCTGAACGTCTACACTTCCATCGCATATTGTTTGCTTCGTTCAGGACCTAAAACCACCAGTGAAACTGTACTAATAATTATTAATTAATTCGTTTTCTAAGCTGCTTCATCCTAATGAGGGTCATGAAAAGTCTGGCGTCCATCTTAACCGACTCTGGCCGAAGAAGAGGCTAATTATTCGTTCAAAAATATATATTTTACAAAATTTTAATTAATCTGATGACTTTTATTGTAAAGCACTAACCCAAGTTATATGTTATATGAATTTCTAAATTTCTTAGGATACAGTTTGTCTCCCTTTTGAGAGCTTTATTGGAACGGATCAGACTCAAGTCTGTTTTGTGTCGTCACAACCTTCCTTTACATTTCCGATTATATATGAACTAGAGCGGAATCTTAAATGGAAATTAATAAAATATATAGAAATATACACACCTTTAAAGGATGGTAATCCACCTAACTGCAGTTGAATGTATATACAGGGTAAATAGAATCTTTATTCAAATTCTAAAGTAGAAATATCAGTGATTGATATAAGGGTGTGATGAGGAAGGGATGATGAACCTGCCTGTACTTGTACCCGTATCCTTCCACAGTGAGATCCTTCAAGACAGTGAGTTCTTTAGTGTTTAGTAATCTGAACACCACTTACTACAGCTATATTGTGTGTGCAACTTCAACACACATCCATAAAGCGAAACCATACAGTCATGCTTTGTATTGATTTTGTTTTATATAATAAATTTATATTCACTCATTTGAAGTGATTTGGAGCCACTTAATCCTACTAGGGTCGTGGGGAGGCTGGCGCCCATCTTAGCTGACTCTGGGCGAAGAAGGGGTACACCCTAAACACCACACAAGGCTATCGCAGGGCCAGCGCGCGCACACACAACCATTCACACTCACCCTCACACCTAGGGGCAATTTGGAACAGCCATTTAGCGTACTCTGCATGTCTTTAGACTGTGGGAGGAAACTGGAGTAGCTGGAGGAAACCCACAAAAGCACGGTTATATGTTGAAATGTTTATTCAAGGAATTCAACAATTCAAAGTTACATTAAAAGAGTATTAAATAAACCAGTATTTTTTAAATAAATAGGTTTTCTTTTTCACTTCAATGAAGTGTGTTCAAGTTCTTGCCATTTTAAAAGGAACACCTGTATCCCTGCTTATCTATGTACTTATCTTAGCTAAACATGCCATGTCTTAGCTTCATGCCAATGGTTGGAAACTGTGGGATGCTTGTTGGTGCACTGGGAATTATACTCACTCACTTACCAAACTGCTCAGTCCTATAAGAGTTGTGGGGAGGCTGGAGACCATCTCGCCCGACATTGGATGAAGGTGGTGTACACCCTGAACAGCCCTCCAGACCATCGCAGGGCCAACACACACCTAGGGGCAATGTGGAACATCCAATTAGCCTAATGTGTAGGTCTTTGGACTTTGGGAGTCTGAAGTACCTGTAGGAACCCCACTTAAGCATGGGGAGAACGTGCAGACTCCTCATAGAAATAAACGGTATAGCAAAAAAAACCACCAATCTACACAGAAGGCTACAGTAAGAAGCCTGAAAGTCAGCTTTCTTACACCAAACAAAATAATGTAAGCACACATGAAAGAGTTCATAGAAAATAAAATATCTACGTCTGTGCATTAAACAAGAATAGATTAGTCAAACATCTGGTGTTCGCATGTATCTGGAATAAACAAGAAAATATGTATATGTGACCCATCACATCAAATCAGGTATTAAATTGCCTTTTGAGCTTGTTATTTCCAGATCCTTGACTCAAGAAACTCTATTTGGTACCAAAATCATTCATGTAGCATGGCTGAGATATGGCCCATTTTAACATGGATAAAATAATGGAACAATGAACTTCAAAATTCCTTCGAAAACCACCACTCTATAATAAAAATAACACCATTAAATTTTTCAAATACAGTGAAAGAATCATACAATTAGATTTTATATTTATTCAGAATTCTAGTTATTCTAATTAGTGTCAAAATCTATGAAAATGAAAAAAAAAAAAAAAAGGATTACCAGACAGAAAATCTACACATTTTACAAACTGGTGACATTCATTAAAACTTAAGCAAACATATGCGATGGTCAAATTTTACATTTTCGTGGAAAAAAACAATGCAAAATTGTTCATAGTACTTTAGTTTAAATGAAAAATAATTGTTGTATAATTGGGCCTCACGTTGGGTTACGTTTCATTACCTGAATAACGTGTTTATGCTAATACTACTAATATCATAACTACTCCTCACATTAGTTTCTGTCATTAGTGGAGACATTACATTTTAAAAATGTGCCAAGTGTACAGACACATGCATGCCCAGGTCTAACATGAAGAACTTCTAATTATTTAAACATGTGATTCAGCTAATCAGTGGCTTGCTAAACTGAACGAACTACTTATTTGCACGGCGAGCACCCTTGTAGACTGCAGACAAACACACACACACAAATTGATGCAGAACAAAAATCACAATACGTGTCACAGTACCTTCCGCGTAGCTCACATGAAAGGTAATAACTTCATTCCTATTGTTTTCTCCAGATAAGAAGCACTGATAAGAAGAGTGGGCGTGATGAGGATTTATAAAGTCAGCGACGCCCACTCGAATCGAACATGGCAAAATTTAGCTCTTTGCAGGCTAACCGAGTGGATTTCTTAATTTTCTTTGCAGGTTTATTTCTGACAAGCGTTTCTTTTTTGGGCTGCAGCCTTTTTCTTTCTCACAGCTCAAAACTGGCCCATGCAACTTAATACCTGATCTGATGAGATGGGCCACACACATGTATATATATATAAACATTTACACCAAAACACAGACTGTAGTAGTTCCTGTGCGTGTTATGCTCTTTAAATCGAACGTACTATTCTGACAGGCATTTATTATACATTTACACTTTGCTTACAGTTTCTTTACTGTATCCACACCTACAAACAGATGATACAAGAAACTTCTAATAAAAAAAAAAAAACACACAAAAATCACAAAAACAGGTCGGAATAGAAACAGGATAACTAGCATGTGCCCATATCTGTAGAATAAATAATTTTACACAGAAATCCCACATTCCTGCAATTGGTGAATACTTTTGTTCCCGTTAGATGATACAATCAGTTCATAACCCAAATTATATATTAAAAATACATACAGTAGATGCTCCCTTATAAATTTAAACAGTACTGACATCTCTAGAATAAACAGTCGCTCTGAACGTGAACTACACTGAAACCTGTTTCCGTTTGTACTTCATCACTACTGTTTCTTCTGTTTCTGCTTGTGGAACAGTCTGGAGAATGTGTTCTTCTTGCGGCTGGAGCTGGGAACATCAGCATCCTCCCCTGTAGAGGCGCTGTCCTCGTCCCCTGGGCTCTTCTTGCCTCTGCTGCTCTTCCCTCCTGCTCTGTCGGCATCAACCGGCGGAGTGCTGAGCGAGCGGGTGGACGTTGCTGAGCTCAAACCGCTGGACTGAGTGTGGATCTCTCCCAGGCTGGCGCACTTCTCCATGCCGAAAGTCCTCTTGGGGAAGATGGGGCTGTCGGTCAAGCCGTTTCTGCCCCCGTTCGAGCGAGAGAGGACAGACCTACTGGCCAGTGCTGTGGACGAACCACGTTGACTTTCGGTGTACTGACTCAGAGAGAGAGACGAGTCCGAGTCCGAGTAGTTCAGGTCCCTGTGGGAGCCAGACAGAAAGGGAGAGAAGTGTTTATTATTTGTATGATATTGAACAGATCAGCATTAATCAAGGTTTGGGTATGAAAATGGGCATGTTATAGAAATAGCCATGAATTAAATTGGAATAAATAATTCACTTAATTTAGAACAACATTACGGACGTTATAGATTGATCTAGTTTATCCCAAAATGCAGAGCTCACACATGTATGATGGCTAATCTAATGACGTCTGATGGCTAATCTGGTTCTAGCAAAGAAATGCCTCCACAATGTGCTAAACTGTTACTGGATCTCTGTAAAGGGTCTTGGGCTGGAGCCTATCTGAACCGTCTGGCCGAAGGTGGGGTACGCCCTAAACAACTTGCCAGACCACTGCAGGGACAAAACACACAAACATTCACTCACATTCACACCTAGGGGCAATTTGGAACAGCGAGTTAACCAAATGTGCATGTCTTTGGATTGTGGGAGGAAACCGGAGTACCCGGAAAAAACCCATGCAAGCACATGGAAAACATGCAAACTCCACACAGAAACTAAACCTTACACCACCGTGCCGCTCCTTGGTCTATCAGTCTCCTTTTAGCTCCCGCCCACAAGGTGGCTCGGGAGCAATAAGAATCAGTTCTGTCTGTCCGTCCGTTTGTCACGCTTTAGTTGTTACACACTGAAGCTGCGGCTTTCAAACTTGGTATGCTTGTTCACTACTATGGGTGCTAAGATAAGCTTGTGTGTGAGTGACCTTGACCTACTCTTCAAGGTCACAGAGGAAAACTATATATCAGGTTTCTGGACATTTACTTGCCACACACTTTTAAACTTGCTATGCTTGTTCTATATTGGCATATTATGAAATGGTCCTTTTTGGACCCCTGTGGTCTATTTTGGTTTCCTGTTTATTAGCGCCTTGAACCGAGCTGACTGTTCTGAAAACAGTTCTACATTAATATTTAACATATAAGATAGAAGAGCACACTGCAGAGCGGAAAATCATCCAGAAGGTATTTTCAATAAGAGAGAAGATGAAGGAGGCCAGAAGACAACCGTTTTCAATAAGTGGAGGTGATTCACAAAAGGAGGCGAAGCAAGTGCTGATGATGTGTAAGATCTAAAAAATTGTCTCCATCATTCATATATTATTTAAAATATATCTGTATGCAAAACATAAAAATGATGCTTGGGGAGATGTACGAAACTGGATGAAGGAGACAGCAGGTGAGTTACGTTAGTGCATTATGAGGCTGGAAGTACGCTGCCGGGCCAAAATAAATAAATAAACAAATAAAAATGCTGCGCGCGCACACCTCATTCCGCATGTAATATCCATGCCATTGTTCCAAAACACTTAAGCAACATAACATTTATTTCCATCCAGTGTCGGGTTCATTTCTCACCGACGTCTTGAACTGATGAAGGGAAAACTGAACCACTCCATAAAGTCTTCTCCAGCACATCCGGAGCAACAATACCATAGAGATTACATGCTGTGATCAAGGCTAAATGCTCTTCATGAAAATTTTGGAGCGTGCAACATTTTTTGGCTGAGCAGTGTAGAACTGAAGGTAAGAGACACTACCTATAGACTACCAGAAAATGACCTCTGGGTTCTGTTTTTTATATTTATTTTGCATTTCTTTTATTCTTCTACCTCATTTTTAAAGGAGAAGACAACTGTAGAAAATTATTCGTAATCGAAACTCTGAAATAAAAAAAATACTAAAATCTGTCTGCGTGCCAAATTTTGGACCGATAGCTACAATTTTATGAAAGGTTTTCTGAAAACTGAATCTTAGAAGGATGAAATCGTCGTTAACATGCTAACATGGCTAAACGTAGCTAACATGGAAAAGTAGGGTTCTAAACATCATTTCCTTCAGTATTTCAGGTGTTTGAACTTAAATATACAATAATCCTGGTGCATATATAACCTCCCACTGCACAGGTAATGATTTTTCTAAGCCTTCTTAGACTCAGTTTTCAAAAAACGGATAAAACAGAAACTGGCCTACAATTTTGCACACAAAAGAAATTAACCCAGAGATTTGAATGGGATTCACTTCTAACACGTGTTGTCTTCTCCTTTAATCATTCTACTGAAACATGCAGAACTCAGCATGGCTTTTGACGCCACTTCAGAGTATTGAACCCAATAGCATTTAACCTCAGTGTCAGTTCTAGTTATGAGTCACACGTGAGCGGTTAGCTGCACCCTCCTGTAAACGTATAAGATACCCGCTGCTTTCGACTCTCCGGCGTTGCCGTGCAGCAGTGAACCCCATGGGCGGGAGGTCGAGCACAGCGTCCACAGAGTGGCAGTTAGATGAGCGGTAGAGCAGGCCGGTGAAACGACAGCCAGAGGAAGAGGAGAGCAGCGGCAGGAGAGGAGAAGTGATGGAGGGATGAGAAAGAGAAGATGACAGAGAAGATACGGGCAGAAACTCCAGCTGGCCTATGGAGTGGCTGCGAGCCGTGCGTGCGTGCGGGCGATTGGAGGGCCGGGGGGTGTGAAGGGACAACGGTTTACCCTCAGTGCCCTCTACCAACCTCTGAGAGCTCAGCGTCGGCTCAGCGTGCTGCGGTTGCCCCGTCATCATAGTGGAAGCTGTTGAAAGTAACACACAGAAGGTTGAGACAGTATACTTTATACTAAACAATCATGCCCCAAAATGGGAGTTACACCCCTGGAATCTGGGTGAGGCTTTCTAAAGTACCCTCATACACAATCACTTATTTGCTGAATCGTTAAATTCTACTAGGGTTGCAGGGGGTGTTGGTGTCTATCTCAGCCGACACTGGGTACACCCTGAACAGCTCGCTAGACCACAGGGCATACATCATACAGTTAACATTATATAACATATTTAATTTTGCTTTCCTATAAGATTTTGCTAGTCCATAAAATCCGAAGCACTTTTAATGAGTCATCAGTAAAACATAAATGCAGACTGTAATCCCAAAATATTATAAAACCAGTTATCTCCACTCTGATGCACTCACAGTGTAAAGTTAAGGCTTTTTTGAGTTAAACTCTGAGGCTCATGAAAGGCAATGAAGCATGTGTGTATGTGAAGGAATAGAGATAATGTTTCAGGAGGAAGAAGCTGATGAACAGGAAGTGCCTAGAGCTGTGAGCTAAAAAAAAAAAACATTAGCATAGCAGTCATGCACCACCACACGGAAAAGATCCGGAATCATGTTAGTGGCTTATAGAGAACAGTGGGTGGAAATGATGTACATACAAACACACACACGGATATAAATTATAGAGGCTGATTCCCATTTCTTGCAGTAGGTGTATAAGGTGTTATAATTAAAATTAGTATAGACTACACAGAAACGGCACAATCTGATTGGTTCACTATCATTGGACAATTGACATTATTCATTCAAGAGATTTACTGGTTTCTGGTTGATGGAAAGCCGTCTTGATATTGCATCAGTGCCATGGGATAACTGAACAATTGCAGTGTTGCCAACGGATAAGTACGCGTAAGTGTGCACGACTGGCACACACCTCATTCAATAATTGCTTATTATCCACCTCTTAAACTTAAAATAATGCCTGAATTAAAATGGCAGACAAAAGCATACAGTTTGCCATGGCAATCAGCTCGAAATCTTCACAATTTTCAAGTACAAATTTAATGGATTTCAAAACATGCCATTACGGGGCTCGAATGATCATGGAGCCTGTGAGATCACCGCAACACTTTAAAAATAAAATCGAATCTTGTTTTTATTTAAATATGTTCCCATGTGATATAAAGTACAAAATATAATTAATATTCTCCTCAGGCTCAGTGAATATCAGTCAATAGCCCCCAAGACGGACTCATAGCCACCCTGCCTTCAATGAATAATTGTTAAATAGACAATTTTGCTGCTAAATGCTTGATTCTGATTGGTCAGAAGATTTAGATGTATTGTCTATCACAGCTGCTATGACAGTAGCTCTGGCTAATTCATTATTATTTTTAGACTGGCAATTTGCGCCTATGCTAACTGCGAATATGCTGACTGCTAATGTCGAATTTGCTAACAACTAAAGTGATACCGGCTAACGTCAGCATGCTTCAAACACATCCACCCATTATTGGCCACAATTTTTTTTCCCCACTGGAGTAATTACTCTTCACATTTTCTTGCAAAAATGTGTCTCAAGCTCACTGCCTAGCTATGTCTCTAGGTATGAAACAGTGTGTGACTGAGTGTTTGGTGGCTTGTGACGGCCTGGCAACCTGTCCAGCGTGGATTCCAAACTCATGCACAGTGTTCTTGGAACTTGCCGCAGACCCGACACTGACACTTACTGAATATAAATGAATCCAATATGTTGTTTCTGTTGCCAAAATATAAAGCTCTAGTCTTCATCCATCTGAGTGTCGATAATTTCAGGCGGACCTGATGCAACTTTCACCAAGTCCGAGTGGAAACCAGGCTCAGAGTATGAAAAACACATGGAAAACGTTTGGAAGCATGCCTAGAGACTCAAAACATGCAAATAGTAAGGCTTTACGCCTTTTGCTAAGCTGCCTATGTCCGAGTCAGCAAGGATGCCACAGATCTGTACTTCAGGACCCATTAACCCATTAAATAATTAACCCCTTCAATGAAAACGACTAAATGTAGATTTTAATTGGTGGCTGCTGGCTTAGGAGTTAGTAGTGCACATAGCACAGAGACAGGAAGAAGGTGAATAAAAGCGTGCTAAGGAGGGATATGGAATAAGCTGTCAGGATTGGCTGAGATAATGAGGAGGTGATGCCAACCAGAATGTTTCCACAGGCTCTCTGAGGCCATAGGCCAAAGGTCGCTCACCCTCCGGTCCATCTGCCAAGCGGCATCTGTAAACATCAGGTAGTTAGTACAGAGCTTCATGAAGCCACTATTAACAGTTTGGCGCAGTCTCTCAAACTCTGCTGAGGGAAACGTTTCATTCACGGTTTTCATTCGATACAAGAGAGTGTATGACTGTGTCTACGTGTACGTGTATGTGTGTTGCGATGGTGAACTCACAGCGCAAAGTTCCGGGAGATATTATGTCCTCATCCATGTCATCCAGATCGTCAGACAGCAGCAGGTGCTGTGGAGGGGCAGTCCTGATCCCCAGACAAGCAGGGTCCAGGTTGAGAGCCGAAGCCAGGAACGACAAGCCCGGATTGTTTACAATGTTCAAACCTGTGAGAGACTCAATCTGTTGCCAGCGGTGCAGCTTCTCCCTCAGAGCCGCCGTCACCTCTCCTAAAGCCTGTCTGTGACGGGGGACAGTGAGACAACCGCATGGAAACGAAGTTTTAGTGCATGGAAGATAACTGTGTTTATACTGTATTTGGAAATGACCATGATTGGTTCAGTCAGACAGCCAATCAGAACAAAGAAGGTGTGGGACTTGGAGTGAGGGCAGGTACTGGGGCACAGTAAACGAAAATCTTGACTGTTTTTCAACACTTTTTAACGTTTCCATACAGAAGTGTGAGTCAGACTGCACAAAGAGAGAAGTACAAAGAGGAGGAGTTTAAAAAAACTCAACAAGGAAAATCATTCAGTATCTAAAAAGCATGTCGCGCAATAAATAAATAAATAAATAAAAGAATAAATAATGGATTTATTAATGGATGTAAAAATGGCCGAGGATGCCCAGCTCAATTAATCCTCACTTGGCTGAGAGGATTTTGTGATCGACGTCATCCAGTGAAGAGCTGTGAGCAACGTGGAACGTCCCAAACAGTGTACCTCTCTTCTTCTTTATCTTCTCTGCCTGACGGGACACAATACACACAAATATTAATGAAATGTATTATTGTTTTGATTGAATTTGATAATCTTGTGGTTTTGTGTGGGTGGGAGGGTGTATGGGGGGGGGGTGATGGTCTTACCCCCTCTTTAGCCATTGAAAGCTGTTTCTCAGCATTCTGTTTCTTTATGTTGTAGTACTGAACCTCCACCTCATGTGTGACCTGCAGCCACTTCTGCAGAGGTTCAGGTGGAGACCAGTGTCTCCTGGACTCAAACTCCTTCTCCGCCTTCTTCAGAGCTTTACGCACCTACAACAACAAAAACAATCCCATTATTTTCCCAGTATACTTTTTGTGTACTATAATAATATCTGAAGATATTTTACTTTACTTTTCCAGGTGTAAAATGTGTATTCAATACTTCTGCCATGGGTTGATAACGCAGCCATCCGTGGCCGGGAGTCCATGGGAACTAACTAAAGGGCTGAGAGCCACAGTGGTCTAACCCACAAAAACTTTTTTGACAGATGTAGATGAGGTCTATGTGACACAGAATAGTCCCTTCATCTTCCTTATGACCTCATATCATGAGCATTACGTGTGGATATTTTTATATTGTAAAAACTTTGTTATTTTTCTTAAAATCACCTTTCAGTTGGTTAAACCACTCTGGTTCCCAGTCCTTCAGTTGTCTGAGCTCTCACAGGAGGGAAGGACGGCATTAGAGGGAGAGATGGATCACCATCCAATCATGGGTGTCTTTGAGCTCCTTAGTACAAAGGAGTGAATAGTACTGTAAGGGTTCGAGTGTTGTTAAGCTGCAACCGAGTGTGTATATGCAGCAGTTCATAAAGATGCGGGTGGCAATCGTGTGTTACGGAGGGGACACATGCTTGCTTATGTCCCTCGATGGTCGATGGGAACTAGATAACGACTAGAAATAACTATATAACGGGAAAATAAAAAAAAAACCCTCTCTGCCAAGGAGATTATGAAATACAATTTGGTTTGATTGTTTGTATGTTCTTTTGTTGTGTGTTAGCAGGATTATGCAAAAAGGTTTGCTGTGGATTTCCAGGACATTTTTACCATTTATATTTATGGCACTTGGTAGGCACCCTAAGCAGGTGAGGTTTAAGAGCAGAGGTTTGCATTCTCTGGGTAGAAGGCCTGTGGCTGTCTGTCTTAATTTGTAATTTTATCTCATTGGTATTTGTTTATTTTAGTCTTATACTCTAATTCTACATAACAATATTGTTCTATGAACAATGATAACTACTAATGTTGATTTATTGATATTTCAGCATACAGCACGTCGGGGCCACTCCTGTTGTTTGGTAAACATGCTCGAGCAACAAAGTTGATTTGGGAACTAAACACTTCAAACAAGCAACAGGTAGAATAATCCTATATTCGTATAATGTTTTCATAATGAGAAACATATAGATTAAATAAAGATAAATTATCTTCTTGTACTTTACGTTTATGTAATATTTATGATTTATTTCCCATACCAGGCTGACATCATGAACGCCTGTTTAACCCGATGGAAGTAAGACAGCAACAGTCCAATTCCTAATTTTTTTTACCACTGAATCTAGAAGTACCATAAAAAATTTAACAGTATTTGAAAATCGAAATTCATTCTTAAGGCCCTTGTGTGTGTGTGTGTGTGTGTGTGTGTGTGTGCGTGTGTTTGTGTGTGTATGTGTGTCGGTGTGTCACCTGCTCCAGTTCCTCCTCAGCATATTTCTGGCGGCTCAGCTCATTCTCTGTGCCCTCGCGCAGCTCTCGGAGTCTCTGCGCCTCGTTTTTAGCTTCATTAATCTCATCTCTCAATTTCTGCTCCAGATTCACCTTCTCCACCTCCACTGAGCGGTGCTCGTCCTGTGCTATCTGGAGTCTACACACAGAAGCATACACACACACACACACACACACACACACACACACTTAAAAGCTATTTTGTGTATTTATGTATTATTTATGGTCACACTGTAGAGGTGTGATACAGTGGGTGGGTGGTGTGATGAAACCCAGTAAAAGGAAACACATTACTATTAACACTTCGACTTTGCTCTTGTATAGGTTTGCTGGAATTGCCATAAAGAAAAGCAAATTAAAAGCAGACGTGGGCCTGGGGCAGCCGTGGGCCTGGGGCTGCCGTGGCCTAATGGTTAGAGAAGCAGGTTTGGGACCGAAAGGTACACAAAGATTTCCAAACCAGCAGGAAAAATGTGTGGCAAGCAGGACACCTTCCCCTTCCTCCACCTTTACCGCCCTTGGGCAAGACATCTAAACATCAACTGCTCCCTGGGGGCCGCAGTGTGGCTGTCCACTGCTCCGAGTAAGTGTGTGTGTGCTCACTTTGTGTGTACTCATTTGGATGGGTTAAATGCAGAGGTGAATTTCCCTTTTGGGATCAATGTAGTACATCAATGACAGAGAAGTTTGAGTATAAACTACGCAGCATTTTTCCAAATTATTCTTTTTTAAGACTTTCCATACTAATATTTAATTATTACTGCCAATAATTGTAGACAGTATGGAACCATCCTGTATTAAGGGAGGGATGGCAACCACACACACACACACACACACACACAGTTTGTCAAATAAAAACTTATATAAATAGGGTGATATGTCTTGTAAAATAGGAACTGCAGTTCTAAAGTCTACCAGCAGAGGGAGCCTAATGAAGTCTGTAGGAGTATGAATAAGTAGCCACAGGTTTTGCTTTGAGTACTGCAAGATAAGCTAACAACAAGCTAATTGAATTCTCCCAGCGCTCTTCCTTTCATCTCATGGTTACTACATGAAACAAAGCAGACTGACTCTATCTAAACAAGACGTGACCTGTCCAGTGCAGTGACTGGGTCGTTTCAGTCTCACTCTCTCCGCCTCACACACACCCACACACTGGTTGAGCCAAACCACATCTAACTAAGTGCTTTTGCAAACAGCATTTTTCTCACCCCTGTTTTAAGTAACCTATTACTCTGCAACAGTCATGAACTGTTCGAACATTTATGAAAGTGAAAGACGTTTGAAAGAACCCAGAACACAGAGAGTGGGAGTTGTTGTTGCCCTCACCTTGCATGCAGTACTAACGCAGTTGCACTGCGAACAGGAAGTGAGGTCAATATCAAACTGACAGATATGAGTCAAGACAATGCTGAGCATTACACTGAAGTTCGAAACAAACAGCAGTTATTATACAGTATTAGTAGTGGAATAGTGGTTAGCACGTCTGTCTCACGGCATGAAGGTCCTGGGTTCGAGTCCCGGACTAGGCAAGGGTGTTTCTGTGTGGAGTTTGCATGTTCTCCCCGTGCTTGCGTGGGTTTTCTCCAGATAATCCAGTTTCGCTAACCAGTAAGGCTAACTGTCTGTTCCAAATTGCCCTCAGGTAAATGTGAATGGTCAAGTGTGTTGATCCTGGTAAGCTGTTCAGATTATACCCAGTCTTCGGCCGAAGTCGGCAGAGATAGGGTCCAGGCAAAGCGGTTTGGCAAATGAGTGAGTGAGATGAGTGAGAATACTACGGCAAAGAGAAAAGAGAGAAAGGAATTATAAATGATATCATCAGATCAGTTGTGCTCACTTTACAGCTGATCAGGCTCGGGTGTTCTGGTCTCGTCCCTGTAGCTTCAGATTTACGGAAGGTCATCAGGACTATCCGTTCAAAAACTCTGGGTTTTCATATCAGTACTACATTCACATCCCTCGATCTTAGACGTATCCCTTATGAACTAAGTAAAGGTGATACTGACCTCCCAAAGATTTTGTTAGCTGCAAATAAAAACAGCATTACAAAAGACTGCCTTCAAGTAAACTACCCTACTGTTCAAGACACATGATTCTATAACACGCAGGATTCCTCTATAATTATTCTACGGATGGATACTCTTTTTCTTGAATTCCGCAAATTTGTCTGTATTTACTGATCATCCCATGACTTCTGACTTATTTGTTTTTCCACTTTTGTCTTTTTTTCTTGCTTGTTTTATTATCTGCTCTTTTTTTACTGCGTGTTATTAAAATATGAAACATTTATAAAAAAAAAACAAATCAAAAGAAAAGAAAGAAATAGAAACACAGCTTTCATTCATTCATTTTCTAAGCAGCTTAACCCATGCAAGCACAGGCAGAACATGCACAGTCCACACAGAAACGCCTGAGCCCAGGAATTGAACCCAGGACCACGGCACCACATGCCACCATACAGCTTTTAGATAATAAAAATGTATTTTCGCATGACTTGAGTGCTAATCTGATGTAGATACTGTATTATGAAAATTTTCGAAAAGTACATATTCAGCGACAACAAAAAAGATTTCTCTTAAACGCTGTTCACAAATCCTTACAGATACAGATATTTTGCTGCCTTTTTTGAACAGCAATTTAAACTGACTGACATACGTCGATATTCCAGCTGATTTCTAGAGATCGAGGAGCAGTGTGCTCAACATCATTGCGCTGGGTACTTTTATGGCTATTATTAATATTATTTACAAAAATGTATGTGCCAATTTTTTATGAATTCCTACCAGAAATGACTTTATTGGATTTTGGAGAAAATTGGGATCAAAAATCTGAATCCAAGACTTTTTTTCACTGTAGGGGAGAACAATAGTAATATTTGTTTTATATTCATATTCATAATATTTTAATTTATAATACAATCTTCTAATTAAAAAAAAAAAAAAATTAAGGGATGTGGCTTGCTTGGCTTGGTGGAGGTTTGGGCTCTCCTATTGCTCTTATTTATGTTTAAGCCAACCTTATTAAATTTTTTTTCAATTCAAAAAGTTTCACCTGATATCGTTTTAATAGAAAATTAACAAAAAATACCTAATCGTTTTTACCATAAATACTCCAGGCTAAATTGTGATTTCAAGTCAAACTGAACACCACAGAGCTGACAGTGAAGTTAGAGGGACTGAGTGCGTTGATTCATTCACAAACCACAACGCTTTCTCTCAGCAGTCGGACAGGCTGAAGGTCAGAGGAGCAGCGACCAGCCAGCACTGTGTTCCAAGCAGGACTTAGTGTGAAGTACAAAGAGAGACATACCACACACTGTGATCCTGCTATCAATTACTAATCAAATCCAAAATCTAATGGAGTCTTTCTTGCCCCACCTCTGGTAGAAACTTCATGAAATCCACAAATATATTATTGCATAATCATGCTAACAAACAAACAAACACAAAATGAGACTAAAATATAATGAAAAACATAAAATTCAAAAAGTTTTTAAATATTTTTTCACACACACACACACACACACACACACACACACACACACACACACACACTGTGTATGTGTGTAAAAAAGACATACATATTAAGCTAATTGGCTGTTCCAAAAAGCCCCTAGGTGCTAGTGTGAGTGTGAAATAGTTGTTTGTGCTGCCTTGCAATGGTCTGGCGAGCTATTCAAGATGTACCCCACCTTCGCGCTGTGTCAGCTGAGATAGGCACCAGACTCGCCGCGACACTACTAGGATTCAGGAAATGAATGAGTGACTATGTATCTGGTGGGTGTAACTGTTACAAAGCACTTTACGTGTACTTTTATGTGTTATTAGAATATTTCTGACACATAAGTGTGTTCTGCAATGGTGGAAAAGCCCAACCAAGACAACGGAGGCTAACTTGGGCAGGGTGGCAAAGAGTGCTGTATCCTGCATGGTTTAAATTAGAGCACGCTCTTCTAGGAAAACGCAGGCTCCAATCAGAGGAGGTAAAGGACCCGTGACCTGCGCTAAAAAGATTCATACTGAAAACCACGGCTGAGCAGAGTAGCAGTCAAATAGTCTGGATTGTATGAAACAAACAGAGCGGATTCACTGCGGAGCTGTCCGGCTTCTCTTTTGCCATTTAAGGACTTTTGGAGGAGGCTTAACGTCAGTGAGCCTGAGGACACCGCTGCCTCTATCAGCAATATCAGCCTGCCTGGAAACGAACCGTGACTGCAAAGAAACAGGGCAGGGAAGAGCAGCTCACAGAATTCACTGTCGTTTACAAGACTGCATACAATAACTACTATACAATATAATATAATATAAGGAAGAAGGATGTGGTTCAGTGGTTAGTCCGGGGCTGCGTGACAGAACCAGCCATGTCCAAGTCTAAAATGCTAAAGCTAACCTTTTCAAAACAATAGATCTGCCAAACACATTCAGTAAACACTATACACACATACCCTACATCCACCTGATAGTTCATCTAATCACCCAGTTACATCAGCCAATCATGACAGCAGCACAAAATTCAACAGTTCAAAAATGTGATCTTAGTGACTTTATCCATAGCAATCCACACTGCTCTCCAAGGACTTTCACACGACACTCTCCAGAGTGTGCAGAAAAACATTCAGGAAGCAGCACTGCTGGAGGCAGAAATGCCGTATTAATAAGATAGAGAGGGCAAAAGAGAATTCCCAGAAGGTTTGAGTTGACATGAAGGCTACGATAACTTAAATAACCACTCCTTACAACCGTAGTGAGCAGAAAAGCCATTTCAAATTCCATTACACGTAAAACATTGAGACTAATGCACTATAATGTCAAACAATCCCATCAGGTTCCATTCCTGTCAGCCAACACCAACAATCTGCTTTTCTGCTATCTATAAAACAATTATTCACTGAACGCGAGGTGGACATCACTAATTAGTCCCTGAGATGGAATGTCGAAGAAGTTTTAGTATTCTTCAGGGAATCATAAGAAAAGCAAACTTTAAAAATTTTTGAAACCATGACTGTGGTCATGCATGGGTATTCTTTGGAAACTCTCATAGTTTGGAAAAAGTGCCAATTTGTGTAGGTTCCTTCGTATTTTTCGGATGACATTCTGTTCAATTTCTCGGATCAATGACTGACCCACACCATCACTTGTAGTCTGCTGTACAGAATCAGAATCAGACTGAAACATTATCCTGAGTCTATGAGGTTAATTACGTCCACTGAAATATGCTACACTACAATGGTGCAATCTAACTGGTCGGGGTTATAAATGATTTTTCTGATTGGAGTACTCAGTGATTGAATCAGTTTGTTTTAGGCAACTGAACAGACAGCATCATCATTATCACACTTTTAAATGAACCTTAACAATCACGTTTAGTTTGTTTCACTGGTATTTCCTTGTAGTTTATGATAAAATTTTGAATTGGAGTGCAAACACACTTTTACAGAGCCACTTTTCTTCTGTGTAATGTTGTAAGCAACAGCTGGACGAAAACACACACACACACACACACACACACACACACACACACACACACACACCATAATCCTAAAAATAATTCAGTACACTGAAAGCTGTTAGAAATGAAATAGTTTTGTGATTGCATATGTAGCTTTTCTGAAATACCTCAAGTTAACTAGCTGTGTAGAAGAAGAAGACAGCTTTATTTGTCTCATTCATACGTTACAGCATAGTAAAGACACTTTTCTCCACATATCCCAGCTTGTTAGGAAGCTGGAGTCAGACCCCTTGATCACAGAGAATTAGCGACCTTGCTCAAAGGCAGCTTTGCGGTATAGAAGTGTGAACCTCCAACCTTTTGATCATTAACCCGAAGTCTTATCTCTTGAGCCATCACAGCCCCACTAACCAGGTGGGACTGTCTAAAGTTAGCAGCGATGTTAGATATGGCTCTGAACTCCTGTCAGGTTAGCTCATGGTGCTCAGATTATCCCACAGGATCATTGTGTTCAGTAGGGTTAATTTGTCTACTTGAAGTCTAAACTTAAGTACCAGCAGGTGACACCATGTGACATGACATACATCCGTCATGTACTGTATATGAAACATTCTGACAGGGTGTAACTGACTGTAAACTTGAGACCCACTCATTCATACCTGCAAAGCATTTTACACAAATATGCAACGTTATGCGAGGATTGTGGCTTCAAGCATGGAAGTGTGCATTTAATAACAATAACCAGTCCAAACAGGAATCAACTGAAATTAACCAGATTAAATACCATGGAGAATTTATATGTGTAATTGGGTGCATATATGGATATGACAGCGCACTGTGTGGGCGTGTGTTTCTGACCATATATGGAAGTCTGTGTGTAGGAGAGCCATTGACAATCATCTATGATTTTTTACAAATTTAATAAACAGATTAATAAATGTGGATGAATATTACAAGATTTCTTGCCATATTTACATCCCTCGGATGCTATTTAGGGGCAACAACTTTAAACTTGACATTTTGTATTTTGAAATTGGTGGGTGTAACAACCCTTTACTGCATGCATGAGCCCATAGATGACCACAAGTGTCTAGTATCTCTGTGAAAGGGGAAAATACTGTATATTTGTTCCTTCATTTGGTGCAATGTCACCTTTGGCGCCAAGCCAGCTTTAACTCCACCCACTGTGTAATTCTGAAAAAGTGCTAAAATGTGGGCAAGGGGCTAAAAACTGGGAAGGGAGAGGCTGAGTAGGGAGCAGGGAGGGGCTGAGGAGGGAGCAACGAGACTCGATCAGCAGGTATTTGAAAATGAGCAGAGCATATATTTGAAAAAAGGTGACTCCCAATCAAGGGCGGGACTGGGAGAGGTGGATGTTGCCCACTTCTCTTTAGATTGCGTTAAAGTCCTCCTGTTAAAAAAAATGTCATGACATAAAGAAGCACCAAATGATTGACTATGTCAACACTGGCCTTGCAAAGTTTCAATACGCTTTTAACCAGTAGATGGTGTTTTGTACTGTATGTTTTATCACAGTACAACCATATCATTTATTTTACTGCAACAATATTCAGGATTAAAGACTAATAGAAAGATTATTACTACAATGACTAATTCTTGGCAAAAAAAATATGACATCCTATATAAATCCTTTGACTTGTTGTACTGCTAACAAAATATAACTGGTGACACTCACTTCTGCTGCAGATCGAGAAGACTCTGCTCTGCTCTCTGCAGGCCGTCCAGGTCTTTCATCATCTTACTCATGTGGTCCTTTGAGTTGCGGTTCTGGATGTAGGCAAACCAGCAGCCTGCTACACCTATTGCAATTGACACCACCAACACCAAGTCCTTCAAGTGGCTGTGCTTGCTCACTGTTAATGACAGCAACAAGCACCAGGTCAGCTGAACATTAAGTGAACTTCTGTGTACAGGTAACAGAAAAATCCAGCTACAAAACCAAAAGCTAGGCAATGAAATTATTAGAGATAATTGCACCTCGCTGTATAGATGAGGGCGGCATAGTGACATAGTGGTTAGCACGTCCACCTCACTGCAAGAAGGTCCTGGGTTCGAGTCCTGGGCTCAGGGATTTCTGTGTGGAGTTTGCATGTTCTCCATGTGCTTGCATGGGTTTCCTCTGGGTACTCCAGTTTCCTCCCACAGTCCAAAAACATGCACATTAGGCTAATTGGCTGTTTCAAATTGCCCCTCAGTGTACTCTGTTTACCCTGCCTTCGCTCAGTGACGGCTGTGATAGGCTCCAGCCTCCCTGCGACCCAAATAGTGTTACGCGGTCCGGCATATGAGTGAGTGAGTGTATAAATGAACTAGGTGTAATTCTAAACACAGAAGAAAATCCCCACTATATACAGTAACTTGTTTTTAGCAGTACATCAACCACCACTATTAAATACATCAAACACTGTCATTCCCCCTCACACATGAGGTAAACAGCATGAACCAGAATGTTGGGCTCTGACCCAAAGGCACTTGTCTCCACATGAAAAAACTGAAATAGACCTCAAATGTTGGTGTGCTTTGCATCGTATCTGAGATTGCAAATTAATGTCATGAGTAAAATATATCATAACCTCATAACCTCCTCATTTGTTTTATTCATACACATGTAACATAACGTACCATAAGAGAAAGTGGGGTCTCTGTTTTTTTTATTAACCACCAGCCGTCACCAAGGCTGCCCCTCCTCCCCTCATGGAACTCCTGCTTCTTATCTGAACGCACTGGGTTTTCCTGCAGCTGCATAATGGTGTGATTTTGATCTGTAGATTAGCACATACTATTTCTGTCTGCAGTCCATTAGTACATGCTCGACTCAATAAACACGGACCAGTGGGGAACTTCTGGGCATAGTGCGTTATTAAAAAAGCTTATCTCAGATATTTTACAATTTATTTAAATAGTAATTTTTTTGTTTGTGTGGTTTTAGTTGGATATATCTGTGAGCATGATTTATGCTACATACAGAATTCATAATTATTTATTTTTATTGAGAATACATGTATTCTAAATAGACCTAATTGGATTATTTCCTACTCTACCTTTCCCCTTTGAGGTTTTCTGTTAACATTTGTGACGGGAGTGCCTCTGTTGCTTCCGTCACACATGGTATTCCTCAAGGATCCATTTAAGGGACTATTACATTTTTCTTATTGCAAGCATGTCTCTCTTGCTTTTTTATTACCCGTCACCATTCATATGAAATCAAAGGCTTTTGGGCTCTTTGAACATTGCATTCATTTATTTTAGTTTAATTTAGCTTTCAACTGTCATGCAAATAAAATTTTAAAGAATTAAATAAATTTTACTTGTAAAGAATGTCTTGTATTTCTAGTTTTCTTCTTTTTCATCATATCAGATTCATTTCTGGGGCTAAAACTAAGGAACTATATCAAAACCTATTTGACCTGGCCTTAACCAGACATTTCAAGCTGATCTGTACTGCAATGGCATTCTTTATTTAAATTAATGTATATTTGATTGCAGGTTTATCCTTGTTAAAAGAGGTAGATATAAATATTTTAATGCGCACCAGGAAAAGCAAAATGATAATTCACACTATTTTAACAAACTGATGTTGGACATACTAAACTGCATTTCCTTGCTTCACTATGCATGTGTGCGTTTGTCCTCTATTTCGGTTACATATCTGACAAGGTGAGGAGGAACATGTTTTCTCTGAATCACCTGGAGGCAATACATCTTTTTCAACTGCTGCTTATACAGCATCATGGGACGAGTGGTGCAGAACATACTTAGAGAAGATGCTAAGTACCTTCTTTAATATAAAGAAAAAGATCTCACAAATAATACCTGCGATCATCAGTCTGAGTGACAGCAAAGAGATGACTGGGATCTATGGTCTTATGGACACCTGGTCACAGATCATCACTGCACCACTGACAAGTTTCGAACTCCTTAAAATAGTTTTGCAGCCCATGTGCCAGATGAATATGTAATGGTTACTTTTTGTACTTTGAAACCTTATTTTGGGATATTGGATTGGAGAACTTGGGTTTCATGTAGGCACAATATAAATCAATCCTATAACTATAACAATTTTGGCAAGATTCCTTGAACTGTGTTAGACTATATGAATATTGATTGCTTATATATATACATACATATATATATATATATATATATATATATATATATATATATATATATATATACACACACATACACACACACACATATATATACATATACATATACATAAACACACATATACACACATACACAAACCAAACACATATATATACACACACATATATACACACATACACGTATATACACACACACACACACACATATATATTAATTTTGGATATATAGATACTTAATCTCAATTTTAACAAAACTGAGAAGTTTAAATAATATAACTAAACAATTAAAACTGAAGAAAAGAGTGTAAGATCTTCTGTAATCCTACAAAATGCATATTATAAATGAGGAAAAAGTTCGGACACCCACACATTCATCAGCACTTAAAACTCACACACAGGTCACATGATTAGATCATTACTCAGCATTTTAAATGAGGTTTGCCCTATTTAAACATCAGACATTTAGGTTGGTGTGTTCCTGACTGTTGAAGTGAGAGTAAGCACCACGGTGTGAGCAAAAGAACTGTCTGAGGCCTTCAGAAAAAAAATGGTTACAGCTTATCAGTCTGGAAAAGGAATGAAAAATTCCGTGAAAGTGCATGTCTGTACAATCAGAAAGAGACTCCACAAGTTTAAATTGCATGGGAGGTGTGTGAGCAGGAAACCTTTGTTCTCTAAGAAAAACATCAAGGCCAGACTGAAGTTTGCCAGAGAGAATTTAAACAAAGACCGGGGGCCTCATGTACAAAGACTTGCGTGGAATTCTTACTGAAAAATGGCGTACGGCTAAATCCAGAAAACGTCGTACGCACAAAAAAATCCAGATGTATGAATCTGTGCGTATCCATGAATCCAAGCACATTTCCTTTGAACATTCGAATCAGCGTGGAATTGAGCGCACATGTAGGAGTACCCGACCCCTCCCTGTCCATGCCCACATTTAAATATGCAAATCATATTTAAATGAACCCTGTACCGGAGATTCGCGTGTTTGCAGGAACAGAAAACCCTTATAATATGAGGAAGACGGGGAGGCGCGCAAGAATGTAGTGTTTGGCACGCTGTCCTCCGGCATTAACACCAAACGCAGGAGGTCTGAGTGTGAGAGTGTGTGTGGAGGTGCTGTGGGGTCAGAAAGGCGAACACACACGGAGTTATAAAGGAAGTGATCAGACTTAAAGGTGGCCATTATGCGGAGGACGGGCTGCCCACCGCCAAAGTCTGACCCAATCCGGCGGGGGGAGAAGAGAGGAGGACCTCACCCCACTTGAGCAGAGAGTCGCCGCAGTCATAGGTGACTCTGCTCTTTCAGGGGTGGTGGGAGTGCATATGGGGTCTCTGATCACCCCCAAGCTCACAGCCCTGTAAGATAGAGGTTCATGCGGAAATGTGTGCATGCTCTTTGGT
>JAOUQZ010000019.1:11937187-11954392 GCA_028564935.1 Neosilurus hyrtlii
ATACACACACACACACACATATATACATACATACATACATACATACATACACACACACACACACACACACACATATATAAATATATATATAGAATATGTAAACCAAAAACGGTAAGAATGGAAGCTTCTTAGCAACAGAGATGCACTTGGTATGGCAATAGTGTACAGTATTAATCTTCCTTGGCTTCACTTTCAATTAAGAGTTCGCTGGTAAAATAAACATCCCTATTTCAAGCACATGGATGCTTAGTAAGGATAATATTTTTCTAAGCCTCATCTTAAGATATAAAAGAGTCTTTGAGAACTTGATCTTTAAAAACCTACGGACAATAAACATCTACTGCCTATAGGCATGGTAAAAAAAAAAACAGGTCTCAAGAGAGAGGCACGCTTTAATAACTCGAGACAAGATGGCGTGCAAAATTTATGCTCATTAGCACAATAATGAAAAATGTATAGTTTGCTGATGAGGTCACTAACACTACTGTAATAAACTAACTGATCAATTTAGTGGACTGGAATAATTGTTGTATAAATGATGAATATTCAGTACAAAATTTTTTAAGGCATGTGCCACATTTAAGAGAAATTCAAATAGTTTTTGGCAAAGGAATCATATATATTGCAGGAAGACAGCAATCCCATACATTCATGTATATTTTTTTAGAGATATTTTATATTTTATAAAAATAACAGACTGGCCAAGACTCCTGATCTGAGTCCACTTGAGCCAATATGTGATTTAACTGGTTCACAAATTAATCACACAAAGATTTCCTCAGAAGGCAGTCTTTGTGAAGAGTTAGAAATAATTTGGGACACAGTGTCTACAGAAACCATGGAAAAAGGAATCTGTAAAAACAATGCCACTAAGAATGATCGCTCTTATAAAGGCTAAAGTAGGTCAGGTTCCTGCTGAATTTTTGTATTTTTTTAGTTGTTTAATTTTGTTTCTTCAGTTAACTAACATAAATAAAATGTGAATTCCAATAAACTCCATTTATATAATTTAAGACTGGTGGTAAAAAATTTTTTTTGCTCTTTATTTGTCAATTGGATATCGTTCGGCATTTGAACTAAAGTTGTGGGAGGAAACCAGAGTACCCGGAGAAAAACCACGCAAGCATGGGGAGAACATGCAAAACCCACATATATGCGCCTCGAGGCCAGGAATCGAACCCGAGACCCTCTTGCTGTGAAGTGGACATGCTAACCACTGCACCACTATGCCACTATTATCAGAAGATCATGAGTTTAAATCCCAGCACCGCCAAGCTGCCACTGCTGAGCACCTCAAAAAGGTCAAAAACCCTCAACTGCACAGCAGTACAGCAGCAGTTAAGCATCAGAAGGTTGTGTGTTCAAACCCTAGTACCACAAAGCTGCTTCTATTGGGCCCTGGGCCCTGGGCCCTTAACCTTCAGGTGCATAAAGGTAAGGCAATCTCTACACCTTTTAATCCAGGCTTTATTTGCAGATGTAGAATTATAGTGCCCCCTTGTGACCTGTTCCGTAATTATTTTTGAGCTCTGTATTTTTCTCCAGGCGCATTGTGGGTGATCTCCGCCTCTTTGCACAATATAAAAAAATCCTTCAAAATCCTGTCTGGACCAGGATCCGGTTCCGGATCACGTCCAAAATTTAACTAGTTCTTTGTTGGCACAAGACCCGCATTGGGTGACAATTTCCCGAAAATCGGTCTACTAGTTTTTGAGTTATCGTGGTCACAGACACACAGACAGACAGACGCACGACCAGTCTCATAAGCTCCCTCTTGGTGGAGGTAATAAAAATGTAAGCCACTTTGGATAAGGACTGCAACAAATGCAAATTAATGTGAATATAAATTTTCTCATACAGGTTATTGTCTCCTCTTACCTTGATCTGCTTTAAAATAACACACTGCTCTTATATGGTTCATATAATAGGAATCCACAATGTAGCACTGCTGATAATCTTCTGTATTGTAACATAATGCCAGTTTGAAATTATAGACTCAATAATATTCAAAACATTCAAATACGTGAGCATCTTAAAAGAATGTGGCAACGCTTTTCTACTATTCAATGACTATTACTTCTGTCTCTCTCTCTCTCTCTCTCTGTCAGTACAGCTGTGCATGTCACACTAAAACAAGCATTTTAAATAAAGTATGTCCTTTCCTGTCTGACTTTCTCCTTCCACAGTGCCTGGCTATTTTTAGACACAGCCTGAAATTACTCACTTACGTGTAAAAACAATCCCAAGCATGTTTTCTCTGAATACAGAAATAGAATCTGGATGTGCCTGACATGACCTGCAAATTGATTGTCGACGATCCACAGGACCAACAGAATTTTTTTCTACATTACTGCGCAATCCGCTACACTCTGTCGCTTCCATGAGAGGCTGCTTTAGGCTACAGCTATTATAGACGGTTCCTGCAGATGCTGTATAATAATCAGAATTATCGCAAAAAAGACACTGTATCTCACTTGAAATGAGAATTCGTTTTCAAGTGTGGTCATTCAATTGTGTTTATTCGCTGGCTGGCTAAACACAAACGTATTCAGTTCCAGGAAATTGTTGCAAATCCAGTGTTGTAAAGTTGAGTTAAATGATTTGTTAGCTAGCTAATTTAGCAAGCCATTCAGTTTGTTAGCTATTTTCTTGCACATAAAGTTGTTTTTTTTTTGTCTTTCAGTAGCAGACCCAGACCATGTGAGTTAACTTAAATACTATAATAGAGCTGGGATAAGAACATGCAACATGGTGAAAAAAACTTGTTTTATAGCTAACTTATTATAATTGCTAGCTACACTCCATTGCCAAAGGCTGACCATAACATTCATTGATTAATCCAGACAAATAAAGACTAATATTTTTTTAATGGTGTGAATCCAAATTCCTCTCATCTCCACTCTTCTGGAAAGGCTTTCCTCTAGATTTTAAAGCATTTCTATGCATATCTGCATTGGTGAGTTCAGACACCAATGCTGGGCTGCATTTCTATTCATCCCCTAGTGGGGTTAAGGCCAGTGCTCAGTATAAACTCCTCCAGTGCTTCCAGTCGAACTTTAGTAAAACCAGGTCTTAATGGACTACATTATGAGCATGGGGTATGGTCCTGCGTGAACATGATTGGACCTTTTAAGTCCAGTAAAAAGGAAACTAACAGTATACACTATACACTTCAGCCTGGTTTTCCTGTACCCCTATTTCCTAAATTTCAGATTTTCCGTACACAATCTTCCGCCGGATATTATTTGGTATTGCTGAAAAAATGCTCGGACAAGTCAGGGTATTGATGATGGAAGTCCGGGTCGGTCATGATTTGCAAACCTCCCTCCTGTCCGGCCCGTTCCCGTCCGAGTGGATGGATAAAAGGGAAGCAGCAGAGGGGCACAAAATAACGTCCGATGAACAGATAGTGGCATTAGTGACAGGAGAGCTAAATGAAAGTGAGGACAGTTATGACGAGCAGGAACCCATATTTAAAATGAATGTGATAAAACAATGCGCTGATTCAGTCCTTAAGTTTGTGGAAACACAATATTGTGTATTGAGTGTCGGAATAGTGTGTAAAAGTTCAGGAGTGCAGCTGAATAATGATGATTGCTAGACCAATTATAGTAAATGTCTGGGAAAGTGTAGGGACCTTGGACATTGGAGAGCCTATCCCCACTAATAATCCAGGAAATCGAGGGTGAAGTGTATTTCAATTTTGTGACCCCAGTTTGGGGAAGGTCCATATATTAGTGTGATAGTCAGGAGACCACAAACATATATCCATATTCTGTAACTACATAAGGACCAGATAAGTTTGTCCAAAACGGTGTACTCTGAAACTGATGCAAAATTCCCACAGCCATACTCCAAAATCTAGTCGACAGCCTTTCTAGGAGAAAGAGATTTATTATAACAGCAAAGAGGAATGAAACCTGGAGCCCAACCATCAAAAGTGTTATGTTCGAGCGCCCATAAACTTTTGTCCATATAGTGTATGTCTCAATTTAGCAATAGCACATTATGTTAGCACTGAGTTGTCCGTAATATATCTACAGTACCTTATATTACCGGCTATATTTAAACACCTACCATAAAAACACAAAATGATTACAATCAAGCTGAGGGGGAAAAAATGTGCTCAACATATTTTAGGTGGAAGATTTTACCTATCAGCACATCTTAAAACCACGCTGGGATGCTTACTCTGTGGGCCGAACAGCACCGTGTCTAGAGCTTTAAGCTGCAGTTTCTGGGCATGACTGCGGTCCAGGATCTTCAACACAGACAGCGTCAGGGTGGCATTTTTCACAGCTAATCTAATGAGAAAAAGACACCATATACTGTTTATGAAGGAATTACAAATCTAAAAGTCAAATACTAGTACAATACAACAACAGGCAGAGGTGGGCTGTTAGGGCCAGCAAAGCCTTCTCTGCTGGCCCAAACATTATCAGAATCACTGACCTACATTTACAACTTAAATTCTAGTATCTGTTCCATGAAATTGTATTAATTTATTCCCAGTGGTCTATTCTCCTCAGTTCGTAGCGTGTCTCTTGGCTGCACTGCTTCCGGTACGTGTATGTGGATGTTTGATTTTTTGACCAGTCAGATTTCAGCCTCTATCTGCTGCCATGTCAATAAAATCCGCCAAGGGCCTTCAGAATCAGTAGTACTGTCACTTAAACTGTATTAGCGATGGGGCTGTTTATTTAATCAGTCAGATTTCAAATTCTCCTCACAGGGCTGGCTAGCCGGCCCACAATAATGTCAGCATTTTTCCGTCCTCTGCTTGGTTGGAGTTAACTGGGTTTCTTGCTTTAGTAATAATGATACTCACCCTCAATACACGAAATGCCTCTTTCTGTGTAATGCCAGGCCTTGTTTTGGTATATTACTGAAGGTTTCTATAATTGCGACGTGATAGTGGTGGTATTAAGAGGTGGATTAAGTCCGTTAAGTCCCCACTGAAGGCCCAGGTACCAAATGCCTGGCCGCCACTGACAAAGGGTCTAAGATGAATGATTGGGTTTGATGAACGGTTGCTTGCTCAAAGCTACACAGATCACAAGCTTCAGTTCCTGGGATGAGATGATTTCATATTTGGAAATACAGTGGGTATACAAAAGAATCACAGTCTTCAAAAAAAAAACACATTTTGTTGCTTTGCAGGCAGAAATGAAGAAACAGAAAACAATTTCCCCAGGTATATTTACCTAATGCACCCTATAATGTCCAGGTGAAGGATATAATAGCAACAATTCAGAAAAATCACTGAGATGGTTTTAGGATCACCCCGTGACAGTACTTTGTGGAACCACCTTTTGATTTGATTAGTCATGGGTTTGTTGGGATACTTTTCTACAAACTTTGCACATCTCAACATTTGCCCAGAACATAACTTTTCAAATCCAGTCAAACTGGATGACTGTTGGTGGACTACAATCCTCAACTCGTTCCATAGATTTGCAGTCAGGTTTAAGTTTGGGCTCTGAGTAGGCCATGCAAGGTAATTCAGCTTTTTCTCCATCAACCTTGTTGGAAGTTGAACCTTCTTCCCACTGACAACCTTTTGGCAAAGGGAAGCAAGCTTTCCTAAAGAATTTCACGGTATTTTGCCCCATCCACTTTTCCTTCTATCTTGACAAGCGCCCCCGTCCCTGCTGCAGAGAAACGCCGTCACAACAGGATGCTATCACCTCCATAGTTCACATGAGGTGTGATGTTGTTGGGATGGTAAACTGTATTGGTGTTTCGCCAAATATACTGTATTGACGTAGAAGCCAAATAGTTCAAATAGTTATCTGACCATAACACCTTTTTCCATTTGGCCTCAGAATCTTCAAGGTGACTTTTTGAGGTCTTTCTTGAGGAGTAGTTCTTTTTGGTGCAACCCTTCCTCCCATATAAACTACTTTTGTGAAGCATTTGTGATATTGTTGTAACATGCACACAATGACCTTTCTTTGCAAAAATTCCTTTAACTGCTTTAAAGCATGCCACAGCCCTCTTGTTAGCCTCCTGATAAGGTTCCTCTTTGTTCTTTGGAGGGACAGTCTGACCTGGGAAAGGTCCTCGTACCAAAGTACCACTTCTTGATTATGGACATTACTGGGATCCTAGAGATCGATAAAGACTTTTTAAATTTTGTATTAATTTCCTGAATTTTGACTGTCAACAACTTTATCCCTGAGATCTTTTGCCAGTTCCTTGCCACCAATAGTTGACTGTTTCCTTTAAGTTACACCTTCAAGTACTGAACTGCTCTTGGTATAGATGTTTTATGCTGAACTAATCACAGGAGGTAACAAATGAGCTTGATTTGCCATGAAAAATGATTGAACAGTTACATCTGATTGAGGCTACAGGTATTTTTTAAGGAGTGATCCTTTATTCTCAGTGATTCCTTTTTTCAGAACTGTTTTTTTTTTCTTCTGAACTATTGTATCTTTTTCTTGGTCGCAAATGGTTGCGTAGTGTTTTTATGTTTTTTGGGGTTTTTTTGGTGTCAGTTGTAGTGTTGGTGGCTGTGTGATACTTTTCTACGCCCAATGTGTCAGCACCCTACAGACTTGTGATGCTCCTTGGTGTATATCATCAAACAACACTCATTCTGAAACCCAGCCCTCTGCTGCATATCATTCATCACACACAATCTTTTCTAAATTATTAGCAAATGTGTGGAAATGCTATTGAATCAGATCAAAATAAATTGTGGTGCATACTCGGCATGCAAAAGAGAACTTACACAGCTAGAGAAATAAAAAAGAAGAAGCCTTTATTTGTTACATTTTACACTGCAGCACTGTGACATTATTTATTTGCAAATCCCGGCTTGTTTGGAATTTGGGGTCAGAGCATGAGGTCAGCCCCATGACGAGGCGCCATGGAGCAGATAGGGTTAAAGGTCTTGCATTTATGTGCACAATACCTCATGGTTGAACATATATTAAGAACATTATGATGCTATTAGTCTATTTAGTGTCCAGTAGACCAAAACCTTGGACTGAGCAGCTTTCACTAACCATTTTGGATTAGCTGAAGAATTTAACTCATGCTGATATAAACAATATATACTTATACAAACAAATGTAAATGTGTGTAGGACCATGTGACTTTGTTTTACCTGGGTAAAGCTTGACCATTTATCTTATTCTTCCTGAAGGAGTCGACATATTGAGGCAGTTCAACGTAGTTAATGAGCCAATCTTCTACTTGCTCCATGGTCCAATTATACGCTGAGAACGTTTTATAACAATTCATTCACATTTTTAATTTCACAGTTATCAAAAAGTCAACATTACAAATGACAGACTGAAAAAAATACACATATCAAGTAACCCTGGGTTGACACTGGGGCACAATGTCCACAATCACGTTCTGTCATGACTGGCATCAAATCGTATTACATCGTAATAATAATCGCAGCAAATTTTATTAACAGTCAAAAACCTTCATTACAAATCCACCAAGTTCCCTCAAGATCACCATTTGAACCCACGACCATCCATGCTCCTCACGATGACCTCAAATTGTGGGGATCGTGAACATAGTGCCCCCATGTAAACCCAGAGTAAGGAAATCAAATAGCCTTCACGCAAACTACAGGTCTAAATCCTCACACTCATTTCAAAGCCATGTTGAGCTGTTTAGAATGCTGACCTGACCTACTTCTGTGTGACTACGCATGCAGGATACTGGCCGAAGATACTGCGTTCGAGCAGCGGACATTGATGTACAAGCAATAATCGAGCAATATCGAGAAAAATCACACAAAAATCGAACCTTCTAGAGTCGCTGGACGCACACGTGACCGATTTAAGATGACGTGGCAGGGAAACGCAGTCTTGCCGAGTCTCTGTTTCTTGTGTCAGCAATGAAAACTATTCCCAAACAAAGCTAAAGCCTGCTTATTTTGACAAATTCAGTTCTCACTTCATTAGAATTAATTTTCAGATTTTTCTTTTAGTTTTTCCCTCTTATATTTGGGTAATGTGGTTATCAAGCTTGTTTCTCCAAAATCAAATGATGTACCGCCAACGTCGGCTGCAAAACTCATTCAGAAAAAAATACAGGTGGCTCACTTTATTGACATCATGCCACCATGCCCCTCTTCGTGCACGTGCAAGGTCTTGTTTAAACCAAAATGGTGCCGATAACAAATTCAAGGCGAATGCCGCTTGTCATGGGTCCAGTCGAGCGATTAATCGATAGTTTTATCGATCATTACAAGCCTAGTGGTGACATGGTTTGACCCTGAAATTATTAAAAACAGACCAAAAATTTAGTCTTAGCTAGAAAAGCCCATTGGCCACCGAGCAGCTGTTTCCATCATCATGCATAATAAAGATGCTAACCATTTCCTGGATGATGAAATATTTTGAGACCCACGTTGGAGGATTGGACACATAGCAGAAGGATGAACAGACTTTACAGAGAGGAATTTATTTTATTTTTTTGCATTATCTTAACCTAACCATACCCTACTGTTCCACACACTGTTTAATGAAAACAATGTGCTTCTCTGTGTCCCAGTGTCAGACTTGCAGCTAAATAACAGAGAGAGGGAGCTCTGTGAGCAAACAGGCTAGAGGGATTAGAAACCATCAGTATGCCGTAATTCTCCACTGGCTCCTTCATCAAAGACTACAAATTGCACACTGGGTCACAAGTCCGTCATTTCATCCACAGCAGAGGTTAATAAAGGACAGCCAGCATGATTGGCTGTGTGGTCAAAAACACTGCGCATGTGTGTCGACAAGTTTCACTTTAAACCGAACCACATCCTCATGATCTCTTTGCAGTTATTTGTGGTGTGAACTCAGTTTTAGTACACTGCACAGAGGTCTTACAGGTACTACATGAGTGTGGGTGTCTGTAAGTATGTGCACCGACCTTCAGAAGCCCTCCAGGCGTTCCACAAGTCCTCCACAGTGATCAGCAGGTCGACTCTGTGGAAACTCTTGTGTTTCGCCTTGGGATCATGATACTTTAGATCCTCTCGGAGAAACTGTGGGAGCAAACAAGGACAAAGCTCAAGATTTTGCTATTACACTAAACAATAAAATACTTTAGGTCATGCTGCTCAGAAAACTCCCGCATCAAGGACTTACTGGACACTGATATCCAAAACTTCTTCCACAAACGTAAAATAAATGTCTTCTAATTGAACGCTTCATAATGAATTTTGTTCTTTCAGAAAATTAATCAACACTTTCTCACACATTGCAGGACTTTTCACCCTTTTATTTCTTTACTGTTGCGTTCTACTGCACTGCCTTGAATCATGGTGCTGCCTCTATAGGTAATATAAAAAAAAAACGCTATTAAAATAACTGCACTAAAAATATATTTAAGATATGACACTAATATATAGACCATCACAGGGCCAACACACACACACACATTCATACTCACACTCACACCTAGGGGCAACTTGGAACAGCCAGATAGCCTAAGGTGCATGTCTTTGGACTGTATGAGGAAAGCTGGAGGAAACCCATGTTAGCATACGGAGAACTCCACACAAAAATGCCTGAGCCCGGGAATCGAACCCCGGACCTTCCTGCTGTGAGGCGGACGTGCCAACCACTACACCACCATATAAATATAAACTTTATTAATACAATCTGACATGGCAACCTTGTTTTTCACAGCTTTAAAACTAATTCTTACATGTACCTACACACACGCTGTATACACATACGCATACAAGCAGAATGTCAACAGAGTTAAAAATTTATGATGGAAAATAGTCCATGGTGACGTGGTCAAGTTCCTCAAATTGCTAAAAAACACTACGTGTTTATATTACTTCCATGTAAAAAAGTGCCATCTTCATCTTCATGTAGAAAAAAACTTTAAATGTCTAATGTTCCTCGTCATGGCTACACGCTTTCAGATTTCCATATTTATCCAGTCCATTTATTCCACACTATTCCATCTGAACTGAATCTGAACATATCCATATCGTAATGGTATGGGTGAGTTCTCCTACCAGTGCCCTTCTATGCCACTCTCCTCTATAATGACTGAAGCATTATGCTACGATACCAAGGAGCAGTGTTAGTTCTATAACTCATACTGATGCTTATATGGAAAAATGGAGCAGTCAGATATCCATAACCTTGAGTAGACTGTGGTCAGTGAATGATTAGGGAGTTTAATCAACAGACAGGGTACCGTGAGCTGCAGCTGAGCGGTTCTCAGGAAAACACAGAGTTGAACTATAGTCTATTTTCAATGTAATTAAACCAATTTTCTTTTAAGCTCTAATTTTATCAATAAAGACAAAATACAATGCGGTTTCTTCCAGAACAGTCGGGGCTATACAGATGTTTCATCTTTTGATATTGTAATACCTGCCTTTTTTTAATACTAGCCATTACAGAAAGGAATAAAAGAAATCTCACCAAAAAATTCTGGAAGTAGGACTACCTTTCAAAACATGTCTGCTATAGACAAATCCTTGACAATGGAATAATCTACGACTCGGCAATTTACAAAAACGTGTGTAGCGCCTAATGGAAATCAATATCATTACTTGATTTGCAGGGATTTCAATACAGGATCGCACGAAAATGCTTTGCCGTACAGAAAGACAATCAGAACCAAACGAAAGGGTAAGTAAGTTCCGATGTTTGGTTTCATATGGAGTACACTATGATGTGAGAGTAAGTTCAGGACTTATTAAACTGAGAGTAAGGAGTGAAAATAGAGGAATAATTGGGTTAGAAAATATATTTCGCTGAAGTTTGATCTTGGTGGCACGGTGCCGTAGTGGTTAGCACGTCCACTTCACAGCAAGAAGGTCCAGGGAATGGAAATAAATGTAAATTTGGATGTAATATGCGCCAGGGTTAAAGGCTTCTGGAATAAAGTAGTAGCTTATCTTTAGCACAATCACGGCTGCCTTCACTGCCATTAAAACCAAACATTTTTCCATCACTTTCGGTATCCATGGAATATTCAGTGGATCGGTTCTATAACGTTATATAGAACACTACAGGACTGCTAGATGTTTAAGTTTAGTGATAATTGGCCAAAGCTAATCATGCAAAATTAAAGGAACACCAGGCAATTTGGAGATTGCCCGGATGCGCAAAGTCACTGTGCATATTGGGACACAAGCTACTAGGCTAGCTACTAGGCTAATTCTACTGAAGTACTAAATACTGAAGTTTATTTGCATCTCTTCACAACATCAACAAAATTCTGATGGTGGGATGTTTGTAATTTTGACAATTTCGCCATTGCAAAGTCATCAAAATGTGCCTCTCAATCTGAATCAATGAGACTATGTGCGCTATTGGGCAAGCCGTATGATGGTTCTCTCCGTAAAACCAAGGGAGACATCTTCATTAAAAAAAAAAACCCACACAAATAAACGTGTCAGGCCATCACAGCCCACAAAGATACTACAACTCACTGGAACTTTACTGGTGGAATGAACAAGATCCAATCATTGGTTACTCAGATATCGAGAACAGATTTGAGAAGCGGCTTTACAATCTGGTGAATACGAACGACAAAATAATTAAATAAAATATTATTAAGTCTTATAAATGAAAATCCTTAATAAGTATTAAACAGTCCTTAAACAAGCTGCATGGAATTACATTATACATAACATTTGCCACGCATCATAGGTGAGCAAGTCAAAATGAAACACACAACAACCGATTCGTCAGGTCCTAAAATCCCCCAATCCTCACCTCGTCTGTCTCCGTGACATCCACGCTGCCGTCTGCGTCATCGTCCATGTCTTTGTGGATGCTTCTGATGGCCTCGAAACTCAACACAGAGTTCCCATCCTGACACAAGACCTTATCAATCTCACACAGCTCTGAAGGGAAAGGGGGGGGATGTGTGTTAGATTTCATAAAATATTATCAAAAAAATATTATCAAAAAAGTTTCTGTTAGCAAGCTAGTGAGCTTTATTTCTAGATTGATTATAGCCGGAGTGTCACAGTGGCGTAGTGATTAGCATATCCACCTCAGAGCAAGAACAACCTAGGCTCAGGTCCCAGAATCGGGTGTTTCTGTCTGGGGTTTGAATGGATTACTATTTTTTTTTTATATTCTGTACTAATCCCACAAGGGAAATTATTACCTCTGCATTTAACTCATCCAAGGTGAGCACACACACATGTAAACAGTGAGCACAAACACACTCGGGGCTGTGGGCTGCCACACGTTTTGGGCTGTCTGGAGAGCAGTTAGGGGTTAGGTGCCTTGTTCAAGGACACTTCACCCATGAAGGTGGAGGAGGAGAAGGTGCAGTTCAGTCCCCTCACCGCTACACTTTTTTCCTGCTGGTTCAGGAATCAAACCAGCGACCTTTTGGTCCCAAAGCTGCTTCTCTAACCATTAGGCTATGGCTGCCCCCTATGTTCTCCCCGTGCTTGCAGGGGTTTCTTCTGGGTAGTCTGGTTTCCTCTCACAGTCCGAAGACATGTTCCAGACTGCCCCTAGGTGTGAGTATGAATGGTTTTGTGTGTGTTGGCCCTGCAATGGCCAAGTGAAGTGTCCAGGGTGTACCTCGCCTTCGCCCAGGTTTGGCTGAGATAAACTCCAACCACTCTGTGACCTCAGTAGGATCAAGCACTTCAGGAAATCAATAAGTGATAAAAAAAAATTAAAACAGGATGCCAAAAAAAAAAGTCTGGAATGTCTTTGGACTGTGGGAAGAAACCAGTGTACCCAGAGGAAACCCACATTAGCATAGGGGTGAATATGCATGCCGACTCCACACGGAAACTTCCTCACCAAGCCTGGGACTCAAGCCCGAGACCTTCTAGCTGTGAGGCAATAAGTTGTGAATAATAAACTAATAAACACAAAAGCAAAGCAATAGGTCTGATGAACACAAGCAGTGTAAGTGGACTGAGCGGGTTAATGTACGCTGTCTTTTTCTGACGCTCTCACTCTCGCCCACATGATAACAACAACCTTCTACTCATATGACTTCCTGTCCTTTGGGATCTCAATTATAAACCACACCTTAATTCTTAACCATGTGGCCTGTGAATCTTTCTGGCACTTAAAAAAAGAAGAATAATAAGAATAATAATGAAGAATAATGAGCCTCCTATTCGTGATCAGTCTATAACAGTAATTTCATTCAGAGTAACGTACTCATATTTAGCTGAACTAGGATGAGTGGGCGTTGTTGTTTTTTTTTCTTTGGTGGAAGATCACAAAGCACTTTAGTAAATAAGGATTTGGCAATACATCAAACGAACTGTGAATTCAGTCACAACAGAACAACCCCATTCCTCCAACATGATCTAACTGCCTTGGATGAATATGGGTGGAGATTAAAAAAAAGAAGGAAGTTGAATTATCTCTCCTTTAAAACATTGCACACGGATTATTCTACTTCATATTACACTACATCTCTATAAAGTTTCATCAAAATCCATCCGACAGCTTTATTGATTTTTTCCCCCGATGTAATAATCCCGCAAGGGAAATTTTGAACACACACACTCTGAGTAGTGGGCTGCCATACATTGTGGCACCCGGAGAGCAGGGTTAGAGATGCCTTGCTCAAGGGCACTTCAGCCATGAAGGTGGATGAAGGGTGGGTGCTGCTCACTCCTCCGCTGCCACACATTTTTCCTGCTGGTTCGGGAGTCGAACCAGCGACCTTTAGGTCCAAAACCCAGTTCACTCACAGTTAGGCTACGGCTGCCCCACATGGCCAGCTGACCTGGACAGAGGGACGGAAGGGCAGGCAGATGAACAGGGTTATTCCTCTATACCCCTCAAATCTTGGTGTTGTCAGGGGTATATTGTGAGGGCTATAAAAGTAAATATCTTCATGAATATGGTGTCTTTAAGCCAGGAATGGATAGCTTTGGCTAAACTCTGGCTTTAATGCAGCCTGCATGCATGTTTGTCCTAACGGCTAAACAAACGATGAACAAGTAAAATATCTCATAAATACTCGAGTGACACTTCCTGCTTTCAGCACGTCATTAAAAAGACTTTGTGCTCCTCAGTGTACTAATAATAAAGAACAGGAAGGTCCTGCAGTAAAAATAACACTAACAGCATGAGTGCCGAAGTGAAGTTCATACTGCTACTGATGTACGCTAAAAATAGACGGCAACTTTATTTGACATTATTTATAGACAGAGACATGGCACAGCTGCAGGGATACTGATGCACCACGAGGACAGGGAGAATCAAACTGTCGGCGTCTCTGAGTTACCTTTTTGACCGTCCGGTGATGACATGTTAGTAGTAAGATTACTACAAGTCTGATATAGTGTCTAATAAAAGTGTTTTATTTCCTGCAGAAGTGCTTATCCGAAGGGGATAACTCTTTTGGAAGGGAGTGTGAATGTAGGTGTCTGGAAGATGAGGCTGCAACAAGTCAAAGGAAAAGTGCACTGAATGATCACAGGAAAAAGTACTCTTTCTATCGGAGTCGCTCTGAATATAGATGAACCTTGATGCGTTATCAGCGACCACATCATTTACAATGTTGCTAAAACGCAATGACGAAAGAAAACCACAATGACCACAGAACCACCAAAAGTATCTCTGTTAATCCAGAAAACCACCGTACGCCTCAATTATTCACAAAAGCACTCTAGAACATAATCTGTCCAAAGGGTACAAATCAGCGAAGATCGTGGAAGGAGTTGAGACAATACGGTCTGAAACTCAGCATGATGAGAAAATAAGCTCAGCACGATACATGTTCACGGAATATACTGCTACACAGTAAACCACTCTCACTCGCCGAGCTGCCTGATCCTCTATTAGGAGGCTGGAGCCTATCTCAGCCGACACTGGGGAAGCCAGGGTACACCCTCACCAGACCACTGCAGGGTAAGACACATACAACCATTCAGTCTCACACTTACACCTAGGGGCAATTTGGAGCAGACAATTAGCCTAATGTGCATATCTTTGGACTGCCAGAGGAAACCAGAGTACCCTGAGGAAGCCCACAAGAGCATGGGGAATACATGTAAAAAACTTAAGGTCCCGGGACATAATCCCGTGCTCGGCGAGAGCATTTCTGTGTGGTGTTTGCATTTTCTCCCTGAGCACACTTGGGTTTCCTCCGGTTTCCTCCGGTTTCCTCCCACAATCCAAAAGAGTTGTACATTAAGCTAACCAGCTGTTCCAAATTGCCCTTTTGTAAGATTGTGCAATATGTGTGTTGGCCTTGCAATGGTCTTGTGCGCTGTTTAGGGTGTACCCTGACTTTGCCCGTTGTCAGCTGAGAGAGACTCCAGCCTCCCCACGACCCTAGTAGGATTAAGCAGTTTGGCAAATGAGTGAGTGAGAGATACTTTTTATTTAGCTAGTTAGCTACTTCAGCTCCAGGGAGAAATAAAAGATGAAAGATGTGTCGATAAAACTATTTTTACATACAAATACAAGCTGTAAAGAGTGTGTGTGTGTCGAGGGGCGGGGTAACCACATATCTCGGTCTGAGACATGAAGCACCACTGACTGTGAAGCTGAAACACACCCCGGTTCATTCCAGGATGCTCTGCATACACACGTTCATCTGCCCAATTTCAGCAAGGGGCAATTTAGCCAGTCCAACTACTGGTATGTTTTTGGAGTTGGGAGAAACTGGAGAATGTAGAGGAATCAGATTCAGACATGAACAGAGCATGAGAAAATCCTCCCTTTTTTTTTTTTAAGAAGTATTTTACAGGCTCATAACAACTGACAGTCTTAATATACAATAGTGACTGAAAGCCACTGAGAGAAAGATCGAGGGGTAAAAATAAAAATGCAAGAAAGCCTCTCCTCTTTTCTAGCAAAGCTGTGAAAATAACGTGTCAATTCCAAGGATAAACAACAAAAGAGTGATTGCATATGAGAACAAGCAGCGCTGCAGTGCTTGCAAGCACCCTGTACATGTACGCACTCGTTTCCTACTCGTGTATTAGTCTCATCTCCGTGAGCTTGAAGTCAAAGCACAACCAGACCCTGATTTACAAAAGATCCACAATAATGAGCACTAATCTGCATGTGGAATGGGATACACTGTGTGCACAAGTATTGATTGCGTTATTAGAGATTTATAAATAACATCTGAGTGCATGACGTCACGTCACGGGGTACGTCAGCCGAGGGAGTCCATATATGGGCAGTTATACAGTCGTAGGGCCAACTTCAATTTTCATAATTTCAGCACTCTCAAAAATTTTGCATAAAAAAAAAAATTTAAAAAACATACTGTTACTTTATCATGAAATATACATTTACGGGATTTGTGGACACCCACATGGAAGTCTACCATGAATGCAGGCGTCCTGCCTTGTACATGCGCATAGGATTGTGGGTGCTTTAATAATGTCAAGGTCAGGCAGTTTTGTGCAGGACACCAACCTTGGTAAATAATGCCGTCATGGAGACTAGGTTTTACACAAGGGCATTGACATGCTAGTTCCAGTGAAGGTAAACTGTAATGATAAAGCATACAAAACATTTATGCAATTGTTTGCTTCCAACTTTATGGTTTGACAGAAGGCCCATATATGGGTGTGATGGGCAGGCAGGGACGTATTTTTGGCCCCATAGTGTTTCATTGTTGTCTTTCTTTATTGCACAGTATAATAATCACTAGATATTCTAATTATGGTCAAAATATTTCTTTATTAGTTCCATCGTTGTTACGTGAGGTTATACCTGTTACTATTGCCTTAGCATCAACAAAGCTCTGAAACGTCCACACCTTCAATTGTTAGTGTTGGTGTACCAACACTAATTCTAAAATAAATTACGACCCAAGAAGAGCCTTAGAAGGTTAAGCATAAGCAAACGTGTCTTCTAGTGTACGGCCATGATGATCCCACGTAAATATGAGGTCAACATTACCAGTTGGCTAAACATACAGACTTAATCTTACTGCACTGTTTGTGCAAGTAAGCAATATTTGAGATACACACACCTGTATATTCCCACAAGTCTTATAAAAGAAAAGGTATTTTTATCCAGTTACTTCCTTGTCCTGTCAATATCGGTGTGTTTAAACTCCACTTCTTCTCCATCATAATGAGAGCAAAAGGTAAACACAACCATCTATGAGTGTTACCAAATTCAATGTAAACAGGTTTTATGGTTAGTCTGTGCGTTTTGACTTGAGTGCTGCACCAGTGACTTTTTCATTACGAGCTGGGCATGATTTAATATATATATATATATATATATATATATATATATATATATATACACA
>JAOUQZ010000019.1:11954492-11968841 GCA_028564935.1 Neosilurus hyrtlii
GGTCGCGGGGAGGCTGGCGCCCATCTCAGCCGACTCTGGGCGAGGGCAGAGTACACCCTGAACAGCTCGCCAGGCCAACGCAGGGCAGAAACACGCTGCCAACTTTTCTGAATATTTATGAAAATCAGGGTTTTGTGCGAATGCCTGTAAAAGTGATTGCAAAAGACAGCTGTTAAAAATTAGCCACTCTTAGCGACAGTGTTTTTGTATATGCTACTATATATTTACCGCAAAATGTTTGGGACATTTTGCAAGATCCTGATAAAATACCAGGTACATTTTTCCGCTGAATCTTGGAATTGATCCAACCATCCATATAAAAATGTGAGCAAACTCTTCTCAGAGATAGAAGAATATACAAATGGATTGAGGAAGAAGCTCAACTTACTGCCACCAATGAGGAAGAACTGCATTGTCTAGCTGTTGCTGCAGCTATCCTATAGCAGAAGACAAGGAACAAAGAGGAAGAAAAAGAACAAAAAGAACGATTGATGGACCCAACCCTAAAGAGGGTGAGCAAGCCCTCCCCTGTTCATAACTTGGTGAAACAAAAAGTACTTGACCGACCCGTGTTACAGCCATTTGCAACTGTTTCTGTAAAAAAAAAAATTTTTTTTACAAAACCCCTAAAAGCTGTTAGCGAACTGTTCAACAATCTTTTACGAATCCTGAAGAAACCCAAAGTTCGCCAGGTTCAACAGCATTTGCCGCTTCGTGAGACACTAGCTTCAGAAATTAAAGAGTACCGGTACTGGTTACAGCATAATGCGTGTGTATGTAATATTTTTAAGTGATACAGTTGCTTATTTTAACATAAATTACCATAAAAAGCAAAAAAGCTGGGTAATTTTATCCCATGGATTACTAGCGGGGACTGAACCAATCAGTCGTTTTTTTCCCGGACGTGATGTGAACTCGTTAGGCTGGGTTGCCCAGTGCAAGTAAACAAGCAGATCTATTTAGCAAGTGACATTTTAGGTGATTCAAAAACGTGTTCAAGAAGGCTGGCAATTTCAAGGAAATGAGTGTAAATGGTTACCTAGTTGAACCAGAGAGGGAGGAGTCAGATGGTGCCAGAGATGAGCGTGACGGTAAATCCAAAATGGCTTATGCAGCCAACGTTTTGCCAATTCGCCATTCCTGTCGTCAGTTGGTTTAGGAACACCAAAAGAATGTTTTCTGTGATCTCTTGTTGTTTGTACAGCTCAGCACTGGCCAATAATGTGTTATGGTGCACGGGGTCAGTAACACAGCCCACCCCACCCTACGAGTTTGCGTCACTACCAGGCTGGAACAGCCAATGCAGAAAGCGACATATCTCTGTACATGCCCAGTGGCGCAGACCTAGCTGGAAGAAGCCTGTATTGCTGCAAATGGACCCGGACGGCTTGCCATCATTTTCCATCACAGAACAATGAATTTTGAGATTATACCAGCAAATACTAAAGGAAAATGTCAGGATGTATGTCCATGATCTCAATCTCAAGAGAAAGTGGGTCATGCGGCAAGAAAATGATTCTAAGCACAAGTCATTCCACCAAAGAATGGTTAAAAAAGAACAAAAGTATAGGTTTTGGAATGGCCAAGTCCTAACCTTTATCTAATTAAGATGTTGTCGAGGGACCTGAAGTGTGCAGTTAAAGCTGTTTTGTACAAAGGATTGGGCTAAAATTCCTTCAAACCAATGTGCAGGACTGATAAACAGTTACCGGAAACATTTAGCTGCAGTTACTGCTGTTAAAGGGGGTCACACCGGATACTGAAATCAAAGGTTCACATACTTTTGCCACTCACAGATGTGAAATATTGGATAATTTTCCTCAATAAATAAATGACAAAGTAAAATGTTTTTGTCTCATTTATTTAACTGGGTTCTTTTTTATCTACTTTCAGGACTTGTGTGAAAATCTGATGATGTTTTTGAATTTATGCAGAAATGTAGAAAATTCTTAAGGGTTCACAAACTTTCATGCACCTCTTTATATCTTGGTAAGAAACTATGCTTTTGGTGGGTAAATGGGTTCACTGATTGTTCTAGTTTACTGAAGATGCCTGACAATTTTGGAGTTTTCCTTCTCCTAGATGAACTGCCTTTACCCAGCTATTGACCTCATCTGCCCAGACAAACTGGACAGAGATCAGCAGGGGTGGGGTTTTATTCAGTTTATGGCCATTTTTGGTGTGCCGGTGGCCATCTTGAAAAAAATGAGGCCATACTGGAATTTTTGACGGCTAGCACTTTTTTCTCAAATAGTGATTTACAAAGTATATTCATACCAAATTTCATGCTTGTATCATCAACTTAATGATTCTAGCCAAAAATCACATTTAGCTGCTCCACTACTAGCAGCATTAAGCAATTCGGAAAGTTAATGAATGAATGTTTAGTGGTGGTTCAATAAATAAAGACAAAACGGGCTGACAAATAATGATAGACTACAGTCAGTAGGCCTAACTGTATACCAACACGGTATAAAGCTGTGGCTTGATGATTTAAGAAGCAGGTTTGGGACTGAAAAGTCGCGGGATCGGTTCCTGAACCAGCAAGAAAAATGGGTGGTAGTAAGGGGACTGAGTAGCACCTTTCTCATTCTCCACCTTCACAGCTGAAGTGGCCTTGAACAAGGCACCTAACCTCCAACTGCTCTGCAGTGTGGCTGATGACCGTTTGGAGTGAGTCTGTGTGCTCACTGCTTGCTTGTGTGTGTGTGTGTGTGTGTGTGCTCACTTTGAGTGGGTTAAATGCAGAGCCAAATTAATAGCGGAGCTCCAGATCTCCATACTTATTTAAATGTCAAAGATATGAGCTCGATTTTGCTGTCGCGTCCATGAACGCATACCCACCCAGGCAATCCAAAAAAATGAAAAAAATATTATAATAATACATAAATAATAATAATAAGTAATAATAATACCAGGAAAAATATATCGCGCACACACACATCACAGCTTATTCTCTTAAGCTTGGTTTACACTGGAGCCATGATGTCCATGATTTGAGAGAATTGTGATGAGCGGGATCGAATCATGATGATCTTGAAGGAACTTGGTGGATTCGTGACAATCGTCACAAAATTTTTGACCCTCAAATATTTGGCCGCGATTATCACAATTTGCCGCCAATCATGGTGTCAAATGGGATCTTGAAGTTTCATCTACTGGATGAATCCTCCCTCCTTCTTATACCCTAATCGTGTTACGTTTACTTGCAAAAACGGTCAGCACATGTAGCGAAGCAGTGGTGGCTCAGTGGTTAAGGTGCTCGCGTAATGATCAGAAGGTTGGTGGTTCGAGTCCCAGTCCCACCAAGCTGCCACTAATGTGCCCTTGATCTCAACTGCTCAGTTGTATAGATAAATGAGATAAAAATCTCTGTTTCTCCGGATACTTACCAAAAATATGGGAAGATAGGGTTAGTTTTACTGACCTGAAAACCTGTCGACAGGCTGGAGGTGGTCTGGGAATCTTGGTGGCTCTGCTGGACTTATTATCCTCACCAGGCAAAGACAGATGATACACACAGAAGCAAGACTTACTGACTTATCCATGCTGACCTACACACACAAACGGGTAATTTTCAGGAAGTTTAAGATAATAAATAAGACTAATGCAGGCGGAAACCGGATGCTAATCTTAAATGATGACTTGAAAGTAGTGGGTCGTGTGGGTTTTAGTCTCTGGTTTCATAAGTTCCGCATTTCACGTCACTCTTTCCGTCTGATTGACCTCCACTACTGTCTTAAGTTTTTACATAAATAAAACATAACCTCACCAAACTTTACACTGTCTTTACTTCTCAGAAGAGGTGCACTTTTAAAGTAAAATTAACGCACAAGTCTGACAAAACCCGTGGAGGAAAAGGAGGAGGAGGAGGAGGATGCCTGATAACTTTACATTTTTTACATCCGGATACACCACTAGTTTAAACAAAAGGCTACCAGTTGTAACATTAACTAAAAACCAAAGGAAACTGTCGCACTTTTTATATATGTGTATATTTATATTCAACTTTACCTTCTGAAAACTGCAGGAATGAACCACCGGAATTAGGTAAAATCAGCAGTCCGTGTCCATCCCAGTCACCTCAAGCAATACAGAAACAACAGTAAAACACCAACACGACGCCACTTCTCCGGACAAATAAAGCGAATAAACTGAGATTAAAACGAAAAATTCTGTATTAAAAACCTGTTACAGAGAGAAAGTCATGCCTGCAGCTGTTCTGCCTACTCACAACGAAGTGTATGAAAGCATTAAAGCCGTACAACTCGGTGAGAACTAGAGCAAAGCTAATGTTTGCTAACCTGAAGCAATGCCGCCATCTTGTGCCTGAAATCAAGAGTCGTCTTGAAGCTAATAGAGCGCAATAAATCTCAAGTTTAACGATTTAAGGGCCCTCTGGGCTCTGTACACGTGCTGCTGGTGATGTGGGGTGGCAAGACACAGCAAGATGGTTCTGGGTTCGAGTCCCAACATACACCACGTACCTTTGTAATGCTAATGAAAACAACTAGCTTGCTAGTTTTATGCTTATTTGGGTAGAATACCCGTTTTTTTTACCACTGGCTTTGGAAAAGTGGTTTGTGACAAACAAGGAGGCGAGGTTTTAATGAAAAAAAACACTTCATTCCCCAATTCACTGTGGATCGGTTGAGCCACTGGAGTTAGCGCATTGCTCCAGAGCCCAACAGAGGCAGCTCGGCACTGCTGGGGCTCGAACACCCCACTCTCTTATCATTCATTACCCCAGAGCTTTGAAGCTGGCATTAGTTACACAGTCAACTTTTACCAATGATTGTTGCATGTAACATAACATAACATGTGTACCCCGTGTAACATGTTATCGGGTAAAGTTTCCCGCACGACTTGGGGCTTGGCAACATGTGACCAGCTTTGAGTCACAAGACAAGATGACCGATGATTAAGGTGTTGTTACACGTGTGGACTAGCAACAATGATTACGATAGAGGGTTGCGGGGAGGATTATAGTTGCAAGTTGACCAGGTAACACCGGCTTAAGCTACTATAGCCCTACCCTGAAATAGACCCACCGACCGACCGACCGACCACAAGTGTGCCTCTGTCCACCCAGCAGTTTAAATGGGTACCAGTAAAAATACTGGGAAGGTAATCTGCGATGGACTAGCATCCCTGGAGGAGTTGAACTCTTAGTCGCTTTACGCTACAGAAAGTGGGGATAAGCACCAGCCTGATGAGCCACTAGGGTCGGGTATAAAAGCCCAACAGACTTACCTTACCAACCAAGGTCTCTCACTTTTACTTTGTTATCATTTATATTTTCTTTAAATTATACATCAAAAGATAAAGGAAATGTTCAAGAATTCATTATATGAGTTCATATTTTTCACCGCTGGTGATATATACTGCTTTACTAAAACGATTTAGGATTATAATTACCATTATAAACCAACCAGCAAGACTTCATGTTAAACCAAATGAGAATGGTTTTCCCTTTTGAGTCTGGTTCCACTCAAGGTTTCTTCCTCGTGTCGACTGAGGGAGTTTTCCCCTGCGACCATCACCACAGGCTTGTTTAACAGGAATATATAGGGTTTATAGAGAAATGTTTAAAATCATAAGCTTAAATTCGTTACCAAATTTGTTTTTACTTTGAAAGCTGCTTTGCGACAATGTCAACTGTAATGCTGTAATTTGCTATGCAAATACTATACATTTTCATTTCAACAATTTCAGTGCTTAGTGTCAACTTACTGAAGGGCCCCATCTCCATCACTTACGATATGAATATGCAAGAATGGATATTGTATAAATAATACGAAAAAATTAATTAAACAACCAAAAGTATGTAAGTAGAAAAAAACAAGGAGGAAAAGAAATATAGCAATTAAAAAGAAACAACCAAATTGCACATAGAATAAAATAATAATAATAATTAATTAATATAATAATTAATAGAAAATAAATTTTAAAAATTATTTTCTTTTTTTTAACACCACAAGGGTGCGTGTGTGTGTGAGGAATAAACCTTTTTTCTAAATGATAGCGAAGTGTGTTTTTTGCATGTCTATTTGAAAAGTCATGGAGCCCCCTTGTGGTCCAGGGTCCCTAAGAACCTTCCTATACAACTTACAGCCAGAAGCAGCCCTGAATGAATAACTGAATGAATGAATGAGGAACAGGGGTGTGGAGTGTGGCATTAGAGAGTGTGTGGTTTGTGTATTCATAAAATCTAGTATTAAAGACAAGGGTGTATGTGTAAGTAGACAAGAATCCACTGTTGCCAACTATCATCATCATCATCATCATCATCACCACTTGATGAACCGCCTAATCCTACTACTAGGGTCGAGAGGAGGCTAACACTGGGCGAAGGCAGGGCATCCCCTGAACAGCCCTGAGTGTTGCAGGGCAACACAAAAACACAATCTTTCACTTTTACACTCACTCCTTGGATTGTCGGAGGAAACTGGAGTAACCAAAGGAAACCCACACAAGCATGTGGAGAACATGCACACCCTGTACAGAAACTCCCCAGAGCAGGACTCGAACCCAGAACCTTCTTGCTGTGAGGTGGACGAGCAAACCATGAAACCACCATGCCACCCCATTTTGAACCTTTTCTTACACGTCTATTTCCCAGCAACAGTACTCACTAGCATGACTTTATTATCTATCTGTGTTACTGATAGAAATAGTAGCCTTTTATAAATATCGAAATAGTTTGTTTATGATGGATTATCCATCAGGCCACCTGAGTTCTTAATCCATCCTTGGTGGTGCCATGATTAAAGATGACTTTCTTTAGGCTCTTGATCTACTCTGAAAAAAATATACAATATATTCTATCTATAATCCTTCATTTAAAAAAAATCTTGTTTTAATACACAATTGATCATGACAGAGGAAGTAGTTAACTTTGATTTGAAGCCCCTCATGTGTATATAGGTTTCCTCTGGGTACTTTGGTTTCCTCCCACAGTCCAAAGATCTGTAGATTAGGTCAACAGGCTACACAGCCTACAACTGTGAATGTGAGTGTGAATGGCTGTCTGTTTCTATGTGTTATCTCTGTGATAACTGGCTGGTGAACTGGTGAACTGTCAGGATTGGCTCCAGGTCCCATAACCTGCAGTAATGAATAAGAATAAATAGAAAATGAATGAATGATCATGATGATGTAATGAATCTGAGTCTGTGGCATCTATATGTAAGCTTTCTCCTAGCATTTGCTTAGCATGCATAGTGTGTGTGTGTGTGTGTGTGAATTTCATCTCAGCCAACTCTGGGCGAGAGCACCGTACACTCAGAACAGCTCGCCAGGTCATCGTAGTATTAGGTGATATATTTTTAAGTAAATTAACCCCACTAAACCATATCGCCCAAGGGATTAATGGGACCTCAGCACTTTCATGCTTAAAGAAGGACCCAGAAATTGGGTCTACTCATTTCTCCGTCCCTTTAAAAAGTGCACATTCAGTACTAAAACGCCTGTGTTTCGTCTTTCGTTACCAGGCCATTTTGGTTGAACAAAAGCCACCCCAGCTCACAGGCATCTCTATTTACTATTTACCCGTTTTACATCCTGTTTTGGTTCTGTGTCTGGTTACAATGACAGCAACCAGACAGTGTGACCGGAGGATCACAGACTCGTAGAAACTGGAAAAGCTCGAGATCAAGTGTTCAACACTTTCGCTTTCCCCAAGATGGTGATGTCACCTTCATAATGTCATCGTGCCCGTGCAGGAGTCACTGACATTCACGACCAGCAGTAAGCAAACAGTTCCAGAAAGATGTCATGGCTGATCACTCACTGATGCGCCAAACCGTTTCATCCTACTAGGGCTGCATGGACGCTGGTGCCTATCTCAGGCCAAACTGGGCGAAGAAGGCGGGGTACACCCTGAACATCAGCCCATAATAGACACACACCCATTCAAGTTTACACTTCCACCTAGGGAGCCAGTTCACCTAAAATGTGTGCATGTCTTTAGATTCCCTTGTGCAAGGAAACCGGAGCACCCCGGAGGAAACCCAGACAAGCATACAGAGAGCGTGCACACTCCACACAGCCTGGGAATCGAACCCAGGACCTTCTTGCTGTGATGACGTTTACTGGATATACATGGTGAGGAAATCTGGCCATTTTAAGATCTTATTTTTGCAGTCATGCAAAAAGTTGCATGACGAGAAAAGAAAAAAGGGAAAAAGAGAGAAAAACCCCGTCTATTTCTGAGTAGGATTGAAATCTGAGATCACCCCACAGTAGGTAAATTAAAGAAGAAAAAGTGACGAGAGTGGGCAGACCGTGCAGTGCGGGAACTCCCTGTGCACAACCTTTAGTTTGACGCCCACGAGCGCGTTTTCACGGCCTCACTTCAAGCAAACTTCCTCAAACATGCCGTTAAGCCAGACTTCCTCTGTTCGGAGCGCGCGCACTTCCTTCACACTGCAATAAGTAGCCGAGGTCCACAGCGGAGTGCGCGTGCTGCTTCCACACGGACCCCGCTGCTCGCGCTGGGAGAAACCATCCGAAAGCGGAGTATGTTCGGTAAGAATCAAACCCCTTCATTTCCAACATGCTCGTGTCATGGCAGGGTTTTCACCAGGCTGGGACGGGGGTTAACGGATCGAGGGTGACAGCTTGTCGGTGACGTTTGGGCTTGTTGTTGTTTGCTGTTAGTCCGGGCGTTGACTTTAACACCGTGTACTGGAGCAGCAGGACAGTCGCGCGCTCAGATCTTTTAAGTAGCTTGTGTTCTTTTCTTTGATCTGTTGATTGATCCCATCATTGATTGATGTCGGGGTGCTTTGATCTTTTATTCTTGAGTTGTGTAATGGTTCGTATTCGGGTTGTGGAGAACCAGGTGCCACTCCCATGCGATAAATGACCTCTACACTGTCCAGAAAAACAAAAAAAACACCCCCCCAAAGAAAAAAAGAAATAAAAAAATTAAATAATTACAAAAAATCCTATTCAACTATTTTCAGGATGACATGCACTCAACTGAGTAGCCTCGTGTACCTTTAGTACTATGTACTAGACTCATAACTGGACACTTAGTACATTGATGTACTCGTGCACATCAACACATGAGCACCTTCTCAGGTAAGGATAAGGTAGGACAGCTAACTGTATGATTGATGATATGATTACCCATGGCTCGTTATTTCTACCCTCACTCATACACCTTCTGTACTTTTTTAACCCCACAATAAAACAAAACATGCATGTAATGTGTATCTTATATTAGTAGCTTTACAAAGAATTCTGGGTGGTGGTTAAGGCTCTGGGTTACTGATCTGAAGAGAAGGTCGGGTTTGGTGGTGATGATGGTGTTGAAGCCCCAATACCACCAATCTGACACTGTTGGGCCCTTGAGCAAGGCCCCTTAACCTTCAACTGCTCAGTTGTTTGAAAACGATACACGTTAGTCGCTGTGGATAAATGTGAGCTGTGAATGTAAAGCGCCTTACTGATGCATGTTAACCCCTCGAAATCCACACTGTCCTCGTATGAGGGCGTCACATTTTCTCTCAATTCCATTGTGTATGTTTCCTTATAAGATCCTCAAATAAAGGCAGTTGGGCAGTACTACCAAAGCTCTTCCTGTTTTAATTTGTTGATCAAGAAAAATATTTATAATGTGGTAAGGAATAGACGTGGTGTGGATAAATGGCTTGGTCTCCATTCAAACTCAACATAGTAAATATTAACTCGTACCATTTGACACTGTTTTGCCTGTGGATGTACCCGAGGTAGGCTATAGGTGTATAGTAATCTTTTTGACTACTTATGAATTATTCATAATGATAATAATAATAATATTAATTATAAATAGGGATTGGGGTGGTGTCCTAATGAATAGCATGGAACCAGAAATAGCCACATCAAATGTGAGGTCTTGATAAAATCCACGACTGAGCCATAGTGACCAGACCTAGCACCATTACAGTCTGAGAAATGAACTGTATGTACTTTTCCTTGTCGTGTGGTTGGTACCTTAAACGGAGCGTCTTCTCTGTGTATCATGTTTTTTAGGTGTAGCGTTAGCTAGCTTACAGTAATGCTGTACAAAAAAAATAGTAAAAATTACAGATGAAGGAAAAGAAAAATGACAGTTTAGTGTCAACAAATGTATGAAGCTATAAGAAATATTATCCAATTCAGGTTTTGGACCTCATATATCTCGGAACATGTTACTATTTTGTGATTGGTTGAGCAGATAAGCAAGCGCAAGAGCAAAAGAGTCAGAGTTCAAAACTGTGGCTTTTGTTTCAGGGAAAAGTGGAACTGTAGCGATATAGAAAGACATCCTCATCCTATAAGCTAGAATAGAATGTGTGTGCGTGTGTGCGCATATCAGTAGCATAGTGTTGTAAAAGTCCATTCATCTGCGCACATTCACTTCCCTGATCCGGATCATATCATTTATTTAAATATGTTTTACATTAACAATAGCCTGCTCCCCCCCCCCCTCGAAACCTGCAACCCTTTCAGCTGCTACTTGACTGGCTGAGCCTCGTTCGACTGCAAAGCGGACGTTTTCTAAAGGAAGATTCTTTGCTCAGCAGTCTGCAACACCCTGCTGCTGATACTAAGTGAGAGTTCCTTATTAATCCTTCCTGTTACTGTATGCCCTGACTTTACTTCAAAAGTTCAGAAATTACAACAAAAGGCAGAATACACTGAGAGTAGTGCTCCATGATACGTGACAAATAGTGACTCTGTGAAAGTAATGCATTCTCCTTAGAAACTATTTGTACAGTTAATAGTTCATTGGACGTTATGTAAGAGAACTCGTACGTAAACAGTTGCTCTCATCACTACAGCTTATAAGGTAAGTAATGTCTTATTATTATTATTATTATTACTCTCATGCACAGCAGTATCGGTTTTACCAGGAGTCATAATGCTTCAGCTACAGAAAGTTCTTACAGTAATAAGCCCTGTAAATATACCCAGTCTACCCAAGTTACATAAAACATACAAAATCAGCTAAATTACAGCAATAGTTTCCGTAAAGCATCCATGCAAACTCAGCAAGCAGGGTTTGCGAAGAACTGCGAGGATATTACATTTTTAACCAGCAACTTCCACTTTTTATTTCTTTTCTCAAGCAATCTCAGCCTGATTTAGTTCTCTTTTCTATCTTTTAGGCAAAAAGTGTCAATGCATAAATACTATGTTTAATACATCCAGAATACAGACTAAATTTAACACATCTAAAACACAGCACTTTAGCAGTTCAGCATATCTTTAAAACAAAGTTTAACAAAACTAACACAGACTAAGTTTAACACAACTGTAACTCAGACAAACTTCAACACAACTTTAACACAGACTAAGTTTAACACAACATTAACACAGACTAACTTCAACAGAGACTAATTTCAACACAACTTTGACACAATTTTAACACAGACTAATTTTAAAACAACTTTAACACTTCAATAACTTTAATCCAGAGTGTGTTCAACACAACTTTAACACAGACTGAGTTTAACACAGCTTTAGCACAGACTGAGTTCAACACAACTTTACCACAGAGTGAGTTCAACACAACTTTAACACAGACCGAGTTCAACACAACTTTAACACAGACCGAGTTCAACACAACTTTAACACAGACTGAGTTCACCACAACTTTAACACAGACCGAGTTCAACACAACTTTACCACAGGGTGAGTTCAACACAACTTTAACACAGACTGAGTTCCACACAACTTTACCACAGAGTGAGTTCAACACAACTTTACCACAGAGCGAGTTCAACACAACTTTAACACAGACCGAGTTTAACACAACTTTACCACAGAGTGAGTTCAACACAACTTTAATACAGACCGAGTTGAACACAACTTTACCACAGAGTGAGTTCACCACAACTTTAACACAGACCGATTTCAACATAACTTTAACACAGACCGAGTTTACCACAACTTTAACACAGACCAAATTTAACACAACTTTAACACAGACCGAGATCAACACAACTTTAACCCGGACCGAGTTTAACAGAACTTTTAGCACAGACCGAGTTTAACAGAACTTTAACCCAGACCGAGTTTAACAGAACTTTTAACACAGACCGAGTTTAACACAACTTTAACCCAGACTGAGTTTAACACAACTTTAACACAGACCGAGTTGAACACAACTATAACACAGACCGAGTTCAACACAACTTTAACACAGACCGAGTTCAACACAACTTTAACACAGACCGATTTCAACACAACTTTAACACAGACTAAGTTTAACACAACTTTAACTCAGACCGAGTTTAACAGAACTTTTAACACAGACCGAGTTTAACACAACTTTATCACAGACCGAGTTCAACACAACTTTAACCCAGACCAAGTTTAACACAACTTTAACACAGACCGAGTTCAACACAACTTTAACACAGACCGAGTTTAACACAACTTTAACACAGACCGAGTTCAACACAACTTTAACACAGACCGAGTTTAACACAACTTTAACCCAGACCAAGTTTAACACAACTTTAACACAGACCGAGTTTAACACAACTTTAACACAGACCGAGTTTAACACAACTTTAACACAGACCGAGTTCAACACAACTTTAACACAGACAGTTCTAGTTGGCCTGTTGCAACTACATTTGTTCGTAGACATTCTCAATTTCTCGTTTCTCTCTCATTTAGAAATCTTGCTAGCGTGCAGTGTTGCAGCACATTTTCTAAGCAGGCATTGTCTTAACTCTGATGCCATCAGTAATGTTTCCTGTTTCTAATCAACGCACATTGGTCAGCTTAAAACAGGCCCTAAATTGATCACACCCACTTTTTGAAATTAGCATAAAAAAAGAGGATGGTCTTGAACATGGGAGGTAGTAAATGTCATGCATTGTGTTGGTCATTTTCAATTAATCACCATTTTTTGCACCCTCACATTTCCGTGGCTTACACCATCTCGGTTCTAGGCAGACCGGAGAGAGAGACTGACAGAGGGACACAGGAAGGGGGTTCCACCTTAGTGCTCAGTGCTGTTTCGCTGTTCTTGGCTCACTAACATCACCAGCTAACGCCTTAAAACAGAGAAGGCTGTCGCTCTAAATCACTCCATCCCCCACCCCCTTCCCTACAAGCCACCCCCAATCCCGTCCCCCTTCCCTGGAGATTGGGCAGAGACGCTCTTGCTTCATTATCCTGCAGTAAATTATCTGCTGGACTCCGAAAGAAGTACAAAAGGATGAAAAAAAGAGTGTAAAAGACTGAGAGATTATTCTTACCTCTTAACTGTTTTTTTTTTATCAATTTACAAGTCATCGTAACCCGAAACGATCATGGATTTTTCAAAGCTTACGTAAGGATTTGGTGAGAAATAAGAAGTGAATAGTAGAAGGGGGAGGGTTCATGGTTTCAGAATGGCTAGTTGGATGAAACACAGTTGAGCGTGTGTGATTTATCACTGATGAGAAGAGTCCATTCTGTAGAAGACATCTCTTAACTACAGCTTTTCCGTGATACCCTTACAGGAAATCACACAATGCTACCGGATTCTCAAATCTGATTGGTCCAGAGGTGTTGATTACGCTTCTATAAAAGCAGCACCGGTAGCTGCAGTAGCGTAGCTAGTTACCCGCCACGATAGTGCAGCTGGTATTGTCTTCACTTCTGCCAGTTTGTGTGGTGGTATTATTTTTATTTATGAATTTTTTTATAGGTAAGCGGGGAACTGCTTGACATATTGCAGTCAAAATTTCAGGGTAGCAACCAAAGGCTAAGGTCAGCAAAATGCCTGCTAATTATATATAATGGCTGGGTAGCAGCTCACAAACAGCAAGAACAGTAAAGGAATATTTTAAAATGGATTTTTTATACCGTTTGAATTAAAATTATCCCAGCTGATCTAGCTAAGGCCCTGCTACGATTAGTTTTTACCCGCCGTGATAGCGTAGCTGGTATTGTTTTCACTTCTATCAGTTGTGCTTTTGTTGGGGTGGGTGAGGGGTGCGTTTACTTTTGCCACCTCTGATGATCACTCTGATGATCATTTATGTAGGATATCCTATGGAATGGACAGACCACTTAGCAGTACACTCGGCCTCTCTGTCCTTCTGTGTCTCTCTTTCTCGGTCTGTCACAATGTCCGACCACAGGTGGATGGAAACCAAAATGGCAAAAATTTATTTTCCTTCTTTATTACCACCATGGGACATCCTTGGGGTTTTTACACAGTGGTTCTAGTTTTATCAGCATTTTTGGATGTTCTGCAAAATTACACATAACAATAAATGGATAAAAATGGCATTTTATGTCGTATATATATATATATATATATACCTATTTTATATATATATATATATATATATATATATATATATATATATATAT
>JAOUQZ010000019.1:11975867-12000851 GCA_028564935.1 Neosilurus hyrtlii
GACTTTAAAGCACTTCTGTAAGTCGCTCTGGATAAGAGCGTCTGCTAAATGATGTAAATGTAAATGTAAATGTAAATATATATATATATAGTTATTTTAAATTGATTACATTATTAAATAAATTATAAATATAAAGCATTACTATGATAATTGAACATTGAATAGTTTTTTTTTTTATAATAACAACTTAAGTTTACATACCCTGGCAGAAGTTAAGATTTTTTGGCCATTTTTCAGAGAATATCTCAGCAGTACTCCGACTCACTTGGAGTTTCTCGGCAACATCAGTTACCTCGCAACAGGGTTTAATATCAGCAATCTGCTTGACAGTCCAAAGACACCTGTCAGAGAGCCCAGGTCAACCTATATGGGATGCCGTGGTAGAGGAATCCCAACGGTTCATGCAATCAGACTCACCAGCAATACGCCGTCTTTGAAAATCAGACAACTCTTGTGGTCTATACATACAATAGCAGAACCTAACCTCTCATGGATGGCCCATGACAAACAGAACTACAGTGTACGTGGGCAAAGGGGGACATAGTGGCTTAGTGGTGAGTACTGTCTCCTCACAGCAAGGACTTGAGTTCATAACTCTGTGGGTTTCCTCTTGGCAGTATAGCTTCCTCTCACAGTTCAATGACATGAAGAGTAGGTCAACTGACTAGTCTGAAATGGCCATAGGTGTGAATGTGAGTGTGAATAACTGTGTCTGTGGTAACCCTACAGTAGGTGCACTGTTCAGGCTGGTATATGGATAATGAATAATGGAATAGATAATGGATGAATGGATAGCTGGTCAAACAGTGCAATGCATCTTTATTTAATGAGTACAAAATATGTTAGCATTGGCAATGTTGCACACAGTGATCTAAATTTTAGGTCTCACCAATGAAAATGGGGGTTTGGGCTGAAATACAAATACTAATAAAGAGGCTTCTAGTTTTCATGTCTATGTTCTTATAACTGAATATTTATAATTAACCATAGTTCAGGTAACTGTTCTTTCATTTGGTCCTATCAGGCTATTAAAAAAATTTCACACACGTGACTTTCAACCACATTCTACCCACTGAGTCATGTAGTGACAGCGTTCTACCTAAAATTAATCTGCAAACTGAAAAAAAGGAAGTAGCTGTTACAGTATCTTTAAACAGTGCAGCGGCTCAGCCATTTCCCTATCTAGGTTACTGACGCAAAGTTGAAGACAGCGACACAGTGTGCATCTGCCTTTTCGTTTTCTTGCATGCTCTGTGAGCATGTGACACATTTTCAAACTGAATGCTAATCAGGCTTTACATCACTGGCAGTAGTGCGTGTCTGTGCATCTGAATCCTCCTCAACTGGCCTGTACTCCTCAAGTGCTAGATGATGGCTGGCGCTGGCGATCATTAAGGTGTCTGTTAAGATTCTGATGAGATTGGAAGAGTTGAGGACAACATGGCAAGGAACCCATGCATGCTTCGGATTCTGAAGGCCCTCTCTTCTACGACGTCTCTCCTCATTGTCCTGCCTTGGGTCTTCCTTTTGCTTGTTAACTCCATTTGGTGCTAATTTACTTTTGCCAAAGTACGAAGCTGAAGGTTGCCTGGTCTTATGGTTAAATTCTTTACTAAAATGGGACACTTTGGGAAGTCAGGTGTCATCAATAGAGTTTGTCAAAAATGAAGTAGGTGAGCCATGATTTCAGACCTGTTTCAGACCTGTCCTTAATGAAGATGCTGCCACCAATGTATGGATAGGATTCCACGGATAAGACAGGCTCCTCATTTGTCTGAATTTTTAGCTGTGGTGGGTCTTAGTCTGGAACTGGCTATGCAAGAACTTTGGCCTTCAACATGTTGACCGTAATGGCAAAATGTCAGCATGCTGAACTGTACAGGTTTACTGTTTCCTGTACTCCACTTGTTTCATTCATGGAGGTGGCACTTTTGTTGGTGAATTGTAGTTGAGGGAGACTAAACAGTCCACCATCCAGCAGACAATGGCGGTTCAGTCTGGGAGCTGTTGGTGTAGCTTCACCGGACATTCCATTCAGATACATTAAAAAGAGTGCTGGGGCGAGGCTGTTTACTTGCTTCAGACCTCCAATGATGGGAAGCTCATCTCTTAGAGCCTTTTGAAAAGAGACCCTCCTAATCATACTTTCATAGAGGGCCTGGATCAGAGATGTGATTGGGACATCCGTATCTCCTGAGGACGGCCCACACAGCACAAGGAACCAGGTTATAGGCCTTCAACAGGTCCCAAAATATAAAGATCACTGGAGATGATCGATGTCGATAATTCCAGGCTTTTACATCATAACAAAATATAGGCACTTTTTCAGGTCACTTTATACATCAGGAAGTCTTGCGGTGATATTCCTTTCTTTCTGTGGTACTACAGCCCTCTGCACACTGACTTATTTGATAGTAAAATGAGATCTCAGTACTTCCATTTGTTTTCCATATGATAACAGAGCCAGCCTTTGTCCAAGCAACTCCATGCATTTGTTTATGCTCTGTTACACTAGCATATTTAGAAGTACTGAAACTTTCAGCCGTAAAAAAAACACCAGGAATAAAATATTGTTCTTCTGCAGCTGCTTAAGAAAACCTTTTTGTCTCAACCATAGGTGTGTTGTGCATTCCGGGATGCTTTTCTGCTCAACAAGTTTATAAAGTGTGGTAATTCTTTTTTTATCAGCAAAGCCGGTTACTACTTCACAAGTGCTGCTCACTAGATGGTTTTTAAAGGTCTATATGACAATCCTAGATTGAGACCCAGCTCATCTGGTGCTACAAACCAGACAACAAAGTCACTGAAATAATACACGGAGAAATAACCCACCTCAGAGGTTACCACATTGCATTACACATCACAAGAACTTCCTTTTAGTGTTTGGCAAAAATTCATTCAAAATATTCATTCTTATAATGTTTACACTGTGCACTGTTTTGACACTGATGTTTTTTTATATTTACTTCAAATATATGGACAAGATATAAACTCTACCATATACACATACTGACTAACTTCATACTCTAATTTAAATCAATTTATGGAGTGTTTATAAAAAGATATATCATGGCATCAGATTCAATAGATCATGGCATCAGATTCATGCCAAGAGTGCGATGAGAGAAAGTTAATAAACATTGTGGCATATCGCTTAGCATATCCGCCTCACAGCAAAACTGTCCTGGGCTTGAGTCTGCAGTTTCTGTGTGGAGTTTGCATGTTCTCCATGTGCTTGCATAGGTTTCCTCTGGGTACTATGGTTTCCTCCCACAGTCCAAAGACATGCACATTAGTTTAACTGTCTGTTCCATATTGCCCCTAGGTGTAGACGTGAGAGTGAATGGTCTTGTGTGATGTGAGTCGGCCCTGTGATGGTCTGATGAGCTACTCAGGGTGTACCCCTCCTTTGCCCAGTGTTGGCAGAGACAGGCTGAAAAATTCCCATTGGTCAATTATTTGATTACTGAGAAATTTGTCAATAATTAAATTCCCTTCACAACAACAATGTCCACATCATACTGTATATGTTCATCCATGTTTCTACACTTTGCTCATAGGTTCAAAGTAGCAGTAAGTTGATCATTATTTAAAGAGCCCCAAGAAATAATCTAACACAAATCTGATGTTTTGGTGAGGAGAATGATTGGGTACATAAGAAAACTCAAATTGCATTTTTTTTTCTTTTCTACATTTTTTAAAGCATGAATTATTATTTTTTGTGTGTGTTTTATTGATTGAAAATGCAAGGGCCAAACTGAGAACCTTGTGCCGTTTTTGGGAAATTTCTTCGATTTCAGAATCAGTGACTGTTTTTGTACACCATTTTGAATCTAGCATCATCCCAAGTTTATATCGCAAAGAAAAAGTTGCTGCGACATCCTCCTCGCCTGAGGTGGATCTTTTTTATAATTATTTTAGTACACAGGTACCATAGCTTATTTATTCATTTTTTTTTTCATTTTTGAAGCATTACAGCCGAGGATGAGGTTGGCGTGTAAGCGAACTGAGAATTGGCAAGTAACTCATGGCTGTTGTTCAGCTAAGTAATAACTTGAACGTGGTTTAGAAGAATAGGTTAATCTACACAACCTGATTACACTTTCAGAACCAATGGGCATCCAGGCGAGCCTTTGTACCAACTGTCCGTGGAAGCAACCAACAAATCACCTGCACCACCCAGCTAACTGTGGATGCTTTTAGCCCTCTACTGATGTATTTAGTGCACTGTGTATATTTTTGTGAGGCTAAAGCAGCTCTTTATTCCTATGTAGTATATATAGTAATAATAATTATCCTGATGTACTGAACCAATCATGTGCTGGTAGAATAAGATGAGGGGAAGTGGTATGATTTCATAAGTAATTGAGGAACAATTCTAAATTATGCTGCCTAAAATTTTCAGAGGTCGAACACTTCTGTAGGACAAAACAAATGAAAGATTTACCCATGTAATAATGGAAGATTCTACTGAAATGGTCTGACTTATTTTGACATACTGTACTAATCCTACCTCTGCATTTAACTCATCCAAAGTGAGCACACACACACGTAAACACACTCGGAACAGTGGGCTGCTACACACATTGGCGCCTGGAGATCACATTGGGGTTCAGGTGCCTTGTGGAGGAAAGGAAGGTGCAGCTCACTCCTCCACTGCCACAGATTTTTCCTGCTGGTTCAGGTATCGAACCAGCGACCTTTCGGTCCCAAAGCCACTTCTCTAACCATTAGGCTACGGCCTCTACTCTGTCACACTATGGAGTAAATTCTTCGAATACTTTAACCCTTATGTGCATCTTTAATTTTGTATTGCAGCCTCAATATTAATTCCATAAAGTAATAAAGGTTAAAAACAACTAAAGATTTAGCATAACGTAAAACATGTAAGCATTAAGTTTAAAAGTCTCAAGTTAGGTACTTTTTTTTTCCCCAGACGGTTGTGGTCAGTAAAATCTGTTCATCATGAAATAAGAATATTATGGAATCCTTAATACATCATTCAGACTTCAGATACGCTCAAACAGGAAATACATAAAACACAATGCTGCCCAATAAAAACTTATTATTATTATAATTATTAATAATAATAAAAACCTTTGATTAAAATGACAGACTGTATAATTTTATTCAGTGGCTAAAGTATTTTTTTTTCCTTTTAAGAGATTTAAACATCCCGAGATATAACATTTAAACAGTAGCACAAAATAATCACAAAAAACTAAAAAAAAAAAAATAATGATTATAATAATAATTATCACTGATACGGTACAGTTTAGGGAATAAACATTTTATGTTTGAGTCAGCGAGGAACATACTCTCACAGGGACATTTTAAAAACAGCATTCATACATACACACATGCACACGCATAAAGGTTCTAGAGATTTAGATGCACAGTTGGTTCTATGATCATGTGGTTCTTTGTTCATGCGTTGGTTATTTCACACTCAGATGTATTTGCTCTCCATTGGCACTGCCACCATCACCGCTCTACTCCTAAAGTCCCAGTAGGCCATCACATGAAACGCCATGTTGGAGAGAACCACTAGATACTCACACAAAGCAAAGAGTGTGTAAACTGGAGAAAGAAGGAAACACAGACAGACAGTTAGAATGTCACACAATCAGGGTTAAACCACAGCCCTGTTAAATACTCCATTCTGATTGGTCGGTAGGTGCTGTATTTCCTATAACAGCAGTTCTGACATGAGTGTTAGCTGTAGTTCTATTATGTTATTTCTACAGCTAGTCTTGTTTGATTGTTTTCATTAAGGAGAGGTTTATGGCACATTTATGCTTTGATTTGATTCAGTAAGTCCTTTTACTTATAAGGGAAGTGTTTGCATTTCCTGGTATGTCAGTAACAAACATGCATTTTCTGAACCGCTTTATCCTACTGGGGTCATGGGGAAGCTGGAACCTATCTCAGCCAACTCTGGGCAAAGGCAGGGTACACCATGAACAGCTTGCCAGTCCATCACTGGGCCAACACAGACATGCAACCATTCCCACTCACACTAGGGTTCAATTTAGAACAGCCAATTAGCCTAATGTCCATGTGGTTGCACTGTGGGAGAAAACTGGAAAACCCAGGAGGAAACCCATACAAGTACAGGGAATACATTCGAATTCCACATAGAAATGCCCTTGCTGAGCCCAGGATCTTCTTGCTGGGAAGCGGACGTGCTGACCTGTATATGACTGTGCCTCCATGTCAGTAACAATTTTTTAAAATCTTATTTACAGGACAGAGAGAAAAGACAGAAGTAAGAGAAAGATGTGAGTACTCGTCGGTAATACAAATGTCAAAATTGATCATTATAATGCTGTAATTTGTGACTAATTTCCCCCGTAATCATTCCACATTACCTCCAAGTACAAATTAATATTCGTCTGATATTTATCATTAGTATCATTATTTAACTAAGACGGATCATAACTAGCACAACGCTGTGTCAGGACAGGAATAAAACAGTGAGGCGTGCTGTTATGATAGGAAAATGATCAGCACTGGGGTGTTAACAGTGACTCATCTTCATGTCGATGAAGTTTTTCCTCCCATAAGAGCAAACCACGTCATGTTTTACTACTTATCTCACAGCATGCTGAGTGCAGATCTGATGCCTGATTAGCTCTATGCTACAGAGAAAGCATGCTAGTTTTTAGATTATAACGTGAATAGATCTATTTTTGCCTGTTATATTTCAATACTTCATATTTTTCATGGACTCTCTCTCTCTCTCTCTTTTTTTGGCTTTGATGCTCATTAGTTTCTTTAGATGGCTCACACTCCCATTTCATGTAATAGAAGTCAATGTCACAAAAACAAAGATACTGGTTTCCTGGGCAAATAATGTTTTTTCACCTAACTGTTTTTTTAAGGTTAAGGCAATAATAATAATAATAATAAAAATAAGAAGAAGAAGAAGAAGAAGAAGAAGAAGAAGAAGACTGCGATGGCCTGGCGAGCTGTCTAAGGTGTACTCTGCCCTCGCCCAGAGTCGGCTAAGATGGGCACCAGCCTCCACGCGACCCTAATTAGGATTAAGCGGTTCAGAAAATGACATGACATGATAATAATAATAATAATAAGAAGAAGAAGAATATTTCAGTGAACCTAAATAGGTAAGTAAGTAAGTAAGTAAATAAGTATAAACAAACTAACAAACAAATAAATAAATAATAATCAAACCCTTAAAATAAATTAAGAAACCCTGTTGCAGAGCCAGAAACATGTAAAACAATGTGGCTACACATCAGTGGGTTTACTTTATAAACAAAAAAGTAAATAAAATAATACTCCTAATAAAATTAAGACCAGAGAAAGTAATTAAATTGGCAAAGTAGTGTGTGTTTACTTTCCCAATGTCAAAATTCATAACCCATAAACAACTGGTTTATCTGCTCTGAGTCAAAAGTGGAAGCATGAAGCTACACACCAATTCATAAGTGCTTCATATGGTCTTGTACTGCACACAGGCAATGGATCAACTTTAAATGATACTGTAGCCGTCATTCAGTGATATGTTCTTACCAAGACCTTTTTCATTCAAGGATTTTACACAATTGCACTAAATAACCTTTAGCGCGAGACTTTAAGGGCCTTTAGATGATTCAAATCTTCCTTTGTTCATTCAGCTACAAACTTATAATTAAATTCATAAAGCATCAAAGATTTTAAGCTGAGCTTCTCTCCTTATATGGACTCTCGCTGGGTCTTGACTGACAGACTTCATGCGAGAAAACAGGGCTAAGATGTTGAACTCACTTCCTGGTTCACAATACTTGTTGTGGCGCCTGAAGAAGTAACCGGCAGCCGCCGTTAAGACAATGTTGAAGAGGAAGAGGCGGACCTTGTAGCGGTATGATGTCATTTCCTGTTTTCAGAGACAGAAAGCAAGAGGAGTAGAAAGAAAGAAAGAAAAAAAAGGAGAGAAAGACAAAAGAGAAGGTTGGACGGTTCGTGAAACGTTGAACATTTCACCACTTCTCCTCCGCAACTAGATGTGGTGCAATCATCTGGAGAGAGGTTCTGTAAACACTTCACTCTATCTAAACCACTTCCCTCACACATTACACACCTTCACAGCCTTAAAATAAAGAGGCACTGCGGTCTTCAACACTTACACTACCATTTCACAGCTGCAGATGAAAATCGGTTGTAAGCGTTAACGGGCAGCCAGTCCTTTTAATATTAAAACTTATTTCTCTTTCAGTGCACATGACACGGCAAAATGAACAGAAAGATGAATATTCAGAGAGTTTAACCCAGTTTACTCAGTTACTGAGTAACATACACAACAGATTAGATGGAGATAATGAGAAAATTCGACACACTTGCACTAACTGTGGTACAAGAAAATGTCTAATGGTAGACACTCAGGATGTGTAAATTGTGCCCTCTGGTGGTGCACAAATACAAATCACCAGTGATTTGTGTAAAAACATCAGAAAAATCTGCTCTTTTCAAGATGGCACCACAAAATTGCCCTACACCAGAAAAGAAGATTACTCTAAAGATCTTTCGCAATTTGTAGCCTTGACCAAAATTCTTCCACACTAAATACTGAAAGATAAGTGTTTGGGCTACATGTAAGCTGGCATCAGTTGTGTAGTATTAGCAAAGCTCCTGAGCAGAGCACCACAGTTATTAAATATGGCTTGGATGGTTGTCCTGTGTCCATTTGGTATCCAAGCATGCCCACCATAGTAAAACAAATAAGGCTGCCATGTCGCCGAGTTGACGCTGACTGGTTTTTATGAACCGCTGACTTGCATGACGATGGGCAATAATTAAAAACACAAATTTATTAATAATAACGAAACTGAAACCTAAAAAAATAGCGGCTCATACACCACGGCTCAGACTCGCACAGAATAAACACCACACAATCTATTTCAGGTGGGTAGACAGACTTACAGGAAAATAAACGGTCATGGAGCAAACACCAAAATCAAAAGCTTAAAAGAACATGAACTTGTTAGATGGATAATCAAACTAACAAGACAGGTCATTCAAATGGGTCATTCTCTGAAACTGGGTCAAATTTAATTATTCACATTTTGGACCTATTGTTTTCCAAAAACTATAAAGAATTAAAAAAGCAATCCCTGCCCAAAACATTCCACATGTTAGACAAAAAATAATTCTGATACATCCAGAGAAATATATACATTTTTACCATTTTCCTGCAAAACTGGCTGCAATATTTGGACAAAAATTAGGACATTTTTTAGTTACTTAAGTTTCATGCAATACTATCACCGAAGTATCAGTTCAAAGTGCGAATCGTAGGGCTTGCAATAAAGATCTTGCATTAAAATTATTATCCAGAGTAGAAATCCATGTTTTTCTTCTTTTGCGGACTGACAATCGCACATCAATTCACGGTTCCGCATGTCAGTGATGTCCACAGCAGTTACATACGGAACCGACCCATTTTCCTATGAGGTGTGAGGGTCCATGTTACGATGTTCACTGTACATATTATATTTTTCATATGAGTCGAGTCACTACAAAATGAGTTCCGTCCCCCTGTAGTATATTGTGAGATATAGTGGTCTATAATGAAATGAGTGCGTCAAAAGTTGCTGTAAACGCATTTCTTAATCTATGTGTTTACTAACATCGGTGTGGGTGGGGATAAAAAAAAAAAAAGTACTTCAGCCCATCTATTCAGTGGGAGATATTTCAGTTTCTAACAAACCTGACATAGCCACTTACTGAAGATGGACGGTGTAGTTGATTATTCCACTGATTCATTAGATGATTTTTCAATCGCTGGCAACCCATATACAGTTTCAAATCTAAACACATGATTTAAGAAGGGCAGTGGTGGCTTAGTGGTTAAGGTGACGGGTCACTGACCCGAAGGTCAGTGGTTCAATCCCCACTATCACCACAGTTGGGCCCTTGAGCATGGCCCTTTACCCTCAATTGCTCAGCTGTATAAAAAAATATAATAATTGTAAGTCGCTCTGGATAAGAGCGTCTGCCAAATGCTGTAAATGTAAATGTAAGAAAAGTAAAGGCTCACAAGAAGCGAGATAAGGTTTTACATTACCTCAGCACTAAAGGTGGACTTTGTAATCACGTACCACAGCCTGCAGGTGCACAGCATGTGGAGTACAGAGCTGCCGATGAATGTGATGAAGCCATTTTTATGAAGATCTGCAAAAAAACAACAACAGAAAAACAAAAAACAGTATTTATTTCATTGAGCAATAAAAATAAAGGTTTACGGAAAAATACTCAATCATTCATTCACCAAACTTCTTTATTCTACTGGGGTCACAGTAAGGCTGGAGTCAATCTTAGCCGAAACTGGGTGAAGGCAGGGTACACTCTGAACAGCTTGCCAGATCATTGCAGGGCCAACAAACACACATTCGTGCTCACACCTAGGGGCAATCTGGAGTAGACAATCAGTCTGATGTGCACTTCTTTGGACCATGGAATGAAACGTGAGCACCCGGAGGAACGTGCAACCTCCACACAGAAATCACCTCGCCAAGCCTGGGATTCGAACCCATGACCTCCTTTCTGTGAGGCTGACCATTACTCCACCGTTGGCCAATATTTTGTTCTCAGTTGTAGGAAAACAGAAGTAAGAAGCACACCATGTGACCAAACTCCACTCACTGTAGTTTTCGGTAGAACAGACGTAGGTGAGCAGCAGCAGTCCCGCGTTCTCGCTGACCGCACAGAGCAGAGTGAAGACGCCGAGGAGCTGCTCCACAATCTGCTTGGCGAAGCGACTTCTGTAAAAGTTGAAGTACGACGTCGCCAGCACCAAACGCGGGGCCGAGTGCAGGCCGACACAGAAACGCCAGATGTAGCGCTGTGGTGTGAGACTGATGGCCGCACTAATGGAAGGAAGGTAGTTGCTGACCTAGAAAAATAATTTCATTGTGGGTTTAACAGCCAACAGTTAACATTCAATCAGAGGCTCAGATGGTGTTTATTAGTTTTATAGTAACAGTAGGTCTCAAATATATATCTGGACCCATTTGCACCAGATGTCCCTGACAATACAGTGAGTAAATAAGCTGATGAATTAATTTTGATATGCAAATGACCTTGGTGGGTCATGAATATACAAATCAGGTCAATGACGTCACTTGGTCACTTTTAGACTTCCCTGTGAAAAAGAGTTGGCACCCATTGAGCCCATTCACAGCAGACTCAGCTGTATGATCAAATAAAACCTGATACAGGGATAAAAGTGTAAAAAAATTGTATATTTGCACCCCTGACAGTCGATGGAAGCTTATAAGTGGACAGTGGTACAGGTATACACACCTGGCAGTGAGTGTAGGTGGCGTCGTGGAAATTATAAATAAGTGACAGGACAACACAGGTGATGAAACCGAGGAGAGGCAGAAAAACAGTCCCTGAAACGAAGACAGTGAAGGGGATCCGGACGAGCGGTTTATCCCGCTCAATACCGCTGTACGGCCCCTGCAGCATCCCGGCCACCTTTTTTATTCCCCCCACACACACCTACCGAGTGCTAACTCCTAAACCTACAGGTCACAGGGAACACTGCTGGCACCCTACACTCCATTTCATCCCACTGACTGAGACACACACTCCCTCTATTCGACAGGGAGCTGTTTTCTAACGTTAGCTACTTTAGCTTTGTTCCAAAATAGCACTTATATATATATATAAAAAAAAACCGTATCCGAATTATTATAAGAAATACCCTGTATATTCACGTTAACCGAACGTAAAACCATATACAATATGATAAGGTGATACAACTTCCGGTGCATTTATTTCAAATTAAAAGTCTTCAGTGCTCCGAAGAGCTAAGATAAGCTAAGCTAAGAACGATCTAACGTTGTGTTATAAACCGTTATTTTCGAACCGCGGCGTGAATAAAAATTAGTTTTTAACATTTCTCCAAAAATCTTTTCGAGTTTTTACTTCTCCAGTGGTGATAATGAAGAGAAGTAAATACTGTATTCTACAGAACTGACATATTAAACAGACTGTGCTACTTGTTTGCTGACGCCATGTAATCCACAGCCATGCTGCATTCACGTGCTGGCGGAATGTCCGTCCATAAGCGTTCACAAATTAACGTTTTTAATTTGAAGTCATTTGAAACCGATCGTGCATTTTGCTTTCCTTCCCTTCTTTGTTTCCTACACAGAACACACGTCATATCAGCTTATCTAACATAAATGATGATCCTGAAAGCAAAAACGTCTTCGATAGGGTCTGACGGATTTGCTGATAAAGCCGATGGTGCGTTCACTTGCTCCTACAATTATCTTTTTGCACAGACAGTTTGGGGTAGCAGCTTTCAGATTGCCAGAGTCTGAAAGTTGACGTTTTAATAACGAATAAAAAACATTATCACCCTAAAGTTGGTTACTTTCTGAAAATAGTATGATCTGTCAGCCTTAACAATTTAACTGTTACATTTCTTGTTGAGGAACTGCTATAAAATAAGTTAATTCCAGTTACACCTGAAGTTATCCAGTAAAAAAAAAACATGTTTCCTTATCCATCTCCTTTGATGGAAGTTAATAAAAAATAACAATTTTTAAAAGAGTAAACTGAATGCATCTGAATCCTCAAATTACACTTTTGTTTGTTAAAGCATTGACACTGGAGACTCCTTCCAAAATGCTAAATAAAGCAGAACTTCCCCCAGTGACCTTGCAGAGCAAGGCTTTACTAACCAGCTCCCACTGTCCACAATAACATGTGATTTTTTAAAACCTTCTGTAAGATGTTACTAAAGAAATAAGTACCTGTGGATACAAACAACATCAATGTCTTATCTTCTGTGTTACTAAAATGTATGTCAGGTGGAACACCCTTAAATATACTGCAAACAGGATGGAAGCATCTGAAGAATAACTAACCCTGATATTTGACCTTGAGCCTTGGATTGCTTTGATTTTTCAAAGTCTAATTAGTGCACCTGCTGGTTACAATGACATGTTCAACTGAGCAAACAGCTCAACAGAAGAGGCACCCTGCCTCTATTATTAATATCATTCTGTTTTTTTTTTTTTTAGTAATACTGTTTCACAAATTAAGTACAAAAAACTGCATGTTGCTGCATCAAAGCCGAATATACGATACTGAGAGAATGAAGGCTGTGTGTCACCTCCATCACCCCTGCACTTAACTCACATGGTACATCAACACAAGGTGAGTCCAGCTACAGCAGCTTATAGACAATACTACTAATAAATCCTGGACATCTTAATGAAGCATGGTGAAAAATGAAAGGCTTCTGGACATACCCCAAAGGAGAAAATATGGAAAGACTGATGTGGATTGGCAAAGTCTTTCTCAAGATATTGCCTGGAAATGGTCAGGTGTGGAAGAAATAAACAAAAACGAAAGAGAAACAAACACACAACACCATTACCCAGGTATTTAATTCCATATAAATCAGGCAGCTGTTCAATTGAATTACGGACAGATGCACGGACAACGTGAAAGGACCAAATGCAAAAATCCTAGATAGTTAGAAAATGGGTCGAGTACACAAACATGAAGGCGCAGGTACCATCTGTGTGACAAACAGGAAGGAAAAGGGTTTTTTCCCCCAGAGATTTGACATTTCTGTGACCATGACACTGTTTGGACAATCCCAAAATCTAAATAGTTCATCTGGTGATTAAAATATTTTAAAACTTTGAATGAGTTTCAAAAGATACCATTACACTCTGCTCAGCTCCGCTTGCAAATCTCACCTGACCCGCCTGTCATGGTTAATATTTTGATTTTGATATGCTGCCTTAATCCTGCAAGGGAAATTTGTTTCTGCATTAACTCATCCAAAATGACGCATGCGCACACACACACACACACACATTCGAAGCAGTGTGCTGCCACATTGCGGTGCCAGGAGAGCAGTTGCGGGTTAGCTGTTTTGCTCAAATGCCCTTTAGCCATGAAGGTAGGAGGGAAGGTGCTGCTCACTTTCCCTACTGCCGCAAATTTTTCCTGCTGGTTTGGGAATTGAACCAGTGACCTTTTGGCCCCAGACCCACTTCTCTAACCGTTAGCTGCCCCGAACAGTAATATTTATAAAAAGCTTGATTTTGTTTAGTTTTTCTTGTGCTTCCATGTAGTATATACAAAATGTTTGAACAAATTTTAAAAGATGCAGTTGGCTACATAGCGCTTATGTTCGGAGTTCATCTGACCTGCCTCTGTAACGGTTGAAATGTGTAAAAGTGAACTATATAAATCTTGATTTAATTTACTCTTATTAAAATATATAACCAAGAATCACAGTATATTTTACAAGATTGTGTAAAAAGATGTTTATTTGCACATACAATATATTTTCCTTTTGCTTGTTGAGTTGGTTGACCATATACTGCATGGGAATGTAGACCTCTTTTTTCCCTAGAAAAACAATTTCTTGGCTACAACATGGAGAAGCACTTCAGTCCTGAATGTTCACCACAGCACCAATCAATATGGGTGCTAATGTACCGAATATATTCACTTGTCTGGGACGCATTGGTAGTGGAGGATCAGAATTATCAGATCAGGTCATTTCTCTGAGTTGGAGTGCAAACAGGAAAAGCACCAAAGTTCACTCGACTCTGGTACCCCACACTAGTTATTTACCGCTGATCTGTATGGTGTGCACCAGTGAAATAATCTATATACCCCAAGCCAATTCCTATCTAGAACACCCAAATCCATGTCATTTTAAATAAAACTAGCTTCCTTAATTTCTCATCAGTATCAAGACTGTAGTGACTCGACAGCTTAGCTCACGGCTGCTTCACAGGACAACATGTACACACTCATTCACACCCGGGGCAATTTAGTCATATTTTTTGGAAACCTGGAAGAGAACGTACATAATGCCACCTTAACATAATCCCAAGCTCAGGACTGAACTGGGGATGGTGGAGCTATGAGATGGAAACACTACCAGCTGCTACGGACAATATATTCGTGAAACCTTCTTCCTAAAAGTTATTTGTCTGAGATTATTCTCAACCTGATGCATCACCATATAACACACACAGGTCTCGTATATATCACATAAACCTTGTTTAAAGGTGCAGTGGGTAACTTTTCAGCATTTTCCAGACCCGAGTCTTTTCACTGCGGAGTGAAATTCACCTCAGTGGAAGTAAAAGCCTCTAAAAATTACCAACTGCTCTTTAAAGAAGACTTCCCAGACTGCAGTTGTTCCAGTAACCCTTTAAAATTTCCTCTTTTTTGGATGTGTACTCTTTCTGAGGCAGGTCTGTTAGGTGTATTTAGAGACAAGACAGCGAACACGAAAGGATGCTGGCAGAATCCGTGTATGGACTATGACTGGAGAGTGAAGCTATCTACTTGTAAGCGTCTTTTCAACAAGTCAGCAGCAAGTTATTTCCTCTTCTTCATCTTTTCCTCCTTTAGTTTCAGTCAATCTTAAGAGTCACTGTCGGAGCCGTTGCTGCTCTCTCGGCTGATCTCGATCTGCAGCGACGGTAGGTTGTCCAGTCGGCTTTTTTTCATTTTGTTGGAGCGCTGCTCTTTCTGCTTGATCATCGCTCCCCACATTTTCTGCAGCTGCGAATCCTCCTCTTCGTCCTCCGAATCATCGGCCCCGTCGGAGTCGGCTTCGTCCTTATGCCGGCTTTCGCGTGAGGATGCTACAATGCTCCCTAGCCTGCTGGAAAGCTTGCTATCGCTTTGGTTACGCTTATTTGACGGCCCAAGTCGGCTCCACAGACCACCTGAGAAGGGAATAATAAAAAAAATAATACAAAGCATATACCTTAGTAACATCTTAGATTTGGAGCGCAGATTTCACAAAATAATAACATCCACACTGTCCATCAGGACAGAGTTTGCTTTGTCTTTTATTTACCTGACTTTTTGTCTTTGGTGGGTTCAGAGTAAAGGCCCCGTGAGTCATGTTTAGCCATCCCGAGTCTGCTGTGAACGTCAGTGAGAGGCTCTCTGCGAGCAGCTGTGTTTCTCGGAGAGACAGGAGAGCTGGAGCGACGCCTTTCTGGAGAGTGTGGCCTCTTCCCTAACCTCTGTCTCACATCTACAGAGAGAATTATTCATTTAATCTGTTTTTGCTGACTAATTAAGGACTGTGGTGGTGTTTCTCTCAAACACTTCCTCACCTGTCTTTCCAGTGGAGGCCACATGAGGGCGTACCCTCTGTTGTGAAAGACCCTGTCTTTTCTCCTCCAGTAACTGCCTGACGTCGGTCACTTTTTCTGAGGTAGGTTTGGGCACGCTACTGCCGATGCGGCTCCGTATGCCACTACTAGATGAGCCTGAATCGCTCCGAATGGAATTTCTAGGGGAGAACCACAAGCTGGTCGGAGTTTTTCCCATCTGTTAATATTTTTTTTTTAATTGAAACCATACACACCTGATAGTCTTTAGGTTATTCTCGACCTCGTCCGCATACATGGTCATCTTCATGCTCTTTTTAGGTGAAGGCGTTGAGATCATCTTCAGCTCGAGATCGTAGTCCATTTCATCTGAATCCGAGGACTCGGAGAATGATCCCCCCAGACGGCTCCGGAGGCCCCCTTCCGTGAGTTGCGGCCCTCGCTCCCTGTCTCTGTACTCAACGACTCGGTCATCGGCATCCATATCTTCCTCTCCATCCTCTTCCTCCTCCTCCTCCTCCTCCTCTTCTATGGGCTCCTCTGGTAAATTTACCAGATCGGCTGTTATTAGAAAGAGAAATGCTGTAGTGTCGGGTAGGAAGTGTTGAGTGGGGTGGGATTGATTGATGAAGTGCCAGGCTGAATGATAAAACTAAGCACACTGGTCTCACAGTAAGTTAGAGGAAATCCATGTGTGTGAATATGACTCATACCTGAATGTCGGTGTGTGTACGGTGGAGTGTGTCCCATACTGTCTCCTATTAAGGGTTTTTTGGTCTTCAGAACATCGCGTTGGATCCTCCGTGTATGATACCTACGTTTCCTAGGGGGAAAAAAAACCCCAAAATATTAAACAGGGTGCAGGTTAAAGCTATGTCAAGTAACCTTGTTTTCCATTCCAGAAGAACTTAGTCATTGTTTAAAAAAGTAAAAGCCTAAACAAGTTAGTAGTATCTGAGTGGAACTAGTTCTTCAAAAGGACATGTGTATAAAAATAAATGATAATGTCTTACCAAGAGTTACTCAGGATGCCTTTCATGCCTCCATAGTTCGGATTGCCATATTTCATATAGTACCGACTTCGCCTTGCAGCACCAAGCTCCTTTTTATCATCTGTTGGAATGGAAAGCGATGCATGTGCTATTGTATTACCACTCACACTCTTCTAGGCAGATTCGGTTTACTAATTAACCACTCAACTAATGCCAGGATCAGAATACATGATATTTGCTTTTTCACAATGGTCGCCATGCAACGTTAGGCAATCACATTTCCATCAATGCTTGCCATGTCTTTGGTCAGGATACTGGCAACAGTACAAGTTTACCACCAACCCATTGTTGTTCACAGACTTGCAAGTTGTTGGGGAGGAGGGTGAAAAAAAAAATTGTCATGGAAGTTGTCAAACTACAAGAATACACAAAAACATCCGGAATGGTAAATTTTTTAATGGGGTGTCTGAACAAGTCCCATATTCCATATCAATGTTCTTCATCTAGCGTGTGTCTGAGCCATAAATGGAAACGGGGTGCAGCTCTTACATGTATATTCTATCAGATGCACGTACTGTATGTAGGATTGAGCAAATTCTGAGCAGCGGTTGTTGTTATGGTATTGTTTCATTTACGTCCATACAGAGTTGCGTTCATTTTTCACCGACGTCTTGAATTGATGACAGGAAAACTGAGCAACTCCATAAAGTGTTCTCCAGCACATCCCCAAATGATTTGAGGATTAAGGTCAGGACTCTGTGGTGCCAGTTCATGTGTGAAAATGATTCCTCATTCGCTCTGATCCACTCTTTCACTATTTGAGCCGCAATTTTATATCCGTACCATCAGGGAAGAAGAAGTCCATTGATGACATCATTAGCTGATTTTTTGATCTATTGCTACATAATGTTGCTTGGCCTTTACATGACCAACTAAAGAAACAATGCTATGGATATTAAATGCTGTAATCAAGGCAATATGTAGGTGTAGATCACGCTACAAGGTCCGTTCACTGCTCATGATATTCATATTTATACGATGGTGGAAATTTGGTTCTCATGACAAAATAATTTAAAAATCATCCAGAATTCATGTATTCTAATCCTGACAGTTAAAAGAAAAAATAATAAAAAAAAGGGCACATTTTATTACATACTGTTGCAAAGTTGTCTGTTCTACATCACTGAAACCCATCTCTAAATGTGGATAATCAAACATAACGTTTGGAATATAGTGCAAGTGTAGCGAGACAGAACTAATCCTCACCTTGTGTGGCGAAGCGCAGGAACAGCTTATTGCCTTTAAATGGTTTGGTTGTGGGGCGAGGGTCATTGCGGAGCAGAGACTCATGCTCGGCCTGAGACAGCTGGTCTGTCTATGGAACACAGAAAACATCAACCATGAACTCCCATCACAAGTTCTCAAATATCACGTTAAACTTGGTTTCAATTTTATAAAAATTTATTTACCTGGGAACTTCCCTGTGTTGGTTTTTTCTCTGATTCCTCCTCACTGTCGCTGGCTTTTCCGTCACTGTCATCGCTGCTTTTGTCTGCCTTCACCGCCACATCCTCATCATCATCCTCAACCTCCCCTTCCTCCTCCTCATCATCCGAGCCATGATTCCGCCTCACTAAAATTTTTTTTTTTAAAGATTATGACATCTGTGAAGCCAAATGTTCTTGATGTAAATGTGTAAACAGTGTTTAGAAGCCTGTCAGGACTAACCTCTCTCCCCTTGGACTGGAAGGTCAGGGGTTTTGGAGCGAGTGGCGTTAGAGTCGTCTTTGTCAGGCATCCGGCTCATGTTAATCAAAGCTCGGGTTGAAGTTATGTCATCCAGCCAAACCACGTTACCTAATGTTTCAGCAATTATACCATTACATTTCATGTATTCCAACTACAGTCAAAATGGCAAAAGCGCTTATACGGGGTACTGAACTTACACGACGCATCATCAATCCACTCAATATGTGCTGGAGGATACTCCTGAAAGTAACTAAACACATCCTGGGTGCTCATGTCATCCACACCACTCAGGTGCAAAGCCTCCAATCGGATCTTAGGAATTGCTAAAAAAAAAGAAAAAAAGAAAAAAAAAAAAGTTCAACATGTCAGTTTTTATTTATTTTAATTCATAATTAAGTGAATTAATTCATAATGAATGAACGACTTCATTCATTCATTTTCTATGCTGCTTAATCCCAGTTAGGTTTGCGGGGAGGCTGGCGCCCATCTCAGCTGACCCTGGGCGAAGGCGGTTTGAACAGCCCCCCTGGCCAACACACACATAACCATTTACAATCACTTTCACACCTAGGGGCAATTTGGAATAGCCAATCGTTTGCTATATACACAGTGCAGTGCATCCCACGTACAGACTTTATATGGGATGGTCGCCTAAATCTATTAAACACTAAAGCATATCTGGCAACCCATTTTAGAAAAGTATAAAGAACCAGAGTTGTTCTGTAAATGATAGACAAATTATACCAAACATAATGTGCCACATCACAAACAGGAATGGGGATTTTTTTTTTTGTGCAGCTACCACCACAACTCTGCAACAAGTTTCCAGTTTATAAGAGAACGGCAGAACAACATCCTCAGCTGAAGTGCCCTTGGGCAAGGCAGTTAACTCTTAACTTCCCCTTGACACAGGGTTACTGCCCACTGCTAATATGCCTAGTGGTTGTGGGTGTAAGAATGGGTTGAATGCAGAAGTAGAATTCCCCACTCGATCTTCACAGTGTGTGTGCGTGCAAAGATTTTTTAAAAACAATTCCTGAGTCCCAGTCCTAGTTTTGCGAGAATTAAAGGCCAGTAAGAATTCATCCCTTATTGCTAGCAAAGCCGGGCTTATGATTTAATAAAATCTGCAGGAGCAGCTGTGGTCTCCTGCAATAAAGACACAGCACCGAGACAGGCGGGCTTAATGATTTTAAGACTGATGGACATGGACATTAAATTGATTAATTTCACATTACAAGATGGTGAGTTAACCATCAGTCAGAGTGTACTCGACTCTCACTGACATACAGTTTTTTCACCATGTTTAAAAATTTCCCATGTTTCCCAGACAGTAGAAATGAACCCTGCTTAACCTAAAGTGACTGATGATGCAGAGCTTTAATCCTCTCCAGTGCTTTCACTTCTAAACACTTTGCTCACACAGGTTCAATCATCATTCTCCAGGTTCTGTGTCCGTGTCTGAGCTGACTGCCCCCTTAACTCATTCATTTCTTACCTAAATGCCACTAGTAATATCCTCCTGTGAGACTGGAGCTTTACACAACTACGAATTTTACACAGGTATCCAATGAACACCAGCATCATTATGTATGTCACAGATATTTTCGAGTTATATATGTTTTTGAAGAGGAAATTTGTTCATGTCATTTTTTATTTTTTGTCTATTTTGAGTTAAGTACAGAAATGAATAGAGAAAAGTTAAATCTCTCAGAAGAACACTGGTCTAAATCCAAGTAGAGTTCCAATTTTAAAATATGGGGGGTACTTCACTATTGCTCCTGGCTATTTCACTGATTTAATAGTGCAACTGTGGGCCAAGTCCAAAATCCAAGATGGCGGAAGCCTCAGTCTCTAGGAAAAACATACCCGAAAAAGAGGTTCTTCAGTTAACAGAGGACTCAAAAAGCACCACAACATCTGCTTGTTAGCATTTAGTATTCAGCAGGTTTTAAAATTGGGGGACGTGCTACTGATAGAGACATGCAGTATGTTCAGGTCTCCAAGCAAGCTTGCTTTGAATTACCTTCACAATCTGTTTAAATAAAGAAATGGAAACGAGAATGGGTTATAGGTGAGTACTCTACCTACTGTAAGCAGGAAAAATATTCACCTTTATATTTCACCAAAGTCTAAAATTACACCCAAAAGCCAACAAAAGAAAACTGACTGGAATACGAGGTGCGATCAAAACCTTCAATGTAAACTGTGGCCATGTGCATGCAGCAAGAGCGAGCGGTGACTCCCCTGAGTCAATATGCTGCGTTACACTGTGCTGTCAACAGTGCCTACGGTGATGAAGTAATGCATAAGTACACAATACATCGTAAGACATCCTGCCCCTCATCAAGCAAAAATACTATCCAAAACACCTCCTCAACTCAAAAGGTCTCCTGTGCCGATCACGAATGCTTGTATGTATACACTGAGATCAGCCATAACTTTACCACCACCTGACGAGTCTGCAGCTAGGCAGCCCCATACCCAGCAAACTGCAATGTACTGTGTGTTCTGACACCATTCTATCATAGCACGCAGTAACAATTTAAGCAGTTTGTGCTACAGTAGGTCTTCTGCAGGGTCAGACCAGGTGTACTAGCTTTCACCCCACACATGCATCAGTAAGCCTTTGGCAGCCATGACCCCTATATACCACAATAATTTGAAAACTAATGGACGGATTTTCACAACATTTTAACCAAATGTGGATTTTGGGCAAACAAAGGTCTGATTAAATGTTTTAATTTATGAGATAGCTAAGTAATAATTATGAGATAGCTAAGTCATAACCATGTCATAAGTTGTTAGTAAGAGCTGGTAGACACCCACCAAACCAGTTCAAACATTCAAAATTTCTGCAGGAATTTTCTAGTTATGACATACTACGTTGTAATTATGATGCAGCATCTCATAATGATGACTTACTACCTCATAAATATTGACTTTCTACCTCAATTATGACACAGCATCTCGTAATGATGACTTACTGCCTCAGAATGATGATTTTCTAACTCAATTATGACACAGCATTGCAATGACGACTACCTCATAATTATGACTGTCTACCTAAGTTATGACACAGAATCTCATAATAATGACTGAATACCTCAAGGATGACTTACCACCTTAATGACAGTCGTAATTATGACTTTCTAGCTGAATTATTACACAGCATTGCAATGATGACTACCTCATAATTATGACTGTCTACCTCAATTGACACAGTATCTCATAATGATGACTGACTACCTCAATTATGACTTTCTACCTCAATGACACAGCATTTCATAATGATAACTAAGTCAATGATGCCTTACTGCCTCATAATTATGACTTTCTACCTGTTATGACACAGCATCTCATAATGATGACTTACTCAATGACACATCTCATAATGACGACTGCCTCAATTTTGACATATGTAGAAGAAAGGCCTACAGAATGTAAGCCATGCTAGAATATAAACCACGTTAACCTACAAGGTGATTAAATGATAATTGAATGTGAAACATGCTATGATGCATTATGAACAGTTATAGGGTTGTTTAAAAGTTTGGAAGAAGAATAAAGGTGGATCAACTTTCACTGAGCATCAGAGAAATGAGACACGGTCACTTAAAGACAGGTGGTAATTATAGGGTTAAGAAACAGTGAGGTACTTGTATTTTGGCTGAGCGAGACTCAACAAAACGATAAGCCTAAAGAAAACTCAAGTGCATGGCCAATCCACTTAGACTGAATGCTGGCGAAAAAGGAAAACAGGGTACTAAAAGAGAACGAAAGGGAGATGCTCAGAAGGGTCGATTGGACTTCAAACACGCATTTGAAGATCACACTTGTTGCGCTGAACTACTAAGAGCTTCGCTGATTTTTCTTTTTGACCGAATAAACTGTTCGTGATTTTAAACCACGTGCATACTTCTCTTGGTGAATTAAGTCGTGTCCGCGACACAATAACATCTCATTATGATGACTTACTACCTTAATGGTGACTTACCATTACGCATGTCATAATGTTGACCCATTACCTCAAAGATCACTTACTACCTCTTAATGCTAATTAACATCTCAATGATGATTACCGTCCTCCCAATGATGACTTAGATCATAATTATGACTTACAAGTTGATGTCTTTTTCCCATCTAGTGGTGGAAAAGGGCTTCCATAGTACTCAATACCCTCGACTAGACAGAAGAATAAGTGTCATCACCAATCAATCGCTTACCTTTCTTCATAAGCTCTCTGTCCAGCAGCACATTTCTCTGCGAGACATTGTCCTCAGCACGGAAGTGGAATCGCCTTGCTCTCTTTTCCTTTTTCTCAATTGCTTCCTGATCCAAACAGTCACACACAAAAAGAGTTTAGTGTGTACACAAGTCAAACCTCACAAAGCAAAAGTATCCCTCTGGTTTAAAACAAGGTGAGGGTGAGTGAGAGGTAGACACCTTGGATGTTACATCAATGCCAGTAATAAAAGCACCCGCCTTGTTTTCATATCGCCTGCTTGTGTCCTGAAAAATAAGTCAGAGGTAACTACTCAGGCAGACATCTGAGTTACATGACACTCCATATAATATCGTCTATGAATGATGGACGACAGGTATGTCAGTGATTAATATTAAAATAGATCTGAAAAACAACCCTAAAATCGAGCCTGCCTGACAACTGAGTTCAGCTTCTTAACATGGGACTGTACTGCCATGCAGCTGCCAGTTAGCAAACAACACTAGCTAGCTACAACAAACTAGCAAGAAAACTTACACTTTATTATGATGATTAATCTTTTATTACACAGCCACATGGATAATGTGTACTGCGAACAAGTAAATTACATCCTTTTAATCTACACAAGCCACGATTTAACAGTGACTTTGACACAGAAAAGCTAACACTAGCTAGTTACTCCTGAAGTGAAAGCGCTCCGCGTAGACACTCTACCGCCCATCCTGCATCAATCACCGGGCACTGTTACCACGCGACACCGCGGCTCGAAGGCCGCAGCGGAAAGCGCCCGCGCGATTCCATTAGTCAGCTAACGCTAATTAGCTTACCGGTAACAATTCCTTTATACTTCGGCGGACAGGAATGGATTCCAACTCCAGTTCTCCTTCCTCCACCTCCATGGGCTCGGCTTCACGAGCATTCCGTTCCGAGTCGGAGTCGGAGTCCGAATCCGACCGGTCCGACGCGCTTTCGTGCTTCACAGAAACCCGCAAACTGCGAACAGCCGCCATGATGTAACTAGCTAAACGAATAAGCGATCTAGCTAAAATGCTAAGCCTCTTTTTTCATTGAACAAAGTGGAGTAAAAACTAGTTAGCTCTGCTAGCTAACGCGCTTCCTCGCGAAACCCCAGAGCGCTGCGGCGCAGTGTGATTAGCGCACCGCGAGGAGGCCGCCTGTGGGTGTCGTGCTGCCTTCACGTGCTGTCGAAATTAGTGTGAGTTCGGGTTGTCAATTAAAATGGTGCCTTCAAAATAAACGCAGAAGTGTGTTTTTGACACGAAAAGGGGAACATGCACTATGATTCACATTAAACACTGTATGTTTAAATATATAAGTATGTGCACGTTCTGGATAAATATTTTATTTTATATTTCTGAAGAAATTTTTAATTTTTGCCTGCAGCTTGGTGCTTGAACTGAAACAAACAGCAATAAACACATTCCCCGAACGGGTTCCGCGAGGTTTTTGGACGCCATAAGTGCTATTTGGTTACTTATAGTATATAGGAAATGATGTCATAGCAAGAAGAATGGAATCTGTTGTTGTTTTTTATATTTATTTTTAAATTATTTTTAATGTTAAGGTAACTGGAATTGCAACCAAAAGTCATTCCACACCATTCCGCTGAAGCCTCACATTTTGATATACAAGATATGATATTGATATATTTATATATAACTTACATTTAAAACAACACTTTATGAACTTAACATGTTAAAAAGCATGTTTTATGGATCATCTTATATACATTATATAAAAAAATACATTTTAGTTCTTTTAAGCATCTTAACTGAACACATTCCCCCCATGTGGGAGGCACGGTGGCGTAGTGGTTAGCACATCCGCCTCACAGCAAGAAGGTCCTGGGTTCGATTCCCAGCTCGGGCGTTTC
>JAOUQZ010000019.1:12005709-12018622 GCA_028564935.1 Neosilurus hyrtlii
CATATATATATATATATATATATATATATATATAAATAAAACTCTCTATTTCCATAATAATGTGATTCTTGATTTGTATGACAGCTACCTTTAACCCTGAATGACCCTGAAAGGTCAAACCCAAGACATCTTGTTAATCCCTTAAACGAGAGCCTTTTCCTATTAATTTGGTCACATCCATGTATTAAACATAACATAAGAAGGGCACATGGGTAGTTCATGGTAGTACCCATATAGGGCCATTTTGCTACACTATCCATGGTAGAGGTACTATGTACTCAATGAGTGCCCCTCTAGTTTTTTTTTTTGTCTTTTTAGTTAGTTAGAGAGAGAGAGAAAGAGAGAGAGAGAAATTAAAATCTAGTAAGGTTACAAATGTTCACAGCTGCTATGCTATAAATGATAACAAATTTACTAGTTGTACAGCTGTTCTACAACCTTAAACATAATTACAAAAGGATAAGTAGTCAACATTTTATGCCAACATGATTAATGCGGGAAAATGATGAGGGTTGATGTGATTAGTAGTATATAGCAATAACACTTCAGGACATTCTGTTACAGGAAACTATTCAGTGTTAGGTTTCCTTCCTTACTTAACAAATAGAGACCAGCACTGTGCCGAAACGCAGCACCCAGTGACCATTGGGACTCTGTGACCTTTAGCCAAAGGGACCAAATTTTAATCAAATATTTTTAAATTAATGTTGTAATGCCGATATAAATGACTCCTAACTAATACTGTTATAGTTAATATAGTTATTATTTAGTTATAAGTATAACTGTTCCGTTAAACAAAATGGGTTGCATGTGAAAATAAAAATAAATAAAAAGCTGTTTTAAAACAAGTATAAATAATTTTAAGTTAAACCTAAGTGCACTATTCTTAAAACTATGATAATGACACAAAATCTATATTTTAACACAGTATAATTGGTGTGAGGTTTGTTTTATTGTTTGTTTGTTTGTTGGGGAGGGGGATATTTAATCTCTCAATAAACCTCTCAATAAATAAATATGATGGCTCATATTTGCCTAAAATATATACTGTAGGTAACACTACAATTCATTTGTGCTGAAATTGTGAACGTGAGTTTTAGTTACACTGAAAAGGTTTGTAAAATCCTGCAGTAAGGTACTTCATCTTCTTTTTACAGGCTTGCATTTTTTTTTCTTTTTTCTTTCTTTTTTTTTTTAAACCAAGCTGAACTGTAAAAGCCAATAAAGCACAACGCATGGCATTAACATTAACTACAATCAGAACCCATAGGTTTCTGGATTTCTTTAAAGTTTTGATTTAAATTTGTTGCAGCTACGTTATCCTGCATAGCTTTCACTGTTCTGACTTAGGAAATTACATGATTTGCTATAAAACCCTCTAATATCATCCTAGAAACTCATCACAAGCTTTTGCTATTAAAAACTTTCAAATCCAAATCATATTATTATTATACCAGGTCAAAAGGATTAGTGAGAGGATAAACCTGCTAAGCTCTAATAACACTGTGTTATTTGTGTACATGATGTGCGTTATCACATAACTCATGCCATCTTAGAGGCAGCGCAAGCTTTAGCAATATTTTAACTAACTCCAGTGTCCCTTTTCCCCAGTGTGTTGGTTGTTCCACAGCTCATGTCTAGCTCACACAGTGCTCCTGGTCTCTCTTCATTGTCTGATCACTAGTGCCCCTGTCCAGAATAACATCAGAGTTACATTGTTATAAAGTATTGCATAAAACAGGTATAAAAACTGATGAGTTATTAAATAAAGTCTTACAGGTGCCGAAGGGCTCAACTTGTCGAAGCGGAACCTCAGGTTCGATCTGGGAGAACTCTTATTCTTGAACTCTTAGTGTGAGACAAAGCAAGCAAGGGATAATTTAATGAACTGAGTTCTCTTGTGTAAGCAAACAAAAGATGAGATCGTTATGTATTTTAATGTTCAACAGTGTCTATAAAATAAAGCTTAATTAAGGCATATTACGGAAAAGTTCATCTTGCGATTCATTACCTGTGGGACTACGGCACATGATAACTGCACTGTGACCCTGTAATCCTACACTATGACCCTCCACACCAAGAGAGGAGCTACCCACAGGTGACAGACTGGGAGAAACCTGGAGATTGTTCTGGGGATAACAATAATAAATAAATAAGTTAATTAATTAAAAAATAGAGCAGAGACCCTTATTTCACAAATCCGGCCGTTTTCCTACTACTACTACAAAGGAGTACTGAACACAACCCATTCAAATTAAATTTGTATTTTATCATTGAGATAATTTGAATTTTATGTCCAGAAATACTGTCAAAATGCATCTTCATAGAAACCTGGACGTATAGTTCAATACGTAAATATTGGTCCATTATCAATGCCACTTATCTGTCAGGATCACAGGAGAAGCTGGAACCAACTACAGCTGCCTTCGGGTGACAGTACATCCTGAAGAGGTCCCAAAGTCTACTGCAGGGCTAACTCAGACATAAACAACTATTCACACTCAAATTCACACCTATGCGATATTAAAGATTGGCCAGTTGTTGTAATGTGCTTGTTTTTGGACTGTAGCAGAAAAGTGGAATACCCAGAGAGAACCCATAGGGCTCGGACTATACAGCTCAAACCCAGGATGTTTCATGCTTGTATATCCATTCATGTTACAAAAGGAAGAGGAAAAAAACAAAACACAGAATACCAGTAGAGGCCGATATTAAAACATGTAAATATGATATTAATAGCATGGTATAGTGGCTCAATGATTAGCACTGTCACCTCACAGAAAGAAGAGTCTAGGTTCAAACCTGCCACTGACTGGAGATTTTCTGTGTGGAGTTCATATGTACTCCCTGTGCCTATGTGGGCTTCCACTGGGTACTCTGGTTTTCTCCAAAAGTCCACATTGGGTTAACTGTGTGAGCCCATAAGTGTAAATGAAAGTGTGAATGGTTGTTTGTGTCTGTGTTAGCCGTGAAATAAATTGCGGACCTTTTCAAGATGTACCCCTCCACTCACCCACGTCCTCCACAACTCTGATGAATATTGATTGTAGATTTATGCATGGATGGATCAGACTAAAAATTAATAAATAAATACCCATATTATCCCATATTAATAGTCCATCATAAATACTCTAACATTAAGAGTCTTGTGTTAATAGGACACACACAAACTCACAGTGTCTCCTTCCTCAACTGTGTCCGTATCTCCTGTGACACTACTGCTGGTGCTGGACGGAGAGCGAGAAATTTCTGGACTTCTGCACTCCTGCAGCTTCAGAGTTGGTCTACAGCCAGACATGAGAGACAGACAGAGACAAATGGATGAAAATAGCTTTGAAAGAAGGCTGAAAGATAAAGAGACTGGTAGAAATTTTGTTAAGATAGTCCCCTGAGATGAACATTGAAAATCTAACCACTCCATAAAGTCTTCTCCAGCACATCCCAAAGACTTGCAATAGGGTTAAAGTCAGGACTCTGCAGTGCCAGTACATGTGTGAAAATGATTCCTCATGCTCCTTGAACCACTCTTTTACTATTCAAGACCCAATTTTACATCCGTGCCATCAGGAAAGAAAAAGTCCATGGATGTGATAACCGGCCCATTCAGTACGTTCAGCTCATCAGCTGACTTCATTTTATTGTCACATTAATGTTGCTGAGCCTTGACCGGACCAACTGGAGCACCAATGCCATGGAAATTACATGCTGTGATCAAGGCTATGCACTCCATGAAAACACTAAAGTGCGCAACATTTTTTTTGGCTGGGAAGTGCACTAAGTAATGTAAAATAGCCTGAAGAAAAAGTCTACTAATGACTTAAGGGAAAACTTTGGGATTTTATTTTAACCCTGCCATTTTTATTGTTTGCATTGCTTCTAAAACAGCAATTCAAACACTCCTATTGGTAAAATACACTCAATAGGGGTCTTTCCTTAAGTGAAAGCATTAAATCCATGTTTCTTTCAATAGATGTTCTATGCTTATACACACAATCTGTACTTTATACAGGTATCAGTATACTAAACATTCAAGTTGAAAGTTTATTTAATAAAGTATGATGATTATACAACCTATAGTTACTTTGTGTAACAGATATACTTTGCCTTATGAGTCATAGCACACCTAAAGAAGAAAAGGTGACCTGTTGGAATGTAGGCCAAGACTGTATTGTTAATGATTTGTGACAGTACCTTTCTTTACTCAGGCAGATCTCCGGAGAACTGGGATTTGATGAGGTCTCTGATTTAACCTCTTGAGAGTGGTGACCGTTGTCTAGACTTCTCTGATCACAGAGAATACTGGAGAGAAGTGAGGACAAACAGAGGACATCACTCAACAGTGTCTCCTCACAGCATGAATGCAAGGCTGCTTGTACGCAGTCATTTCTCATTGCTCAGAGTTTGACAGTATTCCAGTGCAGACTGGGATGATTTATAGCATCCTTCTGAGGTTTTGTGTATTAGAGACCATTACTGAATCTTTGCATTTCCTTTTCCTTCCTCAAAAAAGCATTTATAAAACATTGTAACATTACAGTATGTAGGAGGTACATAATGACCTTCATATGATCATATAGCATTATAGCATATAGTAATATATCCCAGCATTATAAATTCTGCTTTACCGCAAAAGTGAAAAGGGCGAAAATTACATTTAAAGATTAAATTCCGACTGCGGTTCTGGAGCATCACAGACATTGACACAGCCTGCATACGATAACAAATAGAATTAATTAGGCTTATGTCTGATTTGATATAGTATATACTTATCAGAGAACTGTTTTAGTAAATCCTTTTAGTTGGTAAGGTTTTAGAAATCATTAAACCCAACATGATTTATCAAAGGAAATAGCAGGTCATACTGTCACAGTATGTTCCAGACATAAATGAGATTAATTATCTCTCAGATCCTTGGTTCGCTAATGATTAGGACTACAGTGAAACTAAAAACACATTTTATCTGAGTATTCATCCACAGACAAAACTGACGGGTGTTTCCCCAAATCATTAGACTGTACTCTAAAATAAGCATAAGATTTTTTATAGAAAGAATACATGTCAGCTAATACATATGTAAACAATAAGGTTATTAAAACATTTCGCCTGAACTGAAATCAATGGAAGTTGTTTTCAAGCTGCGTGCGGGCATGTTTCTTCATGTCAGTGTGGCTGACCTGCGTGTTAGACGCTCGGTCTGCCCATCCATGCTAGTGTGCATCCGGGGAAAAAGACATGAGCGTCTCTTCACCGGGCTCTTCAGCGGAGATTTAGCCGTTGATGATGCTGGACACTAAAAAGACATTTCAAAAAAACATTCCAGCCCGAAATTGAATTCACTCAGTTCTCCTAACTAGAGTCAGTGAAGCTAATTCTTTTAACAAAGGAAAGGGTCCAGTTTATCACTGTACAAACTGCATGTCTAAATCATCACTCATTATACTTGTTCATGTAGTGTAGGAGGTGAAGCACATCATGGCAGCCATCTTGAAAATGAAATCACTTTCTTTGTCAGCACATAACTTGATATCACTTTACACAAAACATACGACTCATGTATTATAGTCATGCATGGGGATTCACTTACACCTAATTCATATTTAATCATTTTTTTGGCAAACAATACAAATAATATCTAAAGCGATTCATCCATTCATTCATTCATTCATTGACTTGCCGATCCGCTTAATCTGACTAGGGTTGCAAGGAGGCTGGAGTCTTTTTCAGATGACTCTGGGTGAAGGTGGAGTACATTCTGAAAACCTTGCCAGTCCATGTACACCACAGTGTTGTGCTTTCTTGTTTGTTTGTGTGTTTGCTTTACTGTATATCACATGTGATCTAACGATCTGCAATGGCACGGTAGTGTAATAGCTAGCACATCTGCCTCACTGCAAGAAGATCCTGGGCTCGATGAGGACGTTCCTATATGGGATTTGCATGTTCTCCCTGTGTTTGTGTGGGTTTCCTCCTGGTATCCCAGTTTCCTCCCACAATTCAAAGACATGCACATTAGACTAATTGGCTGGTCCAAATAGATCTTAGGTGTGAGTGTGAGTGTGATTGGTTGTATTTTGGCCTTGTGATGGCCTGGGAAGATATTTAGGGTGTACCCCACCTTTGCCCAGTGTTGGCTGAGATAGGTTGAGATAGGCACCAGCCTCCCTGCGACCCAAGTATGATTAAGCAGTTGGGCAGAAAAATAAGAGTGTCGGTGATCATATTAAGAGTGGATGGAATCTTGGTGTGCTCACCGAATTCCTATTGCACTCAGGGCTGCTATGGGTGAAGCCCGCTCCACTCAGACTGGTGGGTACTCCTCCTCCCCCTGCAGAGCGACCATGCTTCTGAGAGCCCGCCATCGTCTCCATTGAGTGACTACGGACACGCATAGCTCGCTATGACAGAAACAGAGGCAAAAGGACAAGAGGAGGATATCTCTGTTAGCTTTTCACTCAGAAGCTCAGACTGATTTTTAATGAAGTAATTTTTGTTTCTGGGCACCTTGATAGATTCCAGTATTCCCCCATGACTCCCATTCTCCATCCGTTCCTCTTCACCGCTGAGCGGCTGACCCAGAAGAGCCTGAGTCTGTCTGTGCAAATCGTTATGGAGGCTGTCTAGCAATGCAGTTCGTGTTCTCTCCTAAAACACACACACACACACACACACACACACACACACACGCACACACACACACACACACACACACACATGCATTGAAAAATATTAGGAACATACACACCATATGGTTTGTTCTAGAGAATAGGTTTTGCAGGGGGGCTTGCAACCCTCTCAGGTAAAAACATGCATTGTAACAGAAACCATGAAAGTGGCCCAGTGCATCATGGACGTGAGATGGGATGAATGACATGACATATCATACAAACAAATGTATATAAATTGTCCTTTCTAACAACACTGAGATCCTCAGGCTTCTGCTGTGCACTCTCTCTCCAACTGTAGTGACCAGTGCTCTGTTCTTTTGTTCTTTGGGCTGTGTGTGTGTGTGTGTGTGTGTGCTCACACAGCAGACAGGAAAAGAATGAAGAAACTAATCAAGAAGGCAAGCTTCACCATAGGTGTGAACTGGACACAACACAGCAGGTGGCAGAGGTGAAAATCCTCTCAAGGTCAAACTCAGTAATGAGCAATGCCATGTACTGATTTCATATCTGGAGGTGATCCACCAGAGCGCTTTCAGCCATAGGCATATCTCACTATATTTAAAGACAATATATACATATACACACACTTTACAATGTGTAAGATATAGTAATAAATAAAGTACATAAAATAAATTGATAGACATAATGGGGATAATAGTATATACCACATAGGAATGGCGTGATATTCATCTAAATAAGCAATTAATCTTAATGATCTTAATAAGCAATTACTAATATATACTAATAGTATAATACAGATAATTATTCAAGTGAGGGGTTGTTATCACACCCATCACCCACCAGACCAAATAACTCTCAATATCATAGAAAATCTGAATCCTAGAATTGTTTTATTATTCATTCAAAAGTGTCTCGTAAAGTAACCAGTCATGTTATTATATTGTGAGTGACAGTCATGCTCATTTAATGGCAATGATGCAGTACCTCGGTTATCCGATAGCAATGATGCAATATCAAGAATTATCTGATAGCTTTACGCCAATCAGAAACAAGAAAAATCTTGGATGAATGATAATAGACATAATTATTAATTCAAGATATTTCTTGTTTCTGACTGGATAACATCCCGTTGACTAAATAATTCTCTGTATCATACTTTGCCTCATTTAATATTTGCATATTAGCCACTTGGGATAATGCTTGAATCACAATGGCGGACCAACGCTGATTCTGACATCCTATCCTAGAAATTCAACAAAAAGCTATCCCAAAGATTACAAAACAAGCTAGGCAATATGACTTTTTTGTTTTTAAAGATTAAAAAAATACACTTTTTTTTAACTGAATAAGTTTCTAAAGATATAGAAGAGTCAAACATCTGTTACAAGCTGTAAACTGAGCACATTTCTGTTCAGTTTAAAGTGGTTTGCACAACAAAATTTCCAACAGAAAAATTAAATGTAAACTTAAATAAGTGTCATAGAAAATGTAACCTTTTGAGCATTTTTTCCTTTCTTCAGAGAAAACAACAAGCTTTTCATTTTTTTTTTTCAGATCAGAGACAGTCAATTTGGAACAATTAGTCTAATGTGCATGTCTTTGGACTGTGGAAGAAAACCGGAGTACCTGGAGGAAACCTACGCAAGCACAGAGAGAACATGCAAACTCCACTCAGAAATGTCCAAGCCCGGGACTCAAGTCTAGGACCTTCTTGCTGTGAGGCGGGCATGCTGATGGATACATCACCATGCCATCACCATCCAGCCATTTTATGATGAAGACAATACAGGTGTAAGTTTGGGGTGTGGTGGAGCCAGATCCTATCATGGGGATGATGGATGTGAGATGGGAATACACTGGGACTGTGCCACACACATAAAATATTTTATGTTTTGACTATTTTGTACTTGCCTCAAGCTTGGCAAATCGATCTGAGCGGTAGCAGGCCAACTCTGCATTGATCAGCTTAGTCAGCAAAAACTCTCTGAATTCCGGGCCCTGTGGGTAAACCCAGTGAGACAGCAAATACAATAACATGCCCAAAATAAACCTTGTAATATAGATGGAGGTCTTTTGAGTACTGCTGTTTACCTTTCTGAAGACTGGCGGATTTGGGAGCGGAGGACCAAATTGTGGCACATCATCTCTTGCTGAGACGGAGACCTGCAATGCATCATTTATTCATATTAAGCTAAGAAATAAAAATATTTTATTCATTCTGGACATGAATTGGTCCAGATTGGTCGACTGTCCTTCGTTTTCATTATCCTAATGGAATGCAGTTTATTTTAAAGTACCATGTTTATATGCAGGGCAGCAGAGTGGTGTAGTGGTTAGCATGTCTGCCTCCCTTTGGAAGGTAGAAACAGTTGATTCTGATTTACATGATTTGACTCACTGAAAAGAACTCAAATTCCCATTGTACCTGCATATTTATTCATTTGTTCATTCATTCATTCATCCATTTGTCGAATTGCCTAATCCTACTAGGTTTGCCTGGAGGCAGGAGCCTGTTTCATTTGACTCTGGGCGAAGGAGGAGTACAGCCTGAACAGCTCACCAGTCCAACACCGCAAGGCCAACACATACACAACCATTCACACTCACACTCACAGCTAGGGACAGTTTAGAAATGCCAATTAGCACAATGTACATATTTTTGGGAGGAAACCTGAGTACCTGGGCATATACTGTATATATATGTAACATAAACAAAACATAATATATAACATAAATCCTTGCATTTTTGAGTATTTAAATTTCATACCGTGTAATAATATCAAAAATGTTATTTGTGTAATTTTTCTCTTTTGATTTCAGCCATGGTTGTAATAAAGTAAAAAAAGAGATGCTTAATAGAAAAACAGTATACCAACATAGTCATTATATGTGTTTTGCACAATTGTATAGGTTATACAAATTTTTTATTTTACCTTGTATGTGGTGTCATCTGTACCCGGATTCTCCACCTGGACCAGAATATATGCATGAAGAAAGTTGGACGCGATCATGTCAGGCACAAACGGTGTGGCTTCTTCTTGAAAAACTGTTGCCACTATGTCATTCCCTATATGTCTCTTCCTCTGAAGCTGTACATGGGTGAAAAAATCAACAACAACAACAGCATATCCATTTGGAACAAAACTTCACATCTTTAAGCAAATTTACACATTTAAGACTTACAGCAAAGTTGGTAGGAGGTATAAATAATTGGAAGCTTATAAGCAAAGTATATACCTGTTGTATATCCCCTTCTGTGAAGGGTAGCTTGGTAGAGACGTGGAACATGATTTCCTGCCCTTTGAACACAGTGTAAACTGACTGAGAGCCTGTCTGCCCATTACAGACATCCAAACCTCCTCGAAACCTGACAGAGAAGAGAAAGATCAGTGACAACTTTGAAGCCTCAGCTCATTTCTTACTATCAGTATACATTATGTACAATATGCCTTGATTTTTACAGTAATATGAAAAAAAACACTGAGCATCATCAGTTTCCTCTGAAGTTGAAAGGTTCCTCTATTTTTAGCCACTGCATTCAAAATCAGCATTCATTAAATTAAAAAAGGTTTCCTGCAGTGTGATAAGACACCCTTGCGATCGTTTATCTTGCTTACCCTTTAAAATCCTGCAGCTCCACACATTCTCCCAGCACTCGGAGGAATTCAGCGAAAGCAGGTGTTTCCTCACTGTTTCTGAACAGCTCTCCTTCTGATGTCTGGGTTAAACAGAGAGAGAATAATCCAAATTAATCAAAGCAACTGAATCAAAAAGGATCAGCTGGTTTAAGACTCTGACAATATAGAAGGTAGTGTGTGAGGTCACTGGAAAAGGTCTGGGTAGGGAAATTAAAGCAAGTGCAGCATATCCTTAACATCCCATAAAGGAAGTGATTCAAAAGCTTTACATGTGGGTCACATCTTAAGCTATACAGAATAAACAATAGTCCTGAGATCTGAGAGTGCACATATGGGATGTAAAGTGTGTCACAGACCTGACCGAATTTCTGGTAGATAACACCGAACTTGAACGTGTTGTTAAGCTCATGTTCATCATACTTCAGGATTAACTGCGATCCCTGTGAAGTTAGACCAGTCGAGTTTGAAAATCAATCAGATTAGAAACTGAATAATCAAAGCTCGCTACTCTCAATCCCCTAAACCTTACGAGTGATTATTAGAGACAAGAGTTTTAACAATTTACTGAGAAAAGAAGTAATACCCTGTTTACTTAAAACTCACTTATAATGAACATCTAAATGCAATGTATTTAATGATCTTTTATGAATGCTTCACTTAGTAAATTGTGAGACACTGTGGGGATCTGACTTCTCGTGCTTGCCTGGGTTTCCTCCGGGTACTTCAGTTTCCTCCTACAGTCCAAAGCCATGCACATTAGGCTAACTGGCTATTCCAAATTGCCTTAGGTTTGGATGTGAGTCTGAATGGTTGTATGCGTGTGTGTGTGTGAGTGTGTGTATGTGAGTGTGTGTGAGTGTGTGCGTGTGTGTGTGTGTGTTGGCCCTGCAATGGTCTGGTGAGGTATTCAGGGTGTACCCTGCCTTCGCCCCGTATTGGCAGGCTCCAGCCTCCATGCAACCCTAGTAGGATTAAACGGCTAGGTCTGACTGCACCTTAATTGTTTCATGGTGTTAAATAATGGAGCTGTGGTGCAGTAACTGTGCTATAATGATGTTCATAAAAGGTTAACAAAGTAATCAAGTGCTCCTTAATTTGTTTAGACACATTTTCATTGAAAGGGCAGCACGGTGTTGTAGTGATTAGCACGTCTGCCTCACAGCAAGAAAGTTCTGGGTTTGAGCCCTGGGCTGGGTGGGGGCATTAATGTGTGGAGTCTGTATGTTCTCCTTGTGCTTGTGTGGGATTCCTCTGGGTGTTCCGGTTTCCTCCCACAGTCCAAAGACATGCACATTATAGATTAAATGACTATTACAAATAAAATCTAATGAAAATGAAAAACTGTAATAACTCTGCTCTGACTACAGTGACATTGAAATGATACCTGACTGTACTGAAAATCTATGGCATGAGGATTCAAATAAAAAATTTCTAATTCAAATTTATTTGTCACATACAAAATCATACACAGTACAATATGTAGCTTGTTATGACTGTCCTAGAAGAGAGAACATTTTGAAGTTCTATGGGATAAAAATGTAATCTTTTCCCTTTTACTAACATATTTTTAATTATTATATTTCCCTACAAATGTTGTTAATAGGGCAAGACTCCTGATTTAAATTATAGCTTGTTTAGTATGAAACAGCATTAGGCAAATGTAAACATGTACATTTAATTTTCATAATCATTATATTCGACATGGTTTCTCATCCCAGCCTGAAATTAATTCTCTTTCTACGGCACTGATGCCAACCGAGGATTTAGAGCTCATTGTTCTAAGCCTTTTCAGTTTTACAGTGAAATGCTACTGCTTTCCTTTTTTAAAGCTATGGGCTGAAAATAATCTTTATAAGAACTACAGTTATAATTCCCAGTTCTGCGGACTGAACTCACCTTAGGGTACAACACAGGACTGAACTTCAAGCCGGCAATATCTTCACAAAGCAGCTGCAGGAAGAGACAAAGAGAAAGCCACAGAATCAAAATGTGATGTCAATACACTGAGATACAATATTATTATTATTAACTGCTACGATTAACGTGATCAGAACAGTTGGGATTAAAGGAATACACAGTCTATATCAGAAAATAAATGCCTGTCAAGCTCACTTAATGGGGCAAAAAAAAAAGCCTGCGCCATCACCTTGGCTAACTGAGGGACGCTGGGGAGCTCAAGCAAACCCGTGACCAAAATCCTATCATAGATTGTCTTTGCTGGAGTCCTGAGAGGAGGATTGAGAGCATCAGATTCAGAAACTATTTAGATGTTAATGCAATCAGGACTAAAATAATTACACATTGCAAATTGTCTCATTATGTATAAAATCTGTTCCGAAGCTGTTATTACCTTAAGATGATGTGCAGATGTTCCTGGTCCTTTGTTTCTTCATGTCGGAGGGAAAGGACGAGGTTGCCATGGCTGCTGGCCGTGCAGTAGAAGTCAAGGTGTTCCTGAGAAGTGAGTAGAGATTAGAGAGAATTGTTTCTCTGTCTAATCTAGTTTCTCAGCATGTTTTTTGACCTTTGCCAAACAAATTACACACCAACATATCTCTCTGTCACTCTATATCAGGGGTCACCAACACAGTGCCCGCGGGCACCAGGTCGCCCCCAAGGACCACATAAGTCGCCCGCAGGCCTGTTCTA
>JAOUQZ010000019.1:12021409-12045901 GCA_028564935.1 Neosilurus hyrtlii
AAACTGGTAGCTCTTCGTATGACTCAGTACCCATGAAGTAGCTCTCAGTTTCAAAAAGGTTGGTGACCCCTGCTCTATATTTATCCATCTATGCATCTATGAATCTATGTATCTATCTATCTACCAATCTATCTATCTATCTACCAAAGTATCTATCTACCTACCAATCTATCTATCGACATCGTGGTGGCATAGTGCGTAGCACGTCCTACTTAGAGAAAGACGCTCCTGGGTTCCCTGGGTCCCTGGAGTCGGCATGTTCCCCCATGCTTGCATGGGTTTCCTCTGGGTACTCCGGTTTCCTTCCACAGTTAAAAGACATGCACAGTAGGCTAATTGGCTGTTCCAAATTGCACCTATGTGTGATTGTGTGTGAATGAGTGTGTGTGTTGCCCTGAAATGGTCTGGCAAACTGTTTAAGGTGTACCCCAGCTTCGCCCAGTGGCGGATGATATGCTCCAGCCTCCCAGTAACCCTCGTAGGATTAATAATGATAAGTATCTATCTATCTATCTATTATTAATACACAATTCAATACGGTATATAAAGGATTTTAATAATAATCTCTGGTATTGGTTATTTTCATTGTCCAGATGCTTACTCTTCCCAGAAAGTGTTTGCGATAGGCTCGTATGCCGTAGTTGCTCTCCAGTCGATATACAAATTCTCCCACTGGATTCACACCCTCTTCATCTTCCTCATAATACCAACTGCTTTCTCCAGAGTTCGGTGTGATGGCTGAAGTCTCGGGTTCTTCAATCCAGTACCCTCCATGCTGAGGATGGATCACCTGAGGGTATGGTGGACCAGCCTGTAGCACCTAATGTCCAAAGGACATATTTAAGGGAAGCAAATAAGTGTTGTGTTTTACATCGAGTTCAGGTAGTCTCGGTGTTTAATACATTTAATAATAGCCAAAATATTTTATTCAACTGATTGACTATGTGAAAAAAACCCAAAAACAAATAAAAAACATTCTGACCTTTTCTATACTTGGGTATGAAGCATAGTCATCCTAAAGGAAATAAAAATATGTTAAAACTTTGGCGCTTGCAAACTTTACCCATGCAGACAGACACAAGATTAAGAATTAAAATATAAAATATAATATATAATTCCACAGATGAGGTAAAGGAACATTTATATTAACAAGATGTCAAGCTGATGACAGAGAATTCCTGGACCTAAAAACATACTAAAATACAAGAATACAACAATCATGCACAGAACCAGAACCGCTGCGTGTCAGGGTAAAATGATATGAGAACACAAAATGTCAATATCTTGAATATACTCCAGCTTACCTAATACTTCTCATTTGAAGATTATACTAAAAGTTTTTTTTTATAATTTTGCTTCTTTGTAAAATTAATAATTATTATTTTTGGAAAATTAATTGTAAAAATATGAGATTTACATACTAGATCAATTCGGCTATATTCAAGATATTTTCATGAAATGTAAAGGGCCACTTCCTTGCTCAAAAGGAACACTTCAGGTCAGTGATAGAGGCTGTGCTAGAAATAGTGAAAATCTTTGTAAATCTATCTAAATAAATGTAAGTGTACAGTTTTCAACAATAATAATATAATATCTGGGTACATAAGAAGAATTCACTCTCCTGGGTGATTAAGGGCCAGTTAGTGTCAAATTGGTATTAATGATGCCATCAATGCAAAATAATACTACAAGAATGCAGAAACATCCTACAGTATAGATCATTAACTGTAATGTGAAACTGAAGATTTTTTTTGAAGTAATTATAATTAAATGGCTGTTTTTGTAAATGACCACAACCGGCTTCGAATGTCTTGTGGGTCATGAAGGAAAGAAAATATCAGGCATATTCTGTTCAAAACTTTAATGCATAGCTTGTGAATAAAGAAAAAGTTGGAGATGGATTTAAAGGGAGCCATAAATTTCCTGCAACGCCCATGCATTATGGGAATGGTTGGCCTCTGGTTTCTTCCCACAGTCCAAAGACATGCAGATTAAGCTAATTGGCTGTTCCAGATCGCCCCTTGGTGTAAGTGTGAATGGTTGTATGTGTGTTGGCCCTGCAATGGCCTTATGAGCTGCTCAGGGTGTACCCCGCCTTCCTGGTCAGGATTATGCAGCTTATAAAATGAATGAATGAATGATATGATGACGTTAGTCAGTGCTTTCCACCATGGGATGTTGGTGTTCCACGAAATGTGTTTTGTAATACATAAAACATTGAAATTGTTGCTAGATAATTGTGGTATAAGTAGAATAAAACACTTTGGAAGAATTACAGTAAAATAATCAGCTTGTGAGCGGTAATGGCCGTCTATCGGCCCACATCACACCACCCCATTGTTGATTATTTTCTATTTAACAGTACGTCACTTTGTGTTTCACTCTTATTGATAACCCAGTGACCTGAAGTGTAGCCTTGAGCTTAATATTTTTGCTCTTCAGACCTTTATTTTCTGTGGACCTGGCCTCATCTCATCCATCTCAGACACCTGCTAAGGGTCAAGGTCAAAAGGTCGTAAGGTCATTGACTAATTGAGAAGTGACAATTGCTAATTTGCTAATTGCTTTATATTTATTCTTACCTCCATCTTTTCCAATGAGTCAAAAAATGGTGCAGACTGTGGAAAGAAAAAAGTTATATTAATCAGTGAACCAAATAGACATGATACACCATTAGTAAAAATGACAGCTTATTTGTACTTGATTGACTTAACTCTGGCATATTCTTTGAAGTAATCCTGCAACACTGTCTGTCCAACATGTGACAGACACTATTCTGGTGTCTGTGTTCATTCAGCCTTTTGTAAATAATAAAAATATGCAAAATTCCTTTCCCCTTCCAACACTGAACCAAAATAATTTTTTTTTATTCTGGGTCTAGGGACTGTCTGAGTCATGGTCCATTGATCAAGCAGGACACTATTTCTGCAACAACATAAGCTCTTTCTGCATGGATAAAGGACAAAGGAGGTGTTGTTTATTTCCTATAGGCCTATGCACCTGTGTCATAGTCAAATCACCCCCCCTTTCTCTGCAGTACCTGGTCCTCATCATGCCAAGGAATAATAAAAGGGACATTCCAGCAAAAATACCACAAATATTTAATATGTAATTTATGTTTTAGGCTCATAGTTGATCACACAGGATCACTGTTTTGGCAGAATTCTCAATTTTGCCACAATGTAGTCGTTTCCTCTCAGTACATAACCAGTCATGCAATACAACACTCAGTGATGAACTCACTGGAAATCCTTACCATGTGCAGCCAATCATGGCTGATATTACACTAGTGACTTGAGGACACTGTGGAATTTAGGAGGGAAAAAATGATGAGGGAAAAAGACATTTCTTTTTTCCTACTTAATTATAGATAGGATTTAGTGTGCTGAATACCAAAAACAAATACAGAACATAGTAAAATGTGTGACAACAGTTATGAGAAATATGCACAAACAAAATGTTCCACCATCACTTGTTAAATTTACCTTGTAGGCTGACAATTACTTCATATATATATATATATATATGTGAACTTCAATTTTTCACTCCCAAAAATTTAATACTGGCCAAATTCCACCCACAAGCCATCTTACCCCATATATCCAATAGGGCTAACAGGGCTAACATATGCTTCCTCTAAGACACTCAGATGGTCAGTGTAATACATACATTATTACATTCTGCTATCTTCCTTCTTCCACATACATAAGACCAGAGATGCCCATGATTGGCTAGTATCTCTAAGGTTGACAGGAGAGTGAGACCATGTAATCCCTCCCACCCAGTGGTCATGGCCAAATGACTTTCTTGTCCCCCAGGCATGGATGGCTGTGCATCAGCCTGGATATCACCAGAACCACAACTTTTGAACTTACATCATTATGATAAATACAGTTTGTATTCACACTGGGAAATATTGTTCTAAAGACTACAAATAAAGAATTGCACTGTATACAAAAGATATATTGCTGGTTAGTTTATTTGCACCCTTTAAACATCATGAGCCACTGGGCAAAGGTAGAGTACACCCTGAACAGCTTACCATGCAAATGCATGGCCAACACACATACAACCATTAGCACTCATATCTACACCTAGGGGCAATTTGAAACATCCATTTAGCCTGATCTGCATGTCTTTGGACTGTGGGATGAAACCAGAGTAGAAAAACTTACACAAGCATGGGGAGAATATACAAACTCCACACAGAAATGCTCGAATGGGCAATTGGATCCAAACCCAGCAGGTCCAAAAACAGCCAGGTTCTCAAACCCTGTTCTTGGAGAGCTACCTTCTTGCAGGTTTTATATTCACCCAAAATCTAACACACCTCTTTAGCTTTTAGGCAATAATCAGATGCTTAGGTGTGCATGATTATTGGTGGATCCAAAGTTTTCAAAAGGTAGCTCTAAAGGAACATGGTTGGAGACCCATGAGCTACAGATACACCCAAACGTATTGTGTTTAGAGATATCCACACCATGCAAAACTAAAAAAAAAATATCCATCCGTTATATTTATACTGCTTATCAGGAAAATGGAAGAGCTTATATAAGCCAGTTGGCCTTATGAGCATGTCTTTGGACTGTAGAAAGAACCTGGTGTACCCAAAGTAAACTCTTACAAGTGGAGGGATACCATGCAACCTTTCCACATAAAGGCCCTTGGCTGTGATTCAAACCATGAACCGTCTCATAGTGCTAAACACCGAGCCACTGTCCCCCTGAAACTCTAAATTATATAATAATACTTTAATTGCACCAGCACCAGTGTAGATTTAGTAAACTCCAAATCCCAATATATGCATCATAGACATTAAGGGAATTGTTATAGACATTGATGTGTTTCTGCAGCACCTCTCGAGAAATAACAGAGAGAGAGATAGATAGAGAGAGAGAGAGAGAGAGAGAGAGAGAGGTATCTAATCTGTAATGTTACCATTTCCAGCTTCTTTGCAGGGACTCTGCTGTATTCTTGAGTCAGACGATAGAAAGAATTGTATCTCACCTTTAAGGCAGCAGGAGCTGTTCTTGGTGGAGATGGAGGGCAGTCTGCCAGGGGAACATTCGAGATGGTCAGCATCTCCTGCTTCCTGTAATATAGCATTGACAGATAAGAACAAGTAGAATGTTATACCAACTGCACTGCAATCTTTTACCAAGTGTAAACTTAAAGCATTTGCTTTCAAAGATTGGTTATTTTCTGATCATACAGTAAACAACTTGAGACCTTCAACCATAACCTTGGATCTACATTGAACCTTTCACACTCATTCACTTGATCTAATATGAGTTCATCATTACAAAATGAATCTAAAACAGATGGGCCATATCTGCATGATCAGTTCTCTGTATAAAACTCTTTAAAGTTTAGTAAAACGCCCAGCATGCTTCACGTTCAATATTCTCAGCTTTGCATTTTTTATAGCATGGAAAATGGTATGGTATAAGATTGAATATGTTGGTGAGAGGAGAAAAAGAGGCAGAAGGATGAACATGCCTAAAAATATCCATCCAATAATTCATACAGTCTCTGTAGAACTTAAGAATAGATACCAAGGATCCATCATCTGAAGCCGGTGCCATAACATCTATCCATTATACTTAATATAGTGACCATAACACCTTCCTCATACATTACTGCTGAAATATTTTAGCAAATGGTGCTATCTGAAAGAGTAAAGATATGCATCTTGGCACAACTAATCCTTCCCTTTGAATTCTAACAACTGTATTACGATAAAAGTAAAAGAAAAAGTCAAATGCAGTGACAAATCACAAGATCCCAGTCACTTAATTTTAACAGCTGAAGCAGCCCAGGCAGAGATTCGACTTTTAAACTGACCCATACTGTGTCATAATCCCTATCTTTCACGCCCCAGAAAGATGCAGATTAGAGGGGAAATCTGGTTTGACATTTTATCACTCCTAAATCCAGGCTGTTGCTGAGGTAACCAGTGATTTCCCACCCAGCTCATCACTTCTGGAGCTCGACTTGGGCAAATATGTAGACAAAGCCATCTTGTTTGCAAAGGGACTTTAGACAGCCCAAAGCACAAATTCTTAACACCATGTGCCATTCATAGTTTGGCAGATATTCACTACTGTGCTTTTCACAACTTCAACAGTACGCATGAAAATCTGAGGATTGGCTGACTCATACCTATAAATATTTATTATACTTGTCAGTCAGCATTAACACTCTTCCTAATTACACAAATCAATGTTTAAAGTCACAAGTGGATGCATTTGTTTCTATATTAAATGATATGTTGCTTGTCTTGTGGTTTGGCAGAAATTCAAGCTACATACAAAGAAGTGTTTGATTTATTAAGATATCTACTGACGGTTATGTCAATATGTACATTAGAACCGGCCACTTCCTGTGGTTAGTCTGTGTTGAATGGTCTGTATTTACATAATTGTCTATATTTACATAGCGGAACCTAATTGGCTCTTATGTTTAATTAAATAATAATATTATATAATAGCAATAATAATAATAATGAAAAGCAAACGTGACTCATGCCTATAAACATTAATTCATTTGCCAAAGCACTTAATCCTATCCTAAAATAAATTGGTCGTGGGGCGGGACTCTGGGTGACGGTGGGAATAAACACAGTCCATTGCACACTCAGACTCACACCTAGGGGCAATATAGAAGAGCCAATTAACCTAATGTCCATGTCTTTGAAATGTGGGAGAAAATCTGAGTACCCAGATGAAACCCAAGCAAGCAAGGAAAGAACATGCAAGACCTTTTTGTGAGGCAGAATGCTAACCACTACACCACCATGCCACCTTTTGCAATAAGTCTGGTTATTGAATGTGTTTTGGAGGCCTTTTTTAAAAAATATATCTTGCATAATATTTTGCGATTTGGTGCGTGAATAATTTGGCACCTTGCCTTTCCCTGACTACAGCACTGCAAAGAGTTCAGTTTGCACTCAGTCTAACTAATAGTGTAGCCTTTATTAAGGGCTTGCTGGGGAAGAACAAACATGCCCCTGGCACAAGGGATAATGAAAATGTAATACTTTTTAACAACTATTTGGCAGCCAAGAGTGCCAGTAATGACCAAATAGGAGATGGAGGAAATCAATAAGTGAATAAGAAAAGTGAAAGAAATGAGTGTAAATGACTAATAAAAAAAAACAGTAGAAGGAAAAAGTGCAGACAAAGCATCAGACTATTTTTTATGAAAGAATCAATGTAAACTACTGATTCTGCTTAGATAATAATCAAAGCCATAGTCTACACTAGTAAGGGAGACTTGCGAGGTGATCCCAGATCAACATACACCAAAGTATGAGTTCAGTTTACATTTACACCTGATTAAATGATGGGGCAAAGTTAGGGCCTAGTAAGTGCAAAATTGGGTCTAACTCAAATTTGACCAAAATTTGACTTACTAGGTTTTTCCAGATCAGGGGAGAAAGCCTATCAAAAGTGCAAGAGGAACAGAGCAGAATGTTCTAATCAGCAGTTAGATTAGCTTTGTGAAGCAGTATCTAAGAAATACAGCCATCTAAAAGACTAGTCCTCTAGAGTATTTATCACTTTGACTACTCAAACCAGACAAGGAGCAGAAATGATTGCTCACACTCACACACACACACACACACACACACACACACACACACACACACACACACACACACACACACACACACACACACTCGCACCCACCACTGGCTTCCTCTGTTTCGGAGTCTCTCTCTTTCTCTCTGTTTGCGTGAGCGGTGCAGGAGTCCGATGAGAGCCACTGCTGCACGTATCCCCGCTCTCCTGCAGCGCACTCTGGATCTCAGCTCAGACATGCCTCAGTTTCTAGACACAGACTTGCACCTACAGTGGCACTGAGCTTCAGCCGATGCTATTCCACTGTTCCCTGCCAGAGAGTGCCTTTGTGCATGAGCATCCTTCATCATCATCATCATCATCATCTCTCTCTCTCTCTCTTTCTCTCTCTCTCTCTCTCTCCCTCTCACTCATTTTGTGTTTGTCTGTCTCGCACTGCTCCACCAGCCCTCCCTTTCAGCTGGCATTTCACTATTTCACTGCATACCTCTCTCCCTTGCTGTTTCTCCCTCTCTCTACCTACCCTTGGCTCATTAACCTCTGTGATCCTGTCTTAATATGCAGTACATCTCTTTGCTGTGTCCACATGTGACATGTTCCTAAGATTCTCTCACACCTTTATCTCTCCTGCATTTCAGGCTAAATCTTATGCCTTCTGTCCCTTTCCACAGAACGAGGACGGATCGTACCAACCCACAGTTCTCCTTTGGGTTTTCTGATTACACTGGGTGTCTATGACTCAAGTTTTTCTGCTCTCTAATAGATATAGTACAAGCTTTCTTTATCTCCTGCATAACAGTTAATACCACAGTCCCTTTTTTTTGCTTTTTCCATGTATTGGTATTGCAACTAATGTATGCATATGCATTGATCAGATAACATTAAAACATTATGACTACTGGCAGATAAAGTGAATAATATTAATTCTCTCGTTACAGTGAATCCTTCCAAAAATGTGAGCAGATAGTGGCAGTATCCTCCTAAGACCCAAACCCTAATGTTGTTTGTCTTGTCAATTCTCCAAACTGTTTCTGTTCCCTACCAGCTGATAACTACTAAACTTGATCAATGTCTTCAAACAGGAAGAAATTTGGCAAAAGAGTAATATCCATTGGCTCTCATATGAGGATCTATGAGGACATGCTGTCCACGGGTCATTCTCATAGAAATGCATATTTTATGTCCCACTCTTTATATACCCAATCATTTTTTAAAAAGATATTAAATTGGATTTGCCCAGATCAGTTCTGATGTAAAAGTATCTTCATGTGTTGACAATTTAAGCTGTATATGCACATAGAGTAAAGACAGAAAATTAATACATTTTGGCGTTTTGAGCATATGAAGTTATGTCCCCAAGAACGATGTCAACTCTGTCACACAAGTATATCCGCTGTCCGAATCGTCAGGTTTTTAATTTTACATGCAATTGGCACTAGAGGGCAGTGTAGTGGACAGTTTTTGGACATCAACTCTGTTGTTATAAGTACTCAGTGCATGACAGAGTAAAAAAGTGGGAAAGTAAGAAGATTTAATCAATGAATAGCCTGCTATCATCGACCTTTGTGCGAAAATGAGTGATTTTATGTCAGTGCTTTCATCAATTCATGAATTTATTCAGGTCATATTTTGTCAACTTAATGATTGGGATATTAAATATGCATTTCTATAAGAATGACCCATACATCGATATACATCGGTGCATAATGGAATACAATCGACTGAATCAGCTGATTTAGAAAACTGACGGCAAATTGTTTTAAAAGAGTCAGGAGCCCAATCCAAGAGTCTTGGAATGACAACCCAGCTGACATTCCTAGGGACAAATAATCAGGTGAGAGTCCATTAAAGTGACAGTGCAATGACTTTGGAGAGTGAAAATCTTTAGAGTCAAACCCCTCCACATCAGCAGAAGGTGAATCACAAGTAGAGACAGCTCATACCAGATGTAGAGCCTGAGCTGGCAGTATGAAATACTTTTAAATAATATAATTTGGAACAGAATACATAGCTTGGGTGATCAGCTATTAGCTGAAATCACATGGCTGTGACTAAGTCTTTATCCCACATAGAATGGTCAATAATGAGATGCTGGCTACATGTAAATTTGCCCGTGCCCTGAGCATCGTGCTTCCACACGGCACCTTAAAATTGCCATAAAATACTTATTCAGGAGAAGATGATAATGTATTCTGGGGCCACTGTAAAAATAGCCCTCCTTTCGAACACACAAAATGAATTTGGCACAAATACAGTGTGCAGCGATATTAAATTACAACCACTGGTGAATTGCAACTATTTTAACCCTAGGTACAAAGAGCATGTGAAGCCTCAGGGGACATGTTTTAAAGGTATTCTCTACCCAGATTGAGCACATGTTCTCTTTCAGAGGTGCATGTGAAAATAAGATACTGAAGTGATAAGATGCCAACATTCCCTCAGGAAGTGGATTCCACAAACACATGCTGCAGTTTATTTATTTTCTCTATTAAAAAAATACATTGCTTGACAAAATAGGCTTATACTTGTCATGAAATCCATTTTATATGAGATCTACCTGATTAACGGTCAAAGCTTAAATTACAATTTTTAAGGGAAAATAATAATAATAATAATAATAATAATAATAATAATAATAATAATTAAAAAATAATAATAATAACATACATTAGATTAGTGTCCACTTTGGATATGTCTCCAAATGCAAAAATAGATATTTGTTGCACTAAGCATATGCACACAGTCTGTGTATACTGACATTGTATTACAGTCATTATACAGTATATAATGTACATTTCCAGACTTTTCGTCATCAACCCCACTATAGTGCAGACAATATATATATATATATATATATATATATATATATATACTGCTTATATAAAGGTCACCAATCTATTGTAGTCTATTCCATTCACAGGTTGTATAGCATAGCCTGTTGACCTAATGGGTAGCATATTGGTACACTGGTTAGCAAGTCCCCCTTACAACAAGAAGGTCATGGGTTCTAGTCCCTAGCCTGGCAAGGGCGTTTCTGTGTGGAGTTTTCATGTTCCTCTTTGCCTGCCAGGGTTTCCTTTGGGTACTTTGGTTTCCTCCCACAGTCTAAAGCCATGCAGCTTAGACTAACTGGCTGTTTGTAAATGTGAATGGTTTTGTTGGCCTGACAAGTGGTTGAGGGTGTATCCCACCTTTGCCCAGGGTTGGTTGAGAGGTAACGGTGCTATAACCATTATAACCATCATACACATACAGCATATATATGAAATTCTTTACATGTAAGAAGTATTTTTCTGTGGTTCAAAGACATGTAGATGAGAATGCAATTTCAGTTTAGGCAGACAGGGCTATAGTGCTAAAAACACCTGTTTTCTGTAGAGTGATGGAAGAGTCAAAGAGAAATCAATGGCTGTGAGGGCTGGAGGTTAAATGGAGTGCGTGGTGCTGTATAGACGCAGAGTGCTTCATTAAGACCATTCATTCCAGCAGACACGCAATGACTCTCGCTCCACAATAAGCATTCACAGCTGATGAAATGAGAGATATGCTCAGGGGCTTTGAGTGACAGCTCTACACACACATTGTATGATGGCATTATACATGGATTCTTCGCAACTGTAGTGGATGCATGGTGCACTGTTGTTTCCAAAGATATTCCCTCAGTGTTGATTTTTATCATTTATGTATAGTATCAACCCACATTCTCACACATGCCACTTTATTAAGAACACTTGTACACCACATCCAAGCAACCAAACCAAGTATATGGCAGCTGAGCAGTGCAAGGCATCATGCAAATGCAGGTCAAAGGCTACAGTTAATGTTCACCTTAAACATCAGAATGGAAATATATATATATACATTTATATGATCCCAGTAATTTTGACCATGGCATAATTGTTGGTGTCAGACGGACAGGTGTGAGTATTTCAGAAACTGACGTTCTGGTATTGTCATGAAAAGTCGTTAGGATTTAACATGGAATGGTGCAAAAACAAAAATATGAATGGACAAGAAGGTGACACTAACTCAGATAATAACTCTTAACAATCGTGGTGAGCACAAAAGCATCTGAAAAGACACCGCACACTGAATTTTAAAGCAGATTTGCTAAAACAACAAACAACAATAGGTTCCAATCCTTTCAGCTGAGAGCATAAATCTCCAGCTACACTGGGCACAGGCTTCCCAAAACTGACCACTTGAATCTTGGGGGGAAATATTCCCTCGTCTCTTTGCATTTGCTAAATGCCCAATTTAATAAATACTGTACAGGTATATGGAATTAATATGTACTACACAGAAATGGAATGATCTGATTGGTCTGCTAACTCTGGATTAAAAAAGTCATGTTTCCGGCTCAATAATAATAATGGAAATGACCCACACTCACGGTTTTTCTTGTGTTTGCATGTGTAATATATCAAAACACCCCTATGTAGCATGCTTTACTTACATTTCCAAGTAGTAAGTACTAAACTCTGAATCAGTAGGCTCATTCTACACAGCGCCACACAGCAGTTGGCTCGGCTTAAAGTGCACAGCTCACCTGACCCCCCTCTATCTTGGTTAACATATGTAAATATGAATGATAAAAAGGCTTTTTCAAGTTTACTTTTCTTTATGTTTCCTCAGAGTAGATACTTGAACTCTTGAATTACAGAGCTCTTATGCACCCGCTTGCTTGTATGCTTGGAGCTCACCTGTACTCATAATAACTTAAACAATGTAAGAAATAAACCACAAAAATATCATGCTTTATTTGGCTCATGATTTCATGCAGTACATCCTAAAATCATTATTTGCTGAATAGAATAGTCCTCTCGATGTTCTGTGTTGGGAACTATTCAGCAACATCTACCTCGCCCTCTGTAAATAAGGGTTATTTATACGGATCTGGCACAGGATGCCAACCCATTGTGGGAATATGCATGCTGTCCGACAGGAAGGGGGACACATTATTCCTGACAACAGACATAGGGACACTGTAAAGACACAGGGACATGTTTAACTGCCAGTCTTTCCATCTTGTCAAGAAAACAGCCTTTGATGTATGCAGCTCTGTATTAAATGGTGTGCTCAGTAGGGAGGCTTCAGTGTCTGCCCTTGCCCCATCACTGCCCATGCTCATATCTTCCTCTTTCCTTTCATCACACAGCCTTTCATTTATGCCAAGTGCAAATGAAACAGTGCTGACCTACAGTCTCTCCTTTTCTTTCTCTGGCATCATGTGTCCATCGCTGTTATTCACCTGTTCTATCTCTGACCTTTTGCAGTATGTAATTGTCTCTTTTTCTCTGAGAGTTCTCTGGGTTAAAGGCCAACAGTTAGCAACACATTTAGATACATTTGGAATAATGTCAGTAACCCTATAGCTTTGTCCTCCTCCGTTCTGTAACTATCAAGGTAGAAATGCTGCATTTTTCACCAAAATGTCATCTTTAAAATTGCTTCTAGAAATAACTTTGCATTGCACTGAAGGAAAAGGCCAAAACCTGGCTGACATTAGAGAGAGAGAGAGAGAGAGAGAGAGAGAGAGAGAGAGTAATGTATGAAAACACAGTATGACAGAATGTGAAGGGGGAAAAGGGTGAATATGTATAATGCACGACCCCAATTCCAAACAAGTTGGGTGAATAGCAACTAAACAAAAAGTATGATGTAAATAGAAATTATTTGTATATCTCATAATCCTATATTTTATTCACAACAGAACATAGATCATTGAGTTACGAGTTGAGTAACTATTTCGTGAAAAAAATATTTGATCATTTTGAATTTAAAGGCTGCTATGGCCTCGCAAGCTGTCCAAGGTGTACTCTTCCCTCGCCCAGAGTCGGCTGAGATGGACGCCAGCCTCCCCGCGACCCTAATTAGGATTAAGCGGTTCAGAAAATGAATGATTGAATTTAATGGCAGCAACACATATCACAAAAGTTGGGACAAGGCAACAAAAGGCTGGGAAAGTAAGTGATATTAAAAAGAAACAGCTAGAGGAATATTTTGCAGCTAATTTGGTTAATTGGCAACAGATCAGCAAAATGAAAATTGTGAAGACTTTGAATATCTCATCATCTACAGTACACAGTATCATCAAAATCAATAATATACATAATCTTCAGGCCCTCAGGTGGCAATGCATTAAAACAGGAGTGATTCTGTAATGGAAATTACTGAACGGGCTCAAATCATTGCATTGTTTTTTATTTACATTTTCCACATTTTTTAAAAACATAACATATGATGCTGATGGAATGCTGTAATGATGTCTGTGGAAACAATATAATATAATACAAAAAAATAAAGGCTATAGGCCCTCCAAATAGTCACTACAAACGAGTCTGTAGTCTCAAAATGTGGTCAGCTTCAATATTTCTATGTCTAGAGATATAAATGCAATACAAATTAGGCTTTCCACAGCAATATATTTATTGCACAGAGGCTAAAACAAGACTTTTCAAAACATGTTGATTTTGCATGAAATAATTGAAATATGGTGTAAGTTCACATTTTGGATGTTATTTATCAGTGATAATTACAAGTACATACTGATGAAATTTTTAATAAAACATGCCATCATGGATTAAACTACACTTTATATATATATTACAACATAATGAATTATTAATTTACATGGTCTGATCCAGAAAATAAAGTTACGGAAAATTTAAATATCGCCAAATTATGGTCAAAATGTGCAAAATTGAAGGGCTCTGGGGGACCACTTAGACTTATTATATAGGCCTGAAATTTGTACTGGGTTATTTTTTCATCAAACCTCCTAAAATAAGAGGGCATGCGAAAAAAAACATTCATTACACAATTTAGGAAAACAAAACTGCTTGAGTTAACACATAAACCAGTTAAAATCTGATATACAGATGTATAGGCAACCCATCCACCCCCTCCTTCTTTACCAGGATCACCACTTTACCATTTATTCGTAAATTAAAAGTAGTATCTCCGTTTTTTAAGTAGAAAATTTGTTCTTACTTTGCAAAGGTCCCAATATTACTGTTCTTGTGTAAAGGTCAACAGTGGCTACCATACTGTCCATACAGCTCCATTATTCTTTCCTGTTAATGTAGCTAAGCAAAAACAAGTGGTCCGAAATTCTCTGCAATATTAATTCTCTGAGGATCTCAGTGGAAGACACTTATTGCTAATTTAGCCCAATTAGCTTGCTATTTACTGAGCTAATTATTTTTCAGAATCAACAAATTAACTCTTCAACATGCCAGAAGGGATGATTAATACATTCAAAACTTCTTCCACACAAATTCCATCACAATAACTGGATTAAATGTTATTAAACTTGGAAATGTTATACTTTATGTGGTTTTAGTTGACCCTAATTTCATGGTTGTATGGTAGTATAGTGGTTAGCACGTTCACCTTAGAGCAAGAAGGTCTGGGGTTTAAGTCCTGGACTTGGCAAGGATGTTTCTGTGTGACGTTTGCATGCTCTCCCTGTGATTGCATGGGTTTCCTCTGGGTACTCCAGTTTTCTCCCACAGTCCAAAGACATGCACTTTAGGCTAACTGACGAATTAAGTAATAATGCTAGTTTATGGTTTGCTTTATTACTAAGGTTACAATCAATTCATAATCTATCCTGCCTATGTCAAGGTCACAGGGGAAGCTGGAGCCAATCTCTGCTGACTTCAGGCGAGAGGTGGGGTACACTCAGACCCAATCAACAATTCAGACACTCACATTCGCACCTTTGGGCAATTTAGAGTAGCCAGTTGACCTAATGTGCAGGTATTTGAGCTGTTAGAGGAAAGCAGAGTATCTGGAGGAAATCCCTGCAAGCACGGGGAGAACATGCAAACTCTACACAGAACAGCCCTAAGCTGAAAAACATTCTCACTGCGATGCTACAGTGAAAACCACTGAGCCAGTGTGCCCTCCCACTAGAGTTGCTATCAAACTGAAAACAAACTCTTCGCTGTTTTAATGGATGAAAAGATAACATTTGAACATGCAGAAATCGAGAATAAATGGGTCTACGTCTTCATTGTACTGGGTTTTTTTTATTTTTATTTTTTTTATTTTTTTGCTTTGAAAAAGAAATTACATGTTTTAGGATGAATAATGAATGTACTGAATTAAAAGATGGGACTTAATCAAATCTTTAATCAATTCAAGTACATAAACAATAAGTGTGAACTGGCATAATCAGTGGGGTTTCAAATTCTAGAACCTGATCACAGTGAAAATGGAGACATTAATGAACAACATCTTTTTCACATCGTTATCACTAATCGCTGAAATGAAAGGAAGATAAATCATATTCTTGGCCAGCATCAACTCTCTAAAAATACAAGTGCATTTGAATCTAGGTCCCTCTACTGGTGAAATGTTGATAGGAAACCCAAACCTGCTCCTCTCCTTTACACATTATGTATAATGGATGGGTGGTTTTATCTTTCACATCTTTACCCTGGCATGTATGCTCTAGCATTCAGTTGCTCAGGACTTTAGAATGTTGGCTGATGTTGGAAATCCATAAGGTATGTATGTATGTATGTATGTATGTATGTATGTACTGTGTGTATGTACAGATACATATTACCAGTAGTACTAGTAAAAGTATTAGTATTATTAGCAAAATTGTCTGTTCTCACTGCTGCTGTTGTTCATAGAAAAGATTGTAATATTTTATTTGTAATAATACATTTTCACTATGCAGCAAAGAAATTTGAAAATCATTTAAATCAATCTCCAAGCATATTAGGATAATCACTCTTTATTCAAATCATAAATATCTAATCTGTTCCAACAACTTTTCATAACTTCTGCACAAACCCACATGAAAAGAATAAAATTATCTCACTGAAATACTAAACCATGTTTTCTCCCCAGCCTGCTAAAAGCAAATCTGGTGTATGGAGCATATGCAAGTAAATTTTAATGTCAATTTCAATTCCCTGCTCAGTTTCATAGCAGCGAGAAGAGAAAGTGCTCAGTGCACAGTTCTGTTCACAGATTCAGCAGTTAGCATTAGGCAACACCATCCTCAATGGTCACTCTAAACCTGGTCTACCCAGAGAGGGACAATGGAAAACCAAAGAGTTAAATATCTACTGTGGGCTTGCAAAAATTGTGCAAGTTATCAGTTAGTGTTGCACAGTGGAACTTTCCCCCTGGGGAAAAAAATGGTACACAATATACTGTGGGTGATTATTACTATCGACAAACCCAGGTTATAGCCAACTGATATGAGCATCAAACACTGTTGGTACTTTACACAATAACTTGCTTGCAGTTTGGTATGATATATTTTAGGACCTGCATTAATTTCTAATTTCATTAGCCTCCTAGATCCAGTGCAAACCTAAAATAAAATGTACAGTAAATATGCCCCAGAAAATTATATTTTTCTGAATTGTACTGTTAAATTTTGGTAAGAGTTTAAGTAAAAAGAAATGCCATCATACAGTATAAGGTTGATTCTGTTACAAATATAGAAAAAACTGGTTGTGTAACACTTTTCCCCCTGAGTGAGCACCTTTGACTTGGAGCTACACATCCATTTTTTATCAGACAAAGGCGCCACTGCCAGAGGAGAGAGAGAAAGAGTGTGAGAGATGATGCCAGTGATAGTTAATAAGAGTGGAAGAGACAGCATCATTGCTGAGATGCAAACCTCAAAAAAAAAAAAAACAAAAAAAAACAAAAGAGAGAGAGAGACGCAAACATAATTAAAAGCAATGAGGAAGTCTCCAGAGAAATGGGGTTATAAGAGTATTCCCTAATGTCTAAAGGTAAATGGAAATTGTGAATTGAAACCTTTTCCCAGAACAAATAAAATCTTTATATCCAGTATACACAACAATGACTAATCTGGCAGGAAGTATTTCATGATAAACATCAACTCAAAGCCCATAATAAATCCAAGAGTCTTCCATGAAGAGATTATTCTGGTTTGCATGCAGGAGAAAGCAGAGTTTAGAAATATAGAGAGTTTAGATATATAAACAGTAATAGTACATAGCTGCACATTACGTTTTGCAGAGATGGTGATGTCAAAATTAAAGCATACTTTACATTATGCAAGGAATAAAACAGAAAGGTGCATGCAGTTATAGGAAAATAACTAATGATGGGGTGAGGTGAGTTACTATTACCATGCCGAGTTGATTCTTTTCTTATAACAGCACATCCCAAAAATCTTTATTCCTCTTAAAATGTGTCCCGATTTGGTCAATTGACATTTACACCCACCAATCAGCTCTCCTTTATAATATAACAGCTACGACCTGGGAGCATGAAGGCTAACACATACTTCTTTCAAAATCTTTGAAGCCAGAAAACCTGATTTGTTCCAACTGCTATCTACCCTCTTCTACATACTCTTTCGCAACTTGACAAGTGTCATGGTGATTTAAAATAAGAGATAGTATGCCATCCCTCCCATCCAGAGAGTATGGCCAGTTCTGCCCTATTGGCCCCTGCCCCTGTGCCATTGTTGGGATCTCAGCTCGAGGTCTTCCAATGTCAGGACAAAGGATTTTTGGTTATAAAACCTACCAACACTAACAATAACACAGTATTGGTCTGAGAATGATACAAGGCTCATAGGATATCATATAAATTATGTATATCTGCCTTTTGTAGGCATTTGTGGTGGTTAATAATAATAATAATAATAATAATAATAATAATAATTATAATTATTATTATTATTATTCAGTCATTCACTCATTTGCCAAACAGCTTAATCCTGCTAGGATTACAGGAGTCTAGAGTTTATCTCAGCCGACTCTGGGCGAAGGCAGGGTACACTGTGAGCAGCTCGCAAATCCTATCAAATCCTTTAACAACACACAAAGCAACAAGCATGTGTGATATGGTATGTGATGGTTATATTATTTTATATACAAGTTCTACCGGTCCTCAATACACACACAAACATCTCTACACATGGTGTTACAATACTAATCACATTCACATTACTTTGCACAAGCAGCCCAAGTCTTAATTCATTTTGAGACAAAAGAGACGTAGCTAAGGCTAGGTAAGCAAATTAGAATGGAAACAGGCTTGCACAAAAAATCTGATGTAATTAGCAGTAAGTGTGTCTATTTCCTGTATGTATATATGTATGCATGTATGTATATTCACACACACCCACATGTAGGCATACACACAAACACACTCACTCACTCACACACACACACACACACACACACACACACACACACCATTCATGCATGCTGAACTCACCACAATTTCCGCGGCATGGTCACTGTTAGGTCTTGCTTAGTTACTCAATCTCCAGTTTGCACACACAGGACAAGAGATGCGCTTGCATTAGCTACTTATTACACTGTCCTAAGATGAATACAAAGCACTTCACTTTCATAAGGGGTGAGAAGAGAGAGACAGAGAGAGAGAGAGAGAGAGAGAGAGAGAGAGAGAGACAGAGAGAGACAGAGAGAGAGAGAGAGCGAGAGAGCAGTGGCAGGCAATTGATGTCGTCAGAGAAACCCAGTTAGCTCCATGTTCCAATTCAAGCTTGGTTTGATAAATAACACACTTGGATTGGCAGGAAGGATGTAGAAAAGAGGTAGGAACTAATAACCGTGCATGATGTCAACAGGATGGGATAAACACTTGGAATGTACCACACCATCGGGGAGGTTACATGACATATTTCAACAATTAAACAACATGAACAAACCTGAAGAGCAGATGGATCAATGTGAATTTGTGGCCCATCATTGCAAAAAAAGGTTAATGTTTAAAACACTTGTCACAGAATTTCACTCTGCATTTGCTCCAGGTTAGGCATACATTTTACAACTTATGTGCCATTTCATGTGTCACTTATATTACAAGTTGCGGTATTAATAACAATAATTATTAAAGAGGGTTTTAATAATTAAATTATTGTTTTAGTATACACTACAAAGGAATATAAGAAAACTGTAATTAAGAAATCTATGGTTTATTTTGACACTATTAATGCATAAAAATAGTCCATGCTCCATTACAGCACTTTTTGAAACTCAAAGTTTGAAGTTTTAGCCTGAAAAACACAGAGATCATATTGTGTAGCTTTGTGTGCATTTTTTCAGAATGGCACTTTGCTGCATTTCTAGGATTTCAGAATCAGTGGCCATCACAAACTGAGTATTTGTCTGCCATTTTGATTTAAGGATTATTACAAAATAGTGACCAGACTGTCATTTTCATGTAACATATACTAAATCATGTAGCATACGCTTTACACAATTTCCTCCAGGATCAATAAAGTATTCTGATTCTGATCCTGAAAATCTATTAAACATATTAGGGTCATATATCCCTCGCAACAACATATGTGCATGTTTCAGATAAATAATTACACCACTTTCAAAATCTATAGCACATTTTTGTCTGTCTCAGCACACTACACTTATACTTTACCCATCCATCCATCCATCCATCCATCCATCTGTCTATTATCTATATTACAAAGCTAGAGGAGGAATCTGAAGCCAATTCTTACTAACTTTAGGCAAATGGTCGGGGCTACCGAACGCGCTTGCTTAATAGTTTGAACTTTGGTAGTTATTGAATAAAAATAAGAATCTTTTCTCTCATGACAACGTGACATCACACTTTAGGATTTGATAATTGCTGCATCATGACGTCATGACATCAGAGGAGAAGTAAACCAGCAAATCCGGATTTTGTGCCTGTTAGAAATTCTGTTCCAGTCATACAGTAGTATTCCGTATTCCTCCCTAATTTAATTTTACTATGTAAAGCTGCTTTGTGACAATGTCAATTGTAAAAATCGCTATACAAATAAAACTGACTTGACTATTTCTATCAGACCTTTTTGATATAAATGCGTTAATAAATACAGTTGGAAAGACCAGAATTGGTAAAAAACTCATGTAAACGTAACTATTGTGTGAATTTGCTAATTTTATACAAAAAATACATAAACAAATGATAAAAATAATAATAACCAAAAAACCCTATACACACACACACACACACACACACACACACACACACACACACACCACCACCACCACTACCACAACCACCACTCCAACCACCCCCAAACTCATGTAATCAACCTCCTAAAAGACATCCCTGAGGTATTTGGAACCACACTGTGCAGCACCGTGCTGAGGCTAGTGCTGACCTTCTCATGGCATTAGTGTACAGGATAACCTTTACTAGTAAAGTCCATTCAGATCAGGGCAAAATGTATAAAGAGTCACCGAGCAGAACCTGATGAAAGAAATGGCATATGTCTTGACATGAGGCATCTATTTAGGCTCTTGGGGAAGTGTTGGGCATACTTGAGAACACTGTATTATGGTGTCATGTAAACGCGCTGCTGGTAGTCCTCCTGCCAGCCTCTGTGCCTGGCACATGAAGTGGTGCACTCTGTTGTCAGGGAGACTGAACAGCAGGTGAAGACTGAGATGTGGAGATACCACCTGTTACCACTGAAACTCCACGCCAAAGTGAACATAACTGCCTCCCAGTTACACAACACTGGCCTTTATATTTAGAAGAAAATCCATTCCAGAATACAAGCACTGATGACCAAAGACAGACCAAAATCTGTTCAATAATTCGCTGTGAACATGTCCCCACCACTTTCTGAAAGTATAGGTACTTTAAAAATCATTCATATTTGTTGAATTTCTCGAATCTGATGATGTTAAAATACCAGCAGCCCTGAGAGTATGGCGGGCTGCCAGGTTTATGTTAACAATGCTGTGTCATGTTTTTTTTTTTTTTGAAGAAAATAGCCCAAATATCATTAATGTTGTTATCAAACAAAACAGCCATTTACATGAATTTACGGTTCCATGTGTAACCAGTGGCGTCAACGCCAGTTACATACGGAACCGACCCATTTTTCCTGTGAGGTTCCATGTTACGAAGTTCACTGTACCTCCTGTAGTGTATTTATTTAAGGAATAACCCATATACAAATATTTTGAACATTCATTGTACATTCACACAATATTTTGGCAGCTGGATTTGGGGTAAAAAAATCATGACACAGCTCCTTTAATGAAATTGTTCTAATAAACACATTTTAAATACGTGGATGTGTTGATATGGTGACATTTTGTGTAAGAAGATATTTATTTGAACAGACATTTTTGGACATACTCTCCAGTGTTAGTGTTTTATTACAGTCAGAGGTAAATCTGTAACTTTGAATTTTCCGACACATGAAAAAATTCAGGACGGGGGACTTTGTGCTTTATGCATTCTGACAAGTGTAAAAATAGAAATAAATCCCTGGATAATTTGCTGTTAGACCTAAACTGGAATCATAATCAATTTTGGGGTGGTAACAGTAACTCCATTTTGCACTGTGCATATCACACCGCTCTGCTGCTAATCAATTTCACATAATAATAATACATGATTTCTTTCTTACTCGTGTTATTACTGGTGACTGTAACTGCCCAAGACACATTAGAAAAATGCCAGTTACCCTATCCACATCATTTCTCAGGGTAATGCTTCAATTATTGCAGAAAGTAACCTTAAATTAAAGCGAAGTCTGTGAGTTTCTACCAGGTTCCTTTTCTTGTAAGCCTAGACACTTGTGTTATTACATGTTATGATAAAAGGTGATTTAACTTAATTCCCAGTTAAGACACAGTGTAGGAGATACCACAGCCACTACTTCCCAAGCATCCATTATTCTGTGAAGTTAAAATTGCCCTAGTTACAAATGAAGTATATATAACCTGTGAGAAACACTTGACATCCCTGGTTAGTAAATGATTACATGGTGTTTCTCCCCTTGACATTTTTATCCACAGCTCTTTTTAAAACATTGATACACCCATGAGATTACAGTCACAGCTTTCCAAAAAAATGTTTACGTTGAAAAAAAAAAAGCAATCAGCCAAGACATGTATGCTGGAAGATGTTTGATTCTTTACTTTCATACTGAAGCCCTGATTCATTTGGACTTTATTTTATCACCTGAACATACTTTTATTTTATCTTCCGAATTGCTTTATCCTTTATCAGTCACAAGGAAGCAAAATCCCATAACAGCCGACTGCAGGCACAGATGGGGTACACCCTGGACAGCTCACCAGGCCACTGCAGGGCCAACACACATACAAACATTCACACTCACACCTGGGGTGATCTGGTACAGCCAATTAGCCTTAGGTGCACATTTTTGGAGAAAACCCAGAGCAGAGGAAAACTCACGCAAACACAGGAAGAACATGATTTGGACATGATGGCTTTTGATATACAGTGCTTAAAAAATATATTTGACCACCTGTCATAAATGAAAGCAATATGTTTATTCATTAATTCATTGATTTACCAAGCCGTTCAAATACATTCTGGGTCACAGGGAGGCAGATCTCATTTCCATGTGTATGAGAGTAAATGGATGTGAGAGAACCACGTAGTCACGACCTCATTCAGGCAGTTCATCCCCACTTATTCCCTGCTGACAAATAGCACTTTAGCAGTCCTTCAGAATCTCCCATGACAGAGGAGGTGAAGAGAGAGAGAGAGAGAGAGAGAGAGAGAGAGAGAGAGATGGCAACGGCCAAAAGATTTTAAAAAATGATGAATTACTAAGCAAGGAAACAGCTTTTATTAAGATAAAAAAACTAAGAAAAATAAATAAATAATAATCAAAGACACGGTGGTGAAACCCAGCATAAAATGGAACACTACCAACCCAAAGGTGATTATTTTCCAATAACAGTGTTCCAATACAGCGATTCACCAGTGCTAACTATTTTAACTTATTTTTCATTCGTAGTTTCCTGTCTGCATCGTTATTTACTTTTTCACAGCACACCGTAGCCTACGAACATAGACATCACAGACCACAATTCCCAGTGCTACAATACACTCCATTTGATGCTTATGGTCACCCGATCATAATTATGCACTCTTGTAGCAAATTACACTCACTTATGATTATTACTATTTACCATCACCATTACCATTACTACCTATGGCCTCTAAACCTTAACTTCAAATAGTTCACGGTGTGCGACCTGACTTCACCAATCCTTTAAGCCTTGTGTGGTTATTCTGGTTGTAACTTTTGATTGTATCTGTTGCTCTTTATTTTGTATTTTTTGTATTTTTGCGTTTTTCCCTCTTAATAGTTGTTTATAGGGTGGCACGGTGGCGTAGTGTTTAGCATGTCCACCTCACAGCAGGAACGTCCTGGGTTGTGTGGAGCTTCTGTGTTGCATTTGTTCTCCCTGTACATGTGAGGGTTTTCTCCCGGTATTCCTGTTTTCAGTAAGCTAATTGGCTTTTCCAGATTATCCCTAAGTGTGAGAGTGAGTGTGAATGACTGTGTAAGTGTGTTGACTCTGCAATGGTCTGGAAAGCTGTTCAGGGTGTAAATCAAAACCATTTGTCTTAAAGATTTTCCAGTGTCAGTAAACTTAGTTACAGCTTAACCTCTGACTGTTGCATGAATTGACACCAGTGACTTCTAAACTGACAAATCAAAATTACAGATATTCTTTTTGCTATTATGTGGTTATTACCATCCAAAGGTGGTCCAAAGAAATATAACCAGTGAAGTGATAGGAGTGTCATGCCTGGTTTGATCCTACAAATGTCATACCATAGCATAAACTGCTGCGCAAGCTGATGTGCACAAGACCGTCATATCCGGGTGATGCCTCTGAGGAAACGTTTCCATCCAGCAACACTGACAGCGGCTGAGGATCCTGCTACTTGCCGCAACCTCATCAGTGCTCGTACAGTGTGCAGAAGGCTTAGGGAAGGCTCCGGGCGTTCAGAGCACATGTTGGTATGGTCCTGGCAGAGCGCAGGCACTGAAGAATATACATATGTGTGTATGTGTGTGTGTGTGTGTGTGTGTGTGTGTGTGTGTGTGTGTGTGTGTGTGTGTGTGTGTGTGTGT
>JAOUQZ010000019.1:12071307-12089452 GCA_028564935.1 Neosilurus hyrtlii
GTGTGTGTGTGTGTGTGTGTGTGTGTGTGTGTGTGTGTGTGTGTGTGTGTGTGTGTGTGTGTGTGTGTGTTTCTGATGAGCTTATCACTGTTGACACGTCAATGAAAGTGGCTCACAGGTTACTTTTAAAATAAATATTTATTTTCTTTGATAAACACTAACAAATGTATAATAATCCATTTTACAGATGCGCTGGACATGGTCCATAACAGATATAAGTGGGCTGGTGATTGTGAGACATCATTTAAAGGTGTCCAATCTAATGCTGTGTTCAAGAGTCCTACAGATTTCAGGAACATATAAACCTCAACATGAAACATGAATAATGACGCTCCATTGTGGATTAACTCGGATGATAAACATCTATCTTTCCTTTAGCTTCTGTATGCTGTGAGAATGAGGAGAGAAGAAGAGGATTAGATTATGCACAGAGAATCCGTTGCAAAATCAGACAGTGTTACTGAAACCACTTTTACATGCAGTCACTACTATTACAATACAAGTGCTGACAGCAAAACAAGGTTTGTATTGACATGGCCATTAAAAAAAAAAGGTAACTCATTACACACTATGAACCATCACCAACATATCAACACTCTTACCATCAACTGCCATCTAGATTACATTGTTTTCTACATTACACTTATCATCATTAAAGAAAAATTAAACCCAAAATTAAATGCTTGCATACATTGAAAACGTCTTTGCACATTTAAACACTATCTTTATTAAACTTCTCCATAAAGAAAATAAATCAATAAATAAATACAATCGAACGTGCTGTACTGTGAAAAGTCACATGATTCAAGTGTATCCAATGGTAAACATGGAAGTAATTTGCATAAATTGCATATGCATACTGCATAACAATAAGTTACACCATTTGTTCATGTAAATGACCTGATGCATATAAATGGCGGCTCTTATTACGTGTAGATGCTCCTAATTTTATTTTATTCAGAAGTTCACTAGTTAATATCTGAGTTGTTAGTTTAATGTCTGTACACTGTTACTTTATTTATATGCACTGACGGACATGCACTTGCAAGAGAGTGAAACTGTCTTTTCAAAGAAGCAAATGCAGACTATCAAACGAATTTCAGCAAATTGCGACTTTGAAATCTTAAGTACCACCTAAGAGAACAAGCCGACTATGATAACATACATATATCCATGTGTAACAGGAGCGTTTGGAAGGCTTGCCGTTCATTTCACTTTAAGCAATAAAGTTGGAAAAACTCTGATAGTGATGAGATTGTTTCCCTTCATTGCAGCTTTACAGGCAGAAAGTCACTGCGGTGATGCCCTCCACCTGCACAATTTTAAGAAAAATAAAAAAAGCTTGATGTCATTGAGTAGTTTTCCCTGTTGTGAGACCGGTGGGTAGATTGTAGCTTTTAATGCCAAGTTTCGGAACAAAGCGAGTCTGCGGATGGTGTATGTTGGGCATGTTTGAAATGAAATTTAAGTGGGTACAGTGTGCAGAACCATTTGTTGTCTAAGATATATTGTAAATGCTGGAAGAAGGAAAAGGGAATTGCATCATTCTAGACAGAAAAGCATGTGTTCCTGCCTGTGACAACACTTTCTGACCAACTGTCATAGAATTAGGCGCATGAGTGTTAAGAAAAAAAACACCTATCAAATTTGAAAGTACCGTTTGTCTCTTTTTTAATAGTACTTCTTTATACCTGATGCATGGTGTGCAGGTGTAAAAGCTCAGGTTTGCTGTAGTCTGGAGGGTTACTCAGAGGGTCGTAACCCAGACGCTTCAGCATGGGAGCTATATTAGCCATGTCCTTCACAACATCTTCAGGGATGTGCCCCACCCACTTAGACAAGGCTTTTGTGTTCACTGGGTCGAATACTTGGTCAGTTGACCTTTCCAATCTGTAAAAGAACAGAAGAAATATTTACAGTACACATCAGATCAAGATCACAGTGACCATGCTTTTAGCATAAAGCTTTGCAGGAATGTGTATTTCATAACACAACATCCATTAACTCGAGGATTTACATCTGACACCCACTAGGGGAAAACATTTCATGTTTGGAAATATATAATTTTGTTATATATATATATATATATATATATATATATATATATATATAAACCCTCAGGATTCGGATCATGCCCAAATTTCTATCAGTTTTCCATTGGTCCAAGACACACATTTGGTGAAAATTTCATTAAAATCTGTCCATTAGATTTTGAGTTATCGTGGTAATACAAAAACAACACCGCCAGACACAAAAAATCTCGTAACCTGCCCCCCTTGGTGGAGGTAAATATCAGATGGGCAGGTGTGCATGATTACAGTGGTTGCTCTCGAGAAACAGGGTTGGACACCCCTGTAGTAAAGTATACAGAAAGGCAGGTACATACCAGAGTAAAGTTTGTTCCTGAGAAATAATCATACACCTAAAGAAAATAGTGTCTCAACGGATTTTCCACTTCATGTGTTTTTATAAACATAGTTTCTTCCGGGATAAATAAAGTGTTCTGATTCTGATCCTAAACCACCTGGAGGCACTAATTCAGTGTCAATATACAGAAGAAACATGTAGTTTCATCTGTCTGTTATCTGCACAATCCTTCAGGGTTGTGGGGGAAGCTGGAGCCAATCCCAGCTGACTTTAGGGCAGAGGTGTGAGCCAAACAGAATCAAACAACCATTCACACTCCCGTTCATGCCAATGGGCAATACAGAGTATCTGTACATGTCTTTATACTCTGGGAGGAAACCAGAGCACCCAGAAGAAACCCATACAAGCACATGGAGTACAAGCATCTCCACATTGAAATGCTTCGGCAGAGATTTCAACCCAGATCCTTCTTGGAGTAAGGTAGCAATACTGTCAATATTCATAACACACTGATGCCATGTCATGCCCCTGACATAACCTATCAAACAATCCAAACAACATAAAATATTATTGTGTATTTTAAGTCCTCTAGGGCACTGACTGTCAAAGTCGGGGCCGAAAAGCATAGGTAGGGTGCTTATGAGTATTTATTTATTTACTTTTATAGTGGTGGCAAATTATACCTCGAGCAACAGGGTAGCGTAGTGGTTAGCATGTTCGCCTCATAGCAGAGGACTAGAGTTCAGGACTAAAAAACTATATGGTCTATGGAATTTATTTTACCATTAAAGTGGTACTTGGCTAAAAAAATTTAAAAAATCCACTGCTCTACATGGTCTTTATTGTGCCTCCTCTATACGCATGGCTGACACAAAGCGTTGCTTTCTGTATTACTGAGCTGGGAAGGGCGGGTTATACCAGGGAAACCGATCTTATCTGTGTTACCACAGAGCAGGGAGTAGATCATACTGTGTAGAACTTAAGAACTGTATCTTAAAACCCAAGGACATCACTCACTTAGACAGAGACACTCCTCCTGCTTTCCCAATCAGCTGCTCGTGATGCAGTACAGCCTGATCCCAAGGCAACTCCAGGAACTGAAGCAGCGTTCGCATCACTTCCTCTGGATTTAACACCAGCTGTTCATAGTGTACAGGCAGACAACTCCCCTCTGCTGCAGCCTGGCATTGTTCATACATGACCTCGACTGCTCGGTTCCATTTCACCAAACAGTCCCTGTAACTTGTGAGGTCAAATCCTGTGATGGTCACCTTGCGTGATATCATGGAATGAACCGTGGCCCGGCCATCACGCAGCATCAGCACAAATTTGGCACGTGGAAAAAGCTTCGAGAGGTACCCTAGAGACTTCAGAGCAAAAGGGTCCTTGTTACAGAGGCGTAGAGCCGGTTCACCATGACCCACAATGATCTCTAGGAGAAAGGAACGCACAGCAGAGTCCAGGACCTCGTCTGTGACGCCAGCCTCGATCAAGCGAGTCCTTTCACGAGACGAGCGGCTCCAGCTAGCCTGCATGGCTAACAAACGGGGAATGACGCGAGTCTCTTCTCCACATCGCACCTCAGGGTGGGCATCCAGCATGGCCCGCATTAGAGTAGTGCCACTGCGAGGGACGCCACCGACAAAAATCAGAGGAGTGTTTTCACTGTATTCTATGGGAATAGGCAAAGTGTGACTGAGGTTCTTGCCCAGACGTTGGTGCGCCGCCCACGCAGCCCAAGCACTGGTCCTAGAACGTGAGTTTGGGCATTCCATGACACTAAGGCTGAGATAAAAGATTGTGATGCAGCAGAAGACCACGCAGGCCAGCAAGATGTGACAAGTCTGTTTCCTCATGGTGAAAATCCTGATACTGAAGCAGGTTTGTGTGAGAAATGGAGAAAGAAGGGAAAAAGTGATATAGAGTGAAGCAGCATGTAGCAAAGTGTAAGTAGACTCAATAAGAAAAAAGTTGAAAAAGAGATGAAAAGTCAGTGATACAAAGGGGAAAGAGAAAAGGAAGAATGTTAGTTGGAGGAGATAAGGTATAAGGGAAGGAAAAAACCTGGAGATTAAAAAGCCTTTTAAAACCTTGCTTCAGGACTGAATGCCAAATCACACCACTGGCAATTCATCTCCTCCATTGTCTCTGAAAAATAGGGAAAAAAAGACAGACAGTTAGAGAATTAGGCAGAATGGGAATAATTGGAATTCTTTATGATAATATAACATTACTATAATATAGTTGTAAATAAACAAAAATTCACCAGTCTTATAACTCTGATGTCCATGACAAACTTGCGCATAAACAGAATTAAAAAAAAAAAAGGTAAATAAGGTGTGCTCGTTAGCAGGTTTACGAAAAAAAAGATTGTGATGGATTTTCATGAAATTTTTAGTAGCGGTACGGCTTTGGAAAAGGAAGTTTTCACCATTAAATACTTGTCAAACGGGGCAGTGGCAGCCTGGTGGTAAGGTGCTGGATTACTGATCCCAAGATTGGGGGGTTCAAGCCACACTATCAACGGGTTGTCACTGCTGTCCCCCCAGTGCAGCTAATTTGGTTATCAAATGCTGGCCAGAGAGGCACGCAAGAGTAGGCTGCATTACCGTCAGCATGTTTCTGCCCTGCAGTGGCCTCTCGAACTGTCCAGGGTGAGGTAGCTGAGATGGGTGCCAGCCTCCCCACAACATTAATTAGGATTAAGCGGTTCAGAAAATGAAGGTTTTGAAAGTATGAATTTGCACTGAATATTTTCCAGTAGGTGTCAGAAACTTTCTAGACTTGGTATTGCCACCTGAGAACAAACATTTTACAAAATAGAAGAACTCAGTAAGTGCAAATCTCCACCAACGCAAACCTTCTTAGTGGAGGTAAACGAAAAACTCATTTCTTCCTTGGCCTATTCGCCACCTTCCCCTTAAAATTTCACGTGAATCCGATCATAACGTTTTGCGTGAAGTTGATTACAAACAAACAAATGCCGGAAAAAAACTTAACCTTCACCCTTGATGGAATTAGTCATTTCAATTCAATTCAATAATGACCTGAAATGTAATCATGGAAAATTTTAGAAGACAGAACAAAAATGCACAGCACAGTGTACACACTTCCTGGAAAGTATGTAAATTTTTAAAACAGCCTTTACTTTATCAATACCACCACACAGTGAAGTATGTCAAATTACGGAAAGTTAAACACTGTATGAAATGCATTGCGGTTTGCTTGTAAAAAATACCTGATTAAGAATTTTTTAAAGATCTTAAGCTGAGGAGTTCAATTGTTTGTGCGTCAAATGTCTTTGGTTCTATTGTACTCTACCAACACTTTATATTAGGTTTAAACAAGAGCAGTTGAAGAAAGGCAGGTTCCTTTTGCGGTTTTTGTGCCAAATAAGTGATTTTCTTAAAAGTCAGTTAATATTTCAGTAAATGTGACTGAGAAATGTTTTTAAACCTTGGTATGGACCAAATGTCTTAACAATAACAGAAACACTGGGCTGATTTTTAGACTTAGACTTGGCTTTATTGTTATTCAGATATACAGGTATATACAGAATTAAAATGTCGTTGCATTTGCTCGCTACAGTATAAAAAGTATGAAAATATGACATGTAAAATATGAAATATAGACCGTGAAAGTGAAAATACATGATTGATAACACTGTGAGGACATTTGAAACTTTTATTAAAAATTAAAAAAATGTTTTTTAAAGACAAAAGGTTTCTGTTTGGTTAGTGAGGTTGATGTTGGGCTTAGATTTAGATGTAGCGTTGCCCTCATAAGCCACATTCAACTTATATGAGTGGAAAGTCCACACAAGGACACTGTTTATTTTCCGTCAGCCAGTGTGTCATTAACTCTGCAGTCCAATAAATCTCAACTGAGGAATGTGTGTTTGTCCTTTTCTTATCTACTCAGGAACAGATCTTCCCACAAGGACAATAAAACATCATTTATCTTGTGGGGACATGTTGATGGTCCACATGAGGAAAACTGGAGCTCTAATGAAAACAAGCATTAAAGAAATACAATAAAAGAGGCCAAGTGTTCCACCGAGGGGCAATTTGAAACAGCCAACCAGCATAATATGCATGTATTTGTGGGAGGAAACCGGAGTACCCGGAGGAAACCCGAGAGCATGCAAACCCCAGATTAGGTTAAAGTTTAGCATGAATACTTCCTCGCAAGGATACAAATACACGTCAGTGTGTGTGAGTCAGTAAAGGGGGCGTTAGGGAGTCAATTATGGACAGATGTGAGACCTTCTGAGGGGGAGAATAATTTGAAAGCCATTATTTCATGTGGTGTGTGAACCTTGTTTGATTTATTATCGGCGACTTTACAATATTGTATCAACGGTTAACTGTTACAGTTGTTATCAACAATTAAACATTTCAGTCACGCGCTGCAAACCAACCCCTGGAACCCAGAACACCAAAACAAACTAACACAAGTCTATACATCCACGAACATCTCAAATAAATAAACTAAGAAGAGGCCTGGATGCTTAACTATTCTGCACACCAACCATCCCCGAACTGTGTGTTTTAAAGCCAATATCCGTGAAAAGAAAATTCAACACCACTACAGACAAGCTAGTGGTGCAAGCTAAAACATTAGCCTCGCTGTGTGAGCCTCGGTGTCTGAGGTAGAAGGCTTTAGCCTAGCTTTAGCCGAAGCTTCCAGTGCATTCAGTACCAGTGAAATGTGCACGAGCCCCATAAACAAACTCACACACTCAGTGTTTCCTCCTGTACTGAGGGGTTTCATTATAAGATTCAGTTTTACATACCACAAAAAAACGGCTCCATTCTTCCGTCTTTTATATCCACGCTGTACGGTTTGGGGTTTTTTCTTTTTGGAGAAAGAGAGATAGAAATCCTGAAGAAATCCGTGTGGATATGAGGGCAGTAAATATCCGGCAGCAAAATAATGTCATCTGTCATGATTTCCACCTCCGTATAGACCCAAAACCGCGTGAACTAAACACTGTAAACATCACAGCGACACAAACAACAAGGTCCGGCACGACTGGAGTTCAGCACACTTGCCTTCGTATCTCTAACACTCACACACACACACACACACACTCACTCACACACTTTCTTCCTCTGACTTTTACACACACACACACACTCTCTCTCTCTCACACACACACACTTTCTTCCTCTGACTTTTACACACACACACTCTCTTTCTCTCACACACACTCTCTTCCTCTGACTTTTACACACACACTCTTCCTCTGACTTTTAACTCTCGCTCACACACACACTTTCTTCCTGACTTTTACACTCTTTTCTCACACACTTTCTTCCTCTGACTTTTACACACACAGTCTCTCTCGCTCTCTCACACACACACACTCTTCCTCTGACTTTTACACACACACAGTCTCTCTCGCTCTCTCTCACACACACACACACACTCTTCCTCTGACTTTTAAACTCTCTCTCACACACACACTTTCTCTCTACCTCTCACACTCACTTTCTTCCTCTGACTTTTACACACACACACACACACACACACACACAGACTCTAAACATCTGTAACAGAACATTTGCCAGGTTTACTAAAAGTGCTGATTTGAACCCTAGTGTCCACCTTGTAAGATGAGAAAGAAACATTAGGGTGTTTAAAAGAATACAAGCAGGTAGTGAAACAACAGCAAGATTGTTACTCCAAGCTTGCAGAAAAAGAACTTCCTGTGTGAAAGGCTGTATATAGAACGATGATTCAAGCAACACAAAACCATCATGAACTCAAACAGTAAAGTTTTTCTGACTTTTACAAAGTTTTGTAGCAGGCACCAAATAAAGTGAATAAAAACTACAAAGTCTTTCCATGTATCTGTACATCAATATAAATATGCAGGAAATATGTTGGAGGGGAAGTACACCTTTGCAGCTCTGAGAACATCCTTTTTTTTTTTAAATCCCCTGACCCGTTTTTATAACCAGAGTGCTGCTGAAACTGTTTCGACAAAACCACAGTCGAAAAAAAAACACACACACACAGCAAATCTAACCCCCAAGTACATTCATTTCCAGAAACACTCCTATTAAAATGAAGCACAGCAATATTCCTCAGTACATCATGGTCCAGGTTTAATTAATATCACAATGCATGCAAGTATTACACTTTCATTAATGTAATAAAAGCTGAATTGCTACAACAGTATAGCCTGATGTTACACAATTTTCCTTTCTAAGCACGTTTCATGTGCAAAAGTTTCCTTCTTTAAATTTGTACTGGAGTTAACCAAGGGATGTTTAAAATTATGCAAATGACATACTTTTCTCACACCATGCCTATATGTTGGGTAAACTCATGTGTGGTCTTACACTGATTAACAGTGTATAAATAAGAAGTACAAAAAATATATCCCTCTTTCAATTAACATCTTAACAGGTTTCTAATCTCAAAGCTTTGTGTGTCGGTCAACGCAGAAACATGTGGCAAGCGTTGACAGCAAAACATTATGCAATAAATGAATGCAAGCTTTTGCAGGTATGACGGCAAATACATGTAGATCTGTGCTGTTTCAGTTATAACAGATTTCTATACAAATCCTATAAATAAACCAGACGATATCTTCTGAAGTTTATCACAAGTTCATTATTATATAATATATAAGATACAGAAGCAAACCTTTACACACCTAATACTGTGTACATATTATTTTGGCTACACAGTTGTTTTAAATATCCAGTTCATGGCGATGATGTACAGAACTCTTGGATTGTTATCATCACTGAACTGTGTTCGTGTCCATTTCAGCGTCTTCTGCGGTGCTGCCGTCTTGCTGAGGATCTCCAGGCAGGATGTCTGTGACAGTCTGAATAAGTTCATCTATTTGTTCTTCTGTCAACCGTTCCTCACTCTCTTCTACCATCTGATAAGAAAAAAAAGGTATACTCAACATATTTACCTGAAACAGAACATTCCAGAAAAGTACCTCAAGGAAGCATGTTGCATTACAGGTGAAGAGAAACTTTAAAGTCTTCATAAAGTATTTATTTGTAACCTAGTGAATGCCTCCCCTCTTGCCAAACATGAATTTCAATGTACACTGGCAGTGATCCCCTGACCTTCGGTTCAGCAACCTGAAGCCTTAACTACTGAGCCACTTCTGCCCTTCCCAGTTTCTTATTCTAACTTCCTTCTGGATTCATGTTGACACTTACAAAAACAGGAAACACAGAAGACACACACTACAGTGTTGCCAACTACGACAAAAGTAACTAAAGCCTGCTCTAAAAGTAGGCAAATGTTGCCAGATGACGTCATGCTAATTAGCATACTGGTGCTTCATGTCAGATAACGTCAGCCTTTTACATCTATTACACTCCTTAATCACATATACTGTATTTTAATACAGTCAAATTCACAGTAAAGTTGTTCTTATTTACATTTTTTCTGTTGAAATTGAATGAAACATGGCCCATTAAGAATAAATGTTAACTTGCAGCCACTTACAGGATAAAATCAGCATATACATGATGTAAAGACATGGGCGGTGCCGTGATTTCAGTAACATTTACATGCAAATAATATATGCAAGTAAAATGATCACTCAGAGTGAAAGTTAGAAGTGACAGAGTATCTTCTGTATTTTTCTCCTCTCACACAGTTTTGGATGTTTGTGACACTGAATACAAATGCACATCTCAGATGTCAGCGACCGTGTGGACGGTAAGTTCTGGCAGACACTGGGAGAGGTCTATATATTTATGAATACGGTACTACATTCCATTTCTGCCAATAAATCTTTCATATTACAGCAAGTCCTGAAGTGCTTTATTCCTCTTGTGTCACAGCAACACATTTTTAGTCACCAATAAATGACTGGTCAAAAATTTATACCTTAAGAGTTACATTTAATTTTGTGAAATGCCTATGCAAAATATTCGATCCAGTTATAAATTTGTGGAAATACATTACACACTATTCCAATCGCCAAAAACACAAGTTGTCAGGCCACTGGGAAATAGTAAAGCACGTAGTCCTCAATCCTGAAGACTCTCCAGTTTCAGAAAACTTCAGTTTTACTAGTAACTGATAATCAACATTGCTGACACTGGAGACTCCTTTGAAATACCTGTTTTTAAACCATTTATACGTACAAGTCCCTGTTTTTACTACAGGGACAAGAAAATGTATTACAAAGAAAGAACACATTAATATAAAGCTGTACTTTGCCCTTATATCCAAACTATTTAAAAAGAAAATTAATCAGAACCTTCTAATGAGCAATTTAATCAAAGGACCAACCTTTCTTCCACATGATTCCCTTTCAAACTGAACAACCTAATCTACAAAACTGCAAAAATTACTCTGTTACACAAATTGCAGTACCTACTAGAAGTTTTATAGTTTATAGTACAGAGCAAACACAACATGACTTTCCATTCAGACTGAGTCAGAAAAGGCACAAATTACAAGGCAAAGAAGAAATCAAAGCCTGACCAGTTGGATCTCAACAGCCGTCTGTGGTCTGTGGTTCAGCAGCTGCAGTTTCTCTGCTCTGCAAAGAAAGAAAGAAAGAAAATGTAGGACAAGGTTGTATGATTAGTGTTGGGGGAAATAAAAAAAAACTGAATCCGATTTCAAAAACAAAAAATGGGTTGCACAGTCATGTGTCATACAGTTTGTTGGCGACTATGCAACATAAATACACACAAATAAATAAAATAGTTCATTAGGAGACATTATAAATACAAAAAAAAGATTCTTTTTTTTTTTTTTTTTTTGAGGAAAGGGGGGGAGGGGTCAGATGAATCAGATAAAGTCAACAGGACATGAAAGTAACCGCTGCAGAAAAATGCAACAGCTCACATTAGGAATCATTTCTCCTTTGGTGAACTGGCTCTTCTTACAGCCAAATTTTAATAAATATGAGCTAATTGCCAAAAAAATCAGTCTTCAGGTTTCTTTGATCACTGTAGCAATGGCTCACGAGTCTTAAATATTACAGCTAAACCATAAACATTAGCCTCTGTAAAAACAAACTATGAAGCTTACAATGTACAGTGATCAACTATAGAAAATATATCCATTTAAGTAAAGTTATATTAAACATACTGTATATATTTTTGTAGAAGTCATTAAAAGTATACCTTGCACAATTTGTACCATGATTATTTGGACATTGTCTCCGTTTTTGTAATTTTCTCTTTGTACACCACCGCAGTGGATTTGAAATGAAGCAGTCAAGATGGGTTTCAATTGTAGACTTTAAGGTATAATTTAGGGAGTTTAAAAAAAGCATTACATTTACTGTTTAGGAATTACAGCCACTATTATACATAGTCCTTCCATTTTCAAAAGGTCCAAAAGTAATTGGACTGTTGATTGACAAGTACATTCAGTGTTAGTCATGACCTGTTTCTTCAATATTACAATATTAGTGGAACATTAAGGAAATAAAATGTCTGTGATTGATAAAATTTAAATTTGACAGCTGTTCATGTAAACTCTCAATGTGTTCCAAAGTCCTGTTAATGTAAGAAAAGAAGGCCATAAGATGAAAAAAACATGTTTCAGAGAGAAACATTAATTAATTGCTACATTAATATAAAAAAGGAATACACTAACAAGCTCAGCAACACCAAAAAGACCTGGAAGACCATGGAAGACAACTAAACTTGATTGTACAAATCCATGGCACAAGTTTCACATTATTTATTAGGCATTATACATCACAGAGCTCATCAGCCGAGGGCAGACAAACCACTCGGTAGTGATATCACTCAAATCCAATTATGTGTGGAATTGATGAAACAAGATGCTGTACTCACTTGGTGAGCTTGTGTGGAATCATCGCACTAAGAAAGTCTTTCACTCCCTCAGGACTCTGGTGAGCACATGGTGTCTTGGAGAGATACTTAAGTGTCTATTTAGGAAAAACAAAAGCAAAACAAAATCAACAGAAGTTGAAAGAGTTTGTTTTACATAATGAATAAACACTGATCAGTCATATCTCTCTCTCTCTATATATATATATATATACACAGTATGTGTGTGTATACACCAATCAGCCATAATATTAAAACCACCTGCCTATTTCTATGGAGGCCCTACTTGAGTCACCAAAATGGTTCTCTGGTCTCCACAGTCACCTGATCTGAATGTGCAGCTGACGAATGTGCAATAACACCCTTATGAAAGAAATGTTTCCAGCATCTTCTAGATTCCATGCCATAAAGCATTAAGGATGTACTGAGAGCAAATTTATATTCTACGATTATTATTACCACAGTAGTAACATGGTGTTCCTAATAAAATGCCAAGTTAGTATCAAAGCTCATTCTTCAAACCCATTCTGGTTTTTAAGTAATGTCACATAGACTTCTGCATGATGAGAATAACCAGGACGATAACTTCTAAATACACTTCACCCTGGATTTCCCGTACCCCGAATTTCCAGACAAAATGTGGCACCGGACATTATTTGGTATTGCTGGATAAATGCTCGGACAAGTCCAGGTCAGTCATGATGTTTAAACTTCCCTCCTGTCCAGCCTATTCCCATCCAAGTGGATGGACAAAAATGAAGCAGCAGAGGGGCACGAAATAATGTCCAATGAACAGACAGTGGCATCAGTGACAGGAGAGCTGAGTGAAAGTGTATACAGTGACGATGAGCTGGAACCCACATTTAAATTGAATGTGATAAAAGAATGTGCTGATTTGCTCTTTAAGTCTGTAGAAACACAATATTGTGTATTGAGTGTCGGATAAGTGTGTAAAAGTCCGGGACTGCTGCTGAATAATGGTGACTGCTAAACCGATTACTGTAAAGGTCCGGGAAAGGGTAGGGACCCGGGCATTAGTGATTGCCTGACTTTTGAGGTTCCTGGGTGCCTATGCCCCATAATAATCCGGGATATCGAGGGTGAAGTGTACAAACTACACTTGCTTTTATACGAATCAAGTGTTACCAAATAAAACTATCGCAGGTAAGGATGTTAAAAAGGCTGCATAGTGGTGCCGTGGTTAGCGCATCTGCCTCACAGCAAGAAGGTCCTGGGTTTGCGTGTTTCCGTGAATATTCCAGTTTCCTCCCACAGTCCACAAACATGCACATTAGGCTCATTGGCCTTTATAAATTTCCCCTAGGTGTGAATGTGAGCTTGTGTGTGGGTGTCAGCCCTGCAATGGTTTAGCTAGCTGTTCAGAGCCTGCCTTCAACCAGTGTCAGTCTGAAATGGGCACAGCCTCCCCTTGACCATAATAGGATTAAGCGGTGCTGCAAATGAGTGAGAATGTTAAAAATACCAAAGACTGGACACCAAACATATTTCGGTCACTAACCGTTACTTGGTGTAAATTATTAACACTGAAGTATTCAACAGACTGCTAAGGCATCAAAGGCAATAATGAAGAAAAGGAATTTACCATTAGTGACATCACTAACCTCATACATTATAGTGTTAAGGTTCTGCTGTCCAGTGCTGTGTTTGTTTTTAACGCTCTCTTTCCTCTTTTCTTTCAACTCCGTCAGCAGCTGATACACCTTGTATTATCAACACACAAAAACATCATAGTTTTCCACCATAACCAAGTAAGATCCTTTGTTATATACAGTACTAATCAAAAGATAATCACACAGTACATTTAGAAAGAAATCTAACAAAACATAAATGTAGTTCAATAAATTTCACTGACCTCATAATTGCTGAGCATAGCAGCATTAGAGTCTCTTCTGCAGTGCAGAAAAGATAAAATAATCTTTAAAAATAGATAATCATTTTTAGTATTATAAAAAAAATCATTATTGTGATTATTCTTCAGAGATATTACAACTTTTAAAATAAGAAACAGATCAAGTTACTTCTTGGCGTGTGTGTGTTGGACACTATACATTTCTCTAATATTTCCACAGTTACAAAGAACTGCACAGATGAGGTACATTAAATGAACTGTAAGCTATAAGCATGTATCAGCTTCAGAAAACCTTGCTCTAAAGAGGACTGACTTTGTGTGAGCATTTAAAGCAACATGATCATGAGGATAATACACAGGCCACAGTAAGTGTCCGCTATCAAGGTTCATTATCTGTGACAGGGGAAGACTTTACAGGATAGTAGCTAAATAACCAAACATTGCAAAATTCACTGAGCAAAAACAAAACAAAACACACACACATGGCGTTTCATAAAGCTGGGGTCAGTACAACGCTGCCATTTAATCCATTCCCGCAGTTGTCACCTAGCATGGGTAGCTTTTCTTATCTTTTCACTAATCTTTTCACAAGCTTTAACATATTCCCAACACATCAGTATGTTCAACTAGATGAATAAAATCAGAGACAACGTAAATAAACATGTTAAAATAACTAATTTATAGTAAAACAGAACTCATTTCTTACACTTCCATCCTTATTGTCTTCACGGGTGCACTCCTATAAAGAAGTCGATCGGAAACATTACCTCAAATCTTTAAGTTCCTACTAGTGAAGCACCGTGGTTCGTGGGCCCCGCCAAGATTAAAGTAATTATGTTTGTCTGCCATTATTATTATTATTATTATTGTTATTATTATTATTATTATTATTATTATTATTATTAGTAGTAGTAGTAGTAGTAGTAGTATTTCACCACAGACATCAGACTCATCTTCCTCTTCATCATCCCTCTTCCTCATCATCACTCCTCTTCCTCTTTATTCCTCTTCCTCTTCATCATCATCACTCATCTTCCTCTTCATCACTCATCTTCCTCTTCATCATTCCTTTTCATCATCACTCCTCTTCCTCATCATTACCCTCTTCCTCTTTATCATTCCTCTTCATCATCATCACTCATCTTCCTCTTCATCAATCATCTTCCTCATCACTCATCTTCCTCTTCATCATTCCTCTTCCTCAACATCACCCTCTTCCTCTTCATCACTCCTCTTCATTATCACTCCTCTTGACTTGACTCTTCCTCTTCATCACTCATTTTCCTCATCACTCATCTTCCTCTTCATCATTCCTTTTCATCATCACTCCTCTTCCTCATCATTACCCTCTTCATCATTCCTCTTCATCATCACTCATCTTCCTCTTCATCACTCATCTTCCTCATCATCACCCTCTTCCTCTTCATCATTCCTCTTCCTCTTCATCATTCCTCTTCCTCATCATCACCACTCTTCCTCTTCATAATTCCTCTTCGTCACTTCTCTTCCTCTTCATCATCCCTATTCCTCATCATCAGTCATCTTTCTCTTCATCACTCATCTTCCTCTTCCTCATCATCACCATCTTCCTCTTCATCATTTCTCTTCCTCTTCATCATTCATCTTCCTCATCATCACTCATCTTCCTCTTCATCATCCCTCTTCATCATCATCACTCATCTTCCTCTTTATTCCTCTTCATCATCATCACTCATCTTCCTCTTCTTCACTCATCTTCCTCATCATCACTCCTCTTCCTCTTCATCATTCCTCTTCCTCATCATCACTCATCTTCCTCTTTATCACTCATCTTCTTTATCACTCCTCTTCCTCTTCATCACTTCTATTCATTATCACTCCTTTATCTCTCCTCTGTAGTTTCTTGCCAAGGAGCTAATATATTATTTTAGATAGTGAAAGTTTTCCATTCTGATAGAATTTGGAACAAACTCTAACCCAGTGGAAATGTAATTTTTTCCCCCATAGATTATTAAATTCTCTTAAATTAACCTACATCACAGATACTTTGTTCATTAGCATTGTTTATGAAATTTTATATTATTTTCAAAATGAATACCATGTGTTTGTGCGTGATTGTCAACGCCAAGAGGAAGAGAAGACGATGAGAAATTGTAGGAAGAATATGTTGGTCCAACAGCCCTACTAATACAAGATGGGCACCTTGATGGGCTGTCGGACCAATGGGCTGTTGGAATATAGGGATGTAACTGCAAAGTTAAGTGGCAAATCTGTATCTGGTATCTGTTTAGCAAAACAAGAACAAAACATCTTGATAGAACTGAATACTGCTATTTTCCTGAGTGTGTCACGTGAGAAATTGTGTTTTATTTCAGGACAAATATTTTCTGTTTTTTTCATGACAACCAAAGTAACTTTATGAGCTCATTATGCTGGCATGAGTTTGCAGTAAATGTCAGGTTTTTATCTAATAAAAGCACATAAATTCAAGACAACAGTTTTGAGAAAATATCAGTCCTGAAGGCTACCTATAGATAAGTATGTAAATTGTCAAAGACTGTGTTGGGGGATACGAAACTTGTTAGTACCATAATAAATTGTTTGTTCATTTTCTGAACCTCTAAATCCTTATTAGGGTTACGGGGAGGCTGGTGCCCATCTCTTGGTGAGGACAGAGTACACCCTGGACAGCTTGCCAAGTCATTGCAAGGCCCATAATAAATTGATTCTGGGATTTGCATAGGGGTGCACTAAGTTGGGTATGAGTATGTGTGGGTGCTGTAAGTTGGATATGAGTGTGTGTGAATGTGCTAGAAGTGGGTATGAATGTGTGGGCACGTGCCATATGTTGGATATGAGTGTGTGCACACGTGCTAGAAGTTGGATATGACTAACAGTTATAAGTGAGTAATTTCGTCAAGGGGCATGAGAGCCTTGTGGTTTGCACTCACTCCTAATAGTACAACGGCCCTGTGTATGAACCTTCTGTGAGAGGTTTGTGTGTTTCCACCATTCTTGAAGGAGTTTCTTCCCACAGTCTAAAAATACACATATTAGACTCATTGGCTCTTCCAAATTTCCCCAAGGTGTGAGTATAAATAAATGTTTGTTCTGGAAATTAGGTTCTGCCTGGGGTTTACTAACCTTGTAAACGCAAGTCATGCATCCTTGGCACAGAATGCGAGAGTGTTGGTGGATTCTGTTATGCATGGATATTTCATAGTGTTGATTTTTAGTTTTAATTTTAGAAAAATAAGTTAATGTGTACACTATATGTTTATAATAAAACCAAAATGATATTTTACTTTTAACAGCTGGCCAGGCTGCCAGTGCATGTCAGTTGTAAAAGACAAAATACCTGTAAGCTGTGTGTAAGAAAGTGCAAAGTAGTTAAAAATTGATTTGTTGGTTTGTGTTGTTTGGAAGGACGGCACGGTAAAGTAGTGGTTAGCACATCTATCTCACAGTAAGAAGGTCCTGGGTGCGGTTCTTGGGCGTGGATGTTTCTATATGGAGTTTGTATGTTCTCACTGTGCTTGTGTGGGTTTCCTCCGGTTTCCTCCCACAGTCCGAAGACATGTACATTACGCTAATTGGCTGTTCCATAATGCCCCTAGGTGTGGGTGTGAGTGGTTGTGTGTGTTGGCCCTATCACCCAGTCTCGGCCCAGTCTCGGCTGAAATGAGCACAGCCCAAAGTTACCCTCATGGATTATAATACATATACATAATTACTCCTACAAACCTACATACCCACTTCTCTTCAGGTTATTTACTAATTTATATCAAACCCTAGAGTTTAAATGCGTCTCAAGTTATGCAGTATAATATAATAAAGCATCTAAGTAGGAAGGGTCCATGTGGGAAGTGTCCATCTGGTATGAAACCTGTTGTTTGGCTTTACATTTCAAAAGTTAATAGACTGGCATGGTTTTGAACAGTTGTGCATTCTTTAACAGAAACATTTCAAAGTTCATGAACTCAAAGAGACTTTACCTCTTGAACTTTACCTCTTGCTGAGAAGCGCAGAACATGTTTTGCACTAATTCAAGGCTTGTTTTTATAACCTTGGCTTTGTACCTTCTGCTAAGAAGATACGTGGAGACTTTCTGTTCTGTCTCTTAGTC
>JAOUQZ010000019.1:12089552-12113076 GCA_028564935.1 Neosilurus hyrtlii
ACAATATGTAGTGAAATGCTTAGTACGACTGTCCACAATGTAAAGGATAAACTATAAAAGTAACAAGAAGAAAGAACTTTTAGACTTTCCTTTGTATTCCTGATAGTATAAATACCTTGTGCTTTGTTGCATGCTTTGGTGATGCGTGAATAAAGACTGTAACTCTCTGTGGGTGTCAGTGTTTTTCTCACGTCTCGCCCCAAAATTCTGGTTGACACGTCAAGGCTGATCGACGAGAAGCCTAGATACGTCTAGGAGATCTAACAGTTTCAATTAGAAACAAATTAGTATAATATTTATACAATGTACTGTTAATATATAAATTTATTATGAACTGGAATACAATTTTCAACCTCAAGTGTACAAAAACACAGTAACTTAGCATTTGTGTGGTAAAAAACAACAACAACAACAAAACCTGCACCTGCATGTTCTCTGAAATATCCATCAAGTCTTTATGAGTCAGCTATTATTTATAGGTATTTTTTAGCATTTATGAAAATCGATAAAATAACATGAGGCTTATAGGAATTGTTTATATGATTAAAGAAGCTGAGGGGAAAAGTTATTAAATGCTAATTTCCACTTTGTTAACATTAGTGACGTACACGTACGCATGTAGGATACATCTCTTTGGTCAAAATGCTAAAATTTATAGTAAAGCAACAAATGTAGTAATGTGAAAGTTAAAAAATTATCAAAACCCAGGTTCAGATAATATACTGAAAAGATTTACAGTATGTTCAAGTGAAACATGGTTGTGTATAGTAAGCTGTTTTATACTGTATTGAGAACGAGTGTGGTATTTTACCTGATGTATGTATGTAGTCAGAAGGTTTTTACTATACCGCTGTATAAAAAGGAGGGTGAAAAAAGTGCTCTAATAATAATCATAATAATAATAATAATAATAATAATAATAATAATAATAATAATTCTATTTTCTCCCCTTTTCTCCTCCGGAAAAAGGTACAGGACACTAAAAACAAAAACTAACAAACTCAAGAACAGTTTTTACCCATAAGCTGTTAAACTTGCAACCCCACCACCACCACCACCACCACCGTCACACACACACTGAATAACCATCATTCAGACCATTTTCCTGGACACTGCAATATTACTCTTTAAGTGCAATACTCATGTATACGTGTAAAATTCCTGTTTAGAGCGGACCTCGAACATCATATAACACCATCCTGCCTCCAATATGGCGGCGAGTTTTTCATCCAATAGCGTTCCAGTCTAAATACAGTTCAATGGTTATCACTCCAAGATGGCCGCCTCTTCCTTTAGTGACGTCAAGTAAATGCACCAATAAACCAGTGGATCTGGAATACTGACTGTTGAGCTGAATTAATTTAGTTCATTTTGTCGCATATAACAATAGAAAATCGTGCCTAATTTTCAGTAATTTGATTGCTAAAATATATTTCTGTTCACTTTCAAAAATTTTGTGATTAAGTGTACAGGTTGTGGAGTCGAGACCGATTTCGATTCCCTGTTTTGGAATCGATTACAGTAAAATAGATACGAAATCACAGACCAGAAAGAAAATAAGATAAAAACCATATCCACATGGTGCTACGTTGTTTCATCACTAAAGACTGCTTTTTATTTTCGTCTACTTTTTTTGGTCGTCTGTCACGCTTGGGAGTCGATTCTTGATTCATAATGCCTATGTATGAAGAATCGACTCTTTTACTGTGTATGCATCGGCTCTCTCCTGGTTTTGCTTACGTCAGACGCCTCGTACTCTCGCGAGATTATTAATAGGTTTGTCTCTAATTTCTGCGCGTGCTAGTTGAAGACATTCATTGAATTGGTTTTAGTGTAAATACAGTTCAGGGAAGACGTGCTGTGGTGAACACAAGGAGACCGCAGGAGGCTGAGGAAGAGAACGCTGGATGTCAACATCCTTAATTTAGAAGAAGAAGAAAACTGAAACCATGGCAGCTTCTGAGGTAAAACCTTAATGTTTAAAAGGAATAATGTTAAAAAGAACATTTACAATCTTTCCTCCTTAACTAAAAATAATATTTATTTAGGTAAATGATATAAAACTTTCCACTTTTCATTAAACAATTTAAAATACCTGTTCTCAATTCTGATTTGTCAAAACAACAACAACAAAAAGCCAAGATAGTGTGAGTGTTATGCAGTACAATCATACTGTTGTTTTCAACTTTTTGTGCTTCTCCCATTGTGTGTGTGTGTGAGTGTGTGTGTGAGTGTGTGTGTGAGTGTGTGTGTGTGTGAGTGTGTGTGTGAGTGTGTGTGTGAGTGTGTGTGTGAGTGTGTGTGTGAGTGTGTGTGTGAGTGTCTGTGTGAGTGTCTGTGTGAGTGTCTGTGTGAGTGTCTGTGTGAGTGTCTGTGTGAGTGTCTGGACTGTGTGTGTGAGTGTCTGTGTGTGTAAGTGTCTGGACTGTGTGTGTGAGTATCTGGACTGTGTGTGTGAGTGTCTGGACTGTGTGTGTGAGTGTCTGATTGAGGGTCTGGAGTGTGCGAGTGTCTGGAGTGTGCGAGTGTCTGGAGTGTGCGAGTGTCTGGAGTGTGCGAGTGTCTGGAGTGTCTGGAGTGTGCGAGTGTCTGGAGTGTGCGAGTGTCTGGAGTGTGCGTGCGCGCACTTGTGTCTCTTGTGCCTTGTGGGTGTATGGACAGCTTTTTTTTCTGTTCAAAATTAAAATTTTTCTGCTCAAAATTCAAAGCCACCAAATTGGATATGATGAGGATTTTGTTTGTTTGTTTATATTATTCATTAATTTTATTTGTTTGTTTGTTTGTTTGTTTGTTTGTTTGTTTATTTATCTATCTATCTATCTATTTATTTATTTTACGCCCCAACACGTTAATTTTCCTCCAAAAGAATCCATTCATTCTGGCCCTTTATTGGCTTTTGGGCTCCGAGTCACCTCTGGGCCTGTTATTAAGGCATATTTTTTATCTAACCTCAAACTGAATCTGCGTTGACTCTCACCTTTCTCTTTCCTTGGTTTTTGGTCACTCACTTTTTTCTCCATTTACTTTAGTTCATTTTCACTGTTTATCTTACAGCCACCAAACCCAATAAAGTATGTCATCCCTTTAAACGAAACACTTCAAGATGACCATATTGACCATAATCACTTCCTTTCTTGAGTTCTTGGTTGAGAGGTTGAGGGTTCGAATCTGTGCTAAGACCCCTGGGCAGGGTCTTAACTACTGTAAATGGGTACCAGTAAAAACACTGGGAAGGTAACCTGCAATGGATTAGCGTCCCATCCAGGACGAGATGAACTCTTAGTCACTTAATTTTTCAGAAATCGGGTTATGGCTCTGATGAATAAAAAGCCCGAGATTTACCTACCTATCGTTGATGCCTACAATTCATTTTTACACTGTTAGGTTAATCAGTGCTCTCATTGTAACATGTAGGTGTCCTTATACTGACAAACCATTGTCTGGGACTTGATGTGGATAAGTTTGTATTAATGTGCTCTTTATGTTGTTTCTGTAGTAATGACTAATTGACTTGCACTTATACAGCATTGACATGATAAAGCTTTCTGTAATCAGATGTATACTGGATAGTAATAATACATTTTCCCTAAGGGGAACTATTAAAGGCACTTTCTGGATGTTCCATAGCATGAAAAGCTGTTCTTTTGCAGAGAAAAACAAACAAAAGAAAAGAAAAAGGCATATGAGGGAATAAGTAGAATAAGCTGCTATAGTGCCCCCCCTCCCCCAATTAGACTTAGACTTAACTTTATTGATCCCTTTGGGATGACTCCCTCAGGGAAATTTAAATTCCCAGCAGCACATAAGAAAAGCAGCACACAGGTAGAAAAAAGCAGCACACAGATAAAGAATAAACAGTGAACACTTAGCTAATGTATTAAAGAATAAAAGAATAAAAATTAAATAAAATATATATATAAATTAAATTTAAATTAAGTAATATAAGTAATATAAAGCACTGAATATGGCTTGTATAGAATATAATTTAATATATACACACACACACACACACACACACACACACACACATATATATATATATATATATATATATATATATATATATATATATATATATATATAAGTTATTGCACAATCGTATTTATATTGAATGTATTTTATTCGAAGAGCAGTTAATAGTGTTGCATTTTCAGGAAGTTGAAATTACTAGTAGGACTATCAATTCCTTGTAATCCATTCTTTGTTTCTGTAAATGTTTTCTGTCATACAGGGAAACAAGTTATGGGGTGGTAGATTTGTAGGGAGCATGGATCCCATCATGGAGAAGTTCAACGCATCAATATCATATGATCAGCGCATGTATGCTGTAGACATCAGGGGCAGTAAAGCCTACGTAAAGGCACTACACAAAGCCAAGCTGGTCTCTCAGGAGGAAATGGTGCAGATTAAAAATGGCCTTGATCAGGTTAGTTGGCTTCCTTCTGTGAAACTCTTTTCATATTTGTGGCCAAACAAGAATGACGAGTTTTGTGTGTGGGAATAAATCAGCATTCAAGGAAATAAAAACCGGATTTAGTCAAGTTCCCTGTTCATGTTAGACTATAATACATCACTGTCTTACACAGAGTGCTTTCCATTAATAGAATGGACCCACCACCATTGGTTGTGTAGGTACAAGACTGCAGCGACTCTCCTTACATACGCTCCTTCACCTGACGTCGTATTACTGACATGCTCGACAGATTGGCTACAGTCTGTAACTGTATGGCTACAATGTTCTATACTGGCAGATTCATCTGGGTGTGGACTTCTTTAAGTGCCTTAATAAAACAATGTAGCAGAAATCATACAGTGTTTGAATACAGTACAGTATGTAACTGTAGTTTATTTTGGCCATTTTTAAGTATGCAATTGTACGTAACAGACCCTTATTTTAGTTGTACAAGCCCGTCATAGTGGTCAGGTATTTAGACGTGAGAACCAATTGTATCTTTTATTTGTACACAACAACAGTAACCCCAGATAACCCATGACCCCACTGAGGGAGGTCATTGCGGACTACACTAGGTCAAAAATATATTCATTGTTGTGTTGCATCACAATACCTCTGTCCCACAGTGTAGAAATATCCACCTATATTGTGCAAAACCAGGTTTTGGATGAGTGGCTCAATGGTACGTTCCAGATCAAGCCAGAAGATGAGGATATTCACACAGCCAATGAGCGTAGACTAAAGGTGAGGTTCATTCAATGCTTTGTTACATCTGTTGTGCGTGTGCAAGGTTTTGATTTTTGTATTTATCTAACAAGAAAACTAAAGAAGCATGCTTTACAAATGTAAAAAAAAATCTTCATCCATCAACCCATTGATTTGTTCTTGTTTATATATATTAAATTTTTTTTTAAATGTTTAGTCAAAAGCTGATTTAATGTTGTGTTTCTGGATGCTTATTGTGTTTCAATAATAAAAAATTTGCACATCTTTAACTGCCAAGACAGAGCTCCTTTAAATTCATTAAATGGGGAGATAAATAAAAAATATACTTCTATATATCTAAAAAGATACTTTATTTATCCAAAACAGAGTTAGGGGAAGAATATGGTACGATATTCCCAAATAAAAGTGCAATGTCACATTAGTGCAAAGATGAGCAAAATATCAAGAAAAATGAATTGTTTGTTGATGCCTTTATGTGATTAAACTGCTATAAAAATCGCTTACTGCTCTGTGAAGATTAATGATTCCACCAAATAATGATTACCAAATAATGATAAATAATGGTAATTAATGATTACCACCAAAATACATGCTTCAGGCAGGACATGGACCGGTACAATTGTGTCATGAAACGATGGTGTGTTACTCTTTTTATCCCTGTTTGTCTGTGTTAAAGGAACTGATTGGAGAGGCAGCTGGAAAACTTCATACTGGGAGGAGCAGGAATGATCAAGTGAGTCTCAGTTTGTATATAATACAGGCATTAATAATTGTAACTATTATTTAGACCAAATCACCTCTGCTAATAAAAATTTCAAAGTAATGTATCAGAAAATAAATGGGCTGCCTTTCATGCAATATAATGTCCTTCTGATGAACAGAAGTGGGAGGTGGGGTTGTTTGATGGTTTTACTGGGCAAAGTGGGCTGAATGTCCATTAAAGTCATCAAACCCTAATAATTATCAAGTCTGTTATGATTTGTGCTGGCATGTTGATCCATTTTAGTGATTTTCATTACTCAGCTTAGTTAAGAAAGGACATGCAGTAATGTTGTCGGAATTTCAAAAGCATAAAAGATTCGTCCGAAGGGAATGGAGAAGCTTCTCTATCGCTGGCCGCCATTTTACTGTACCTAAGGTAGTCTGTTGTTTTCTGTAATCTATGTCAGATCGTCTTGTGACCAACTTCGGCTCCGATGTGAGCGTACTCGGGAATGTTCGGAAAACACTGAAGTTTCTTAGCTGGCTTTAAAAACCGCAGTGTGTATTGGCCATGGATGTATTTATATACGGCGAAATAATTTACACGATTTTGCATTGTTAATAAAGACATGTCCTTTAACATTAACTCTGACAGTAGTGTGGGCTGTAATTTAAATTACAGGTTTATGATAATGTGCCCATTACAATATGGTATCATTATGGTAATGGCTCTCGCACAGGGACTTGTGTGGTGGATATGCTGCATAACGAAGACTAGAATATTGGACAAGATGAAGTCCAATAGACGAAGATGTCTATAAGATGCTTCTTCATCTTCATATAAAATGACCTTTTCAGTAATCTCACTTATTATGATGCTAAAATTATATGAACACACAGTAAAGTTGCTAAGATGTACTGAATTCATTTTGGGTATGTCATTTTTTTCAAACAGGGCTTTGAGAAAGAGGCCACGGGTTTGACAGGTTAATGTTTATGGAATCAGACTCAAGAAAATTCTTTGTCAATAAGTTTCCAACATAGGGAAGACTTCAGGACCACGGACGGACTTTGCTCCTTTCTGTGCCATTGGAATAGAGGAGTGAGAGAGGGACAATGAAGAGGCTTGTCAGGGAGCAGCTGGTTATACAGTTGCTGTTACTGTGTAATGTCAGATGTAACACAGTAATTGTGTTACACTTGTATCACACATTACACAGCGTTAAATGAAACAGATAAAAAGTAGGACGTGGTGTCCCTTTTGAAATTTTTTTTTAATAAAAACAAAATATAATAGTTGCCAAATGGATGAACTATAAAGCTTTAGAAACACTTTGATGTAACACTTCACAATCCCACTTTTGGATTGGATATTGCCTCTGCATTTAACCAATCCGAAGTGAGCACACACACACACACACTCGGAGCAGATGGGGGTTATGCGCCTTGCTCAAGGGCACTTCAGCCATGAATGTGGAGGAAGGGAAGGTGCAGCTCACTTCCCCCACATTTTTCGATCCCAAAGCTTCTTCTCTAACCATTAGGCAACGGCTGCTCCAAACAATAATAATCAGCTTCAGGATGATAACAGTAGCTTTGCAGTCGGACCTCATGTCACGTTGATTATTTTCCCTAGAACAGCACACCTTGTCATGTTTTATTACTGACCTACTATAGATTGAGTGAATTTTATATTTTGAAGTTGTTTCTTATTATTTTTATATATATACTGGTCGAATAGGTTGTGACAGATATGAGGCTGTGGTTACGGGATGCTATCACAACTCTGAAGGGAAACGTCACCCAACTGATAGCTACCATGGTGGAAAGGGCAGCTGTGTAAGAACTTAATACCATGAGTTCATACTTGATGTTTTTTTAAAAACATGATTGTATTTATATCAATCCATGACTTTTTGCTCTGTAGAGAAATCAGCATTCTTTTTCCTGGATACACTCACATGCAGAGAGCGCAGCCAATCAGGTGGAGCCACTGGATTCTCAGGTACGGATTGTCAGCTGGGCGATGCTTGGGAATTGGCACATGAGCAGATTTGCTAGAAAAACAGGTGGTAGGGATAAAACTGCAGGTGACCTGGTTAGTTTAAAAGCAGATTATGGCGTGTTACACATTTTCATAATCTGAATAATTAATTGTGACGAAGTGAGTTTGCAGTGCAAAGGGCGTTAAGAGTTTCACAAAGTATTTTATTACTTTGTGAAGCTGTTCTTGATCAAATAGGTAATGCTTTACAATACAGTTCCTCTAACTGACATTATTTTGCATGCATTAGTTCACATGAATAAAACAAGAAATGTTTTTATGCTTCTGTCAGTAGGTGGTGGTATTATGTCTTCTATTATTTGTGCTTCAGTTTGAAATTCCTATTTAAGTTATATATCAGAAGTGAAGAGTTCAACATTTGTAGGATTAGTGTGAAAGTGTCATTGGTAACAATCAGACAAATTTCCTTCATTATATTACATTACATTATATTTAAATACCTTGCAATGGCCTGGCGAGCTGTCCAGGGTGTACTCTGCCCTCGCCTAGAGTCGGCTGAGATGGGCGTCAGCCTCCCCGCGAACCTAATTAGGATTAAGTGGTTTAAAAAATGAATGAATAAGCCAAATAGTCAACGTGTGTATAATGTGTATTCGTGTCGTGTAAACTAAAGCACTGCAGCCAGTATGATCTACATCTCCCAATGAGCATTTTTTTCGTGATTGTTATGTTGCAAAATTCAAAGGTGATGTGATGTACTAATTCTTAATATGTTCATTTGGAGAGAAGATTCATCAGCAGTTAGGAATATGGTGTCATTTTTGTGAACTTGTACAAGTATTTTATAATGCTAAGTTAATTGTGTTTTAATGTTGACAATTTCAGTAAATATTGTTGGTTAAAGGACTGCGTGGTGTCTCCATGGATGGCTCATAGTGGTGTCACCTCACAGCTAGACAGTCCTGGATACTGTGAGCTCATTGGGCCTTACTGTGTGGAATTTGCATATTTTCCCTGCGCTTGTGTGCACCATTTCCTGATTTCCTTCTACAGTCCAAAAGCATACATTGTAGGCCGACATGGTTACTGAGTAGTTCGTAAGTGTAAATGGCTGTTTGTCTCAGGGTTAGCCTTGTTCAGGCTGCACCCTGCCTCTTGCCCAAAGTCAGCTCCACCTTCTAGGACAGTATCCTATTTTCATCAGAATAAACAATGACACTAAAACTACAGTGTTGCTGTTGTTTCAGTCACGCAGTCGCCCTGAGCAGGGATGTGGAGCAGCTGGAGGAAATCCAGAAACGGGTCAACGTTCTGCCTCTGGGAAGGTCCGTGTTAACTCAAATTAAAATGCATGCTTTCAATTTACATGTTACCCCTACTTACATATTCACTTCACTTGTAGCTTCAGTAACTTCACTATATTCACATAGTGGGCAGGTAAAAAGCTCCAGCATGTCTAGTGAGATGCTAAGTGCAAAGAGAGTACATGTACAATAAAATATGGCAAACTATTTAATGTAGTGTATTATGTTAATAAAGACTAGGGGAAATGCTAATGTAATAAATGTAAATATGAACAATCATAGAAACTTTGTCCTTTTCTTGCAAAGGTTCAAAGGCACATTATATTTGTGTTCTTGAAAAAAAGTCTACAAAATAGAGTTGTCGATTGATTTAAAGTGGGGCTGGTGGTATAGTGGTAAAGGCTTGAATCGCCGTTACACCCCCACTGTGCTAAGACCCCTTGGAAAAGTCAACCTCAAGTGTGCCTTGGTCCTCCTAGTAAATGGGTACCAGTAAAAACACTGGGAAGGTAACCTGTGAAGGACCAGCGTTCCATCAGAAGAAGTTGAACTCCTAGTTGCTTTACACTACAGAAACCTGGATAAGCTCTGGCTCTAATGAACCACAAGGCTCGGGTGTTAAAATCCCAACAGATTTACCATTGATTTAAACCTTAATATATTACATCTAATTATTTAAAATGTTGTGTTACAGTGGAGCCATTGCTGGGAACCCCTTTAACATTGATAGGGAACTTCTTCAGAAAGGTTTGGTGGTTTGTTTGTTTTTATTGGGTTTTTTTTCCCCCTCTCTCTCTACTTGTGTTGATTTCTTGCATTGTGTCATTGTTTATCCATAAGTATTACATTTGTTTCAGTGAGATGGTGTGTTTGTTGAGCAGTCAAAATGATATTTTTATGTTCTGTACTACAGAAAGGTGTCTTTATATTCTGTATTGCATATTCTTTTCGTGTTTGTCCATGGTTTGAAATTCTCTGCAGAGCTCAACTTTGATGGCATCAGCATCAACAGCATGGATGCAACTGGACAAAGAGATTTTGTCGGTGTGTAACAATATTATCCAGATTAGTGAGCAATGTTAAATCTTTACTTAAGTATATTTGGTTTGTGTGAATTTTTTTTCCCCTCACTGCAGTGGAGTTCCTTTTTTGGGGATCGATGTGTCTCATGCATCTCAGTAAGATGGCAGAAGATTTGATCCTGTACAGCACCAAGGAATTCTCCTTTATCACACTATCCGATGCATACAGGTGAATATATCTACATACTGCATTACTTAATAAATATCCTTTCATTCTTTGTTCATTATATAATGTGACATTTATTAGTGTATGTTATAAGGATTTGTCCTTATAGGACTGGGGGACATAGCTGAATTTTTAATTGTAAAACTTTTAATTTTAATTAATGTCAGTAATTTATAATGACCTAATTTTAATATTCACCTTAAGGTTGTATTTAACCACTTGAGTTTGATGAATTTATGTACCTTATATTTGTCAATATTTCGACTAGTACTTATGTTTATAAGAATAAGGCTCATCACTATACCAGACCTCGCATGCTGAAATCACTGAACACCAAAAATTCCACATTTTTATATTAATAATGTTTCAGTTCTTTTTTGTTTTATGAACTCATATACTTGGTGTTATTTATAAACATATAATTTAATTGTCTATACATTTAGTATTTAATTTATATTAACTGGGTTTAAATCAGTGGAATTATATCAGACAAGTTGGATGTTGCCCAAGTTCCTGATTTCCCGAATTCCAAATTTAATGACTCGATTCAAAAATCCATCGCACTCTCATCACAACTTTGACTGCAGTTTGAGTTACTGAGTTATCGGTACAGTGGATTGCAGCATAACTTCAGGAGAATAGAAGCTTCGAACAATTGTTAAACCAGTTGCTCTGACATACAGTACCAGTCAAAAGTCTGGACACACCCACTCATTCTAACTGAAGTTGAAGGTGTGTCCAAACGTTTGAATGATACTGTATGTTTCAGATGTGTAGCAAACACTACTCATTCTTTTACTCTATACTACTTCTGATGATGCAACTGAACATTACATGTGTTAAATCATTGGGGATACTCTATTATCAAGGGATATGATGGGCTGTTAATGAACAAGGAAGGGAGAACTGTTCATGCATTTGTTCATGCACTTTATAAATATAACTGCAACTGTTAAACATTGTCTTAAATATTTTCTAATTGGTATTGAAGGCCAGTTTCATCAATCTGATGTTTTTTTATTTTGCTGCAGTGATTTATTTTTCTCTCTTAATTAAATGAACTAAAGAAATCTGATTCTGCTTTTTTTAATTTTAAATTTAACATGCTTTTGTCTGGTTGTGCATTGTTTGTAGTTTGTAGGAATACTGTGTTAGTTAGATCTTTGCCTGTTTGTTTGGCTTGAGCAGCACAGGGAGCAGTCTGATGCCGCAGAAGAAGAATGCTGACAGTCTGGAACTTATTCGCAGCAAAGCAGGACGAGTGTTTGGCAGGGTAAGACCTGTGGAGAAATGTGTCATGCAGTATGTTATTTAAAAAAAATTTTGGTTACATATGTTTGTACCATTTATTCTATCTATAACTGTGGTTTAGTGTGCAGGATTTATGATGATACTCAAGGGCCTTCCCAGCACATACAACAAAGATCTACAGGTATACCGACACTGGTTCAACAGAAAAAAAAGCTTAAATGTGTGTGTTGGAGTTTAATGTTTCCTTGGGTACTAATCACCCATGCATGTGTGTTTTGTAGGAGGATAAAGAGGCCATGTTCGATACCTATGATTCATTGCATGCTGTGCTGCAGGTGGCTACAGGCGTCATGTCTACGCTTGAGGTGAGAGCTTTCCCAGATTAAGTTTATTCCCATTTCAACCACACTGGGCACCAAAAATGGCTTCAAATATGTATATGATGCGCTCAAGCATAATACGGGTAAAGCCGCACGGTAGTGTTTTTAGTAAGAGCCGGAGTATGTTGAAAATGGTGTACCTGGACGAAAATGCAATATCACCAAACATACATCCTTCAAAGCATAATCTTCAACATGAGCAAGTTTCAAATATCCATAAATGCAATCTATGCTTGTTTAAGAAAGGGATCCATGTCCTGCCTTCGTGATTGCTAGTATCCATGTTTGCTAACAGCAAATTCTACTTACTTACAGAATCCCAGAAGGATTCCCTGAATCTTATACTGGTAAACTAATAAGAAGCCTTAAAACAGACATGACTTAGTGTAAATAGAACTCATCTGTTGCTAGGAAGATGATAGTACAATCGCACTGATTGGTCGAGAGCTGGATTCATTTAGTTTAAGGATGTTAGGGAGTTTTAAATGCGGACATTAAAAAAAAGGTCCTGGAAATATAATTGCTGTTTTCTCAAAAGTAGCATTTCCTGATTAGCAACATTCAAAGTGATGTAGCTCAGTCAATTTTCATGCTATGATCATGTATTTATTGTAATCATGTAATGTAATCGTTCATTTATAGCATTAAATGTTATTTTGTATGACAGATGTTTGCTCAGAATTATTTAAATGAATATTTTGTGTCCAGTTGATGATTTCTTTAAGTAGTTGTATAAGGAGCAGCCTAATGTGCAGCAAGTCATATCACTAATGCTATTGGCTGTTGGGTATATTAATCAGTCACATGCCATCACATTGAACAGTTTCATAAGAATATGTTGATCTGCTGTGAAAGAAATGAGAATGCTTACTAACAGTTTGGAATTGAATGCAGGTAAATCAGAAAGCCATGGAGGCAGCACTCAGCCCTGACATGCTGGCCACTGATCTGGCTTATTACCTCGTCAGAAAAGGAGTAAGTAAATCATCGTCTCCCAGTTGTGCAGGTGTAATACTGAGATATTAATTAAAAAGAATCATCCATGTATTTGTTGTAGGTGCCTTTTAGGGAAGCACATAGCTGCTCAGGAAAAGCTGTCCATCAGGCTGAGTCTAAAGGTGTCCCACTCAACCAGCTTACTGTGGAAGATCTACGTATTGCCAGGTTGCCCTTCTCTCTCTTACACACACACCACACACATACACACACACACACACACACACACACACACACACAGAGTGGTGAACTTTTAGAAAATGAAGCTAATTCCATGCATGCCTGCTCACCTTATTCATCTACCATATGCCTCCTGTAGTATTCTCTTTAGGTCACTATCTTTTATAACATCCCATAAATGGTAATTAGCTTTTACTGCCCATAATATTATTTACAATCAGCAGAAATGTATGATTATACAGCATAGCAAAAAGACCACTCGTCCACTCTTCCATTCACACACGTCACGCAAGAGTCTGATCGTACGTATGAAAGAAAATAATACCACACCATGTATTCATATGCAATTTAGCTTCAAATTACAGACAAAAAACACTAGGTGATCATGTGACTTTTTATTACTGTTCAGACTACAATGTCTGAAGATGTTGGGTGTCCTATTTATATGAACCAGGGTAGTCAAGTAGAAGGTGCTAGCTACAAACAGGCTAATACTACTTTTTGGGGGAAATAAATACTAACCCCATGAACAATAAATAAATTAAATAATACTAACCCCCAAAACATGCGACATTTTCCAAGATGCAATCATCAAAAACAAAATGTGATTTATCGGTTGACAAACCTGATAAAACTGTACAGAGAAAACCTTTTTCTGTGTTTTACTGACTGTCATAGTGGGACAGTGAAATGGGGGAGGTTCGATTATGTATGAGAACAGCTGCCACTGATTCTTTCCTCTTTTCTTTTATTTAGTCCTCTGTTTGACACTGACGTGTCATCCGTGTGGGACTACACAAGCAGTGTGGAGCAATACAGCACTTCTGGTGGCACAGCTCGGAGTAGCGTTATAGCACAGATAGAACACATGAGAGCTTGGCTAAAGGTCCACCAGGTTACAAAATTAGAATAGCAAGCATGAGCACATTACCTGAACCATGTTGTTTTCAAGGCCTATTGTCAAATAAAGGGACATACTTGAAGTACTTTATTGGCAAAATTGAGTTTGAATGTTGAAGGGATGGATGAGCTCTCAATGAACTGTTACCCTGTTACATTTGAAGAGGGTGTTTGTGGGTCACACAATATTAAGGTTAATAAACTAAAATACCAGTAAATTGTCTGCAAATCACATCCTCAATGTTGCAAAAGAGAATTTCAGATTTTCTCTTAATTTAAAACTTCTTCCCACACCGCGTTTGTGGTTGTTACATGATTTTCAGAGCCTTTCATTATACATTTATTACAAATCAAAGTGTTCTGTTAGTTTGTAGCTATAATTCTGGTGGTTTCGGTGATTTGGGACGTTTTTTTGATGTAGGTTTTTAATTATAGTGGAGCACAAAAAGACATTGTTTTATATATTGCCAACAAATTAATAAAATCTTGTCTTTTCTAAAGTAAGATGTCCTCAAATATTTTTTTAGTCTTATACTAATCCATCACTGTATTATCAATATGATTGTTTTATTTTTATATATATTTTAAATATGTATGTGTATGTTTTCTATCATGAAATTACAAACTGTACATTATGTGAATATATATATACCTTGCATATACAAAAGATACATAGACATGGAATGGCTGGACCTGTAGTAGATTTGTACACAATGTGCACATTTAGCTTCTGCATAGTGAGAAAGTCAATCATGATCTTTACTTTTCCTTTCCTGGTTATGTTCACCATCTGTAAAAGACAGATAAAGAACACTGTCGGTATCCTCATAGTGGTCAGGTAGTTTCCAATACTGTTGATGCTTTCTGCTAATACACTTGGGCGGTATGCCTGACCATGTATAAAAATTTGGCATTTACCATCCATTAGAGCTGAACTTAAAACCCCCCAAGGGCTATAAATGGCTGTGGTCCATTTTGAAATTAGTAACCTGTCCTGCCCCTCAGGCTCCAATCTACACTATGAGGAAATACACGTACAATAACAATATGCTGCATGAAAGGCATGGACCCTGGTACAAGACCAACAACAGTTTACGGTCCGTGTAGGTTTCCTCACGCATGCTGCAGTTGAAATGTTTATATTAAATTGTCCAGGTGTGTCTGGTACCTTGTGGTGGATTAATGTCCCAGTTTGTATTATTACATTGTAACCAGTATTAATGGAATAAGCTACACCAATACCCTTACGAAGATGTAGTGGTTATTTGAGATGGATGAATGATCAAGGTTTTTTTTTTTTCTTTCTTTTCATTCTTGATACCTGACATGTACTTTAAAAAAAATTACACCTACAGCAAAGAGCATATTTGCTGCAGTGCTTTCAACTCTTTTTGGCATTGTAGTAATAATTTGCTATTACAAATTTCCTATAAGAAAAGGTTTTTTTTATATATTTATTTTTGCTTGAATTGAACGCTCGTTAAAAAGGCGAGCTTAATTGTTTTCATGGCCATTCTGTAATTCGATGCAAAGAATCTCATGAGCAAGAAATGTCCATTGGTTATTTCTTCTGAAGTGTCTTTTTTCAACACTCACTCATTTGCTGAACTGCTTATTCCTATACGGTTCACGGAGGGACTAGGGCCTGCCTATCTCAGCTGACACCTGAAGGTGAGGTACACTCTGAACAGCTCATCAAGACGATTGCAGGGCAACACACATGCACAATCATTCATACTCACACCTAGGAGCAATTTGGAACAAAGGTAAGTCGTATGTCTGATCTACCTTTTGAAGAAAAAACAAGACAGTAGGCTTCAAATCATGGACTGGAGACAGCCTCCAGACTTAAACGCCATCAAGCTGGGTTGGGATAAAGTGAACAGAAAGGTGAAGGCAAAGCAACCAACTTTCCAACAGTGTTGGCAAGAACTTAAATTTGTTCATACAATTATTTGCTAAATGATTTAATCCTGTTAGGGATCTCCATCAACTCTGGACGATGGCAGGGTACACCCTGAACAGCTCACATAGACAGCAATCATGGGCTCAAACACACACAACCATTCACACTTACAGCTAAGGGCAATATTGAACAACCAATTACACCTAATGTGTATTTCTTAGGACTGTGAGAAGAAACTGTACAAAACCCACACAAGCACAAGGAGAACAACAAAATTCTTGAACGCTCTCACCAAGCCAGGGACTCAAACACAGGACCTTCTTATTGTGAGGCGGACATGGTAACCATGACGCCACTGTGCCATCCCTTTGGAAAGAACTTTCCAAATAATATTTGGTAACACTCATCAAAGGAATGCCATGAATGTATTCATTGTTGTATATGCTGTAATATCAGCAATAGGTGGCTGCTTTAAGGAGTTAAAAAATGTAAGTTAAATTTTCTAAGATCGGAGGCACTGTAAAGGGTGTACCCCATCTTCGCCCAGAGACAGCCGAGATAGGCCCTAGTAGGATCAAGGCAGGGATATCCAATCTTATTCCTAAAGGGCCGTTTTTTTTCACTTCAACCAAGCAGTAACAACACCCTCCACTTGTTTCAATCACCAATCCCAGAAAATGATTGGATCATGTATCCTATTGTTTGCATGTGGCAAAGCCTAAAGCCAGACTGGTGCCATCTTGGTGAGACCACTTTACTGTTGAACGTTACTATTAATTCAGATAACTTACAAAAAATTGGGGAAAATAGAAAGAATTAATTCTCACATGTACATTTCATTTAAACCTTTTTTTTTTGGTTAATTTTCAGCTATGCAGAGCTTTTTGTTTTATTTTTTAATTAATTACAAATATCAGTGAAATTATAGGTAAAGTTATATGAATTTAAGGTTTTATGACTGTTAGCAGTAAAAATTTCAGGGTTTTCGAGCTGTGTTGATGTTCAGTGACTCCATTTTGATATCTTAAAGCAAGGTGGTCTCACCAAGATGGCCGCCACACTGCTTCAAATTATATACACACACACACACACACACACACACTTATTTGTTTGTTTGTTTGTTTGTTTATTTATTTAAGATCACTAATTGAAACAGGTGGAAGGTGTGGCTACTGCTTGGTTGAAGTGAAAACCTGCACCCACACCGGCCCTTTGTGGATAGGATTGCACGTCCCTGGATTAAGGGGTTCAGCAAATTAATGAATGTGTTAAACAGAAGAATTCCACAACTTTTTTTTTTTTAACCTTTCATTTTTCTATGCTTTATTTTAGAATACACCAAGACATTAAACTGCTTAAATTTCTAACTCTTTAGACCAGTGGTGTACAAAGTGCTTCCACCAAACATTTCCCATGTAAATTGTTCCTATTAAAGGAATGTTGCATTAGAAGTAGTGTGTAAATTGCTTAGAAACCTGTTATCTGACTTTGAGCTTATGTAAGAAAAAATATTCAGAATGCAGTCCTATATTATTTGAGAATTTAAGAACACTTTGGGGTAAACTGTTCAGAATCTACTCTTTTGAAAAATTGCCAAAACAACTGCATCGGTTAGCCATATAATCTACTACCTTAACAGTCCTGATTTTATTATTATTTAGCACATTATCACTGAACTGTGTGTTTGTAAGGTGTGAAGTCTTAGTGAGCTGAGGGTGGGGCAGAAGCAGTTCTTATCCCTAAAATGTGAACAAGAAGAACAGCCTAAAAAAAAAAGTAAGGATTTATTATGAGGTGTAATAAGATAAGCCATAAAACATATGGAACTAGAAAAGCACTCTGGGAGCATATGGTATTGTAAGAAATGCAGCAATTTTATAAATGCAACATTTGTTTATTATTTAATCCGTACAATGCAAATGCACAGCCGTTTATATGATTGCATATTGTTATGGACTGAATTGAATAAGAAGCCTTGCGCTCGAATGAGGAAATATTATTGGCTTATTTTTGTGATAATTGGCCTAAAAGAGAGGTAAAGGAATGAGATTACACCATTGAAAGCAAGCCTGGAGGTTACACTTTGGTATTGTCTGGACACAGTGACTTCGTCATCCGCGTTAAAGAATCTTTAAAAAATCCCTGCATCCAGACAGTAATCTGGATCACTGTCAAAATTTAATCAAATGTTTCTTGTATCATTTCTGACTCATCCTGGAACTTTCATCAAAATCCCTTTATAACATTTTAAGTAATGCTGCTAACAGACAGACAAACCAACACCAGTGAAAACTTGACTTCGTTGGCGGAGGTAATGAATAAATGTGGCTTGGAGAACCAGTTCTGTGGAGAAATATGGTTTCAAATTCCATATCGTTTCTGACTCGTGCGCTCTCTCTCTCTCTCTCTTACACGCACACAAGTAATTATTTCCTCCACTGACTCTTCCAGACTCAGACAAGAACTGTGTTACTGGATAACACATGTGGGTTCTCAGGAGAAAAACAGTGAGAGGTATGACCAGAATTTCCCGTAACAGCAGTCTTAATTTCTCATTCATCCTCAGCCAATCACTGCTCAACAAACAGAGACTGGGTCAAGCACGCCCATTGTTAAGCCATAGCGTGTGAGTAAGAGAGAAGAAAGGAAGAAGAAGTAAGTTACAAAAGAATTCCAGACTGTTCCAAGGAAAGTATATTTACTATCAAAACAGACAAACGCTTCATAGGAGAATAGGAGAGACAAAAAAGGAGAGCAGCTACACGTGAGGGAAAGGCAGTAGAAAGAGTGAGTAAAGCAGGTAAGGAAAAGAGCAGGAGTGGAGGATGGATGGCTGGTTGAGGGAGGTGCAGCGTCTGCCCATCCTCTATGTATTCTGCAGCTGCCTGACCTTCAGGGTGCTCCACACACTACTGAGGCTTCTGCCGAGGCCCCATGTTGTTAACTGTGATCCATGGAAGATCTATAAATGGAAGAATCTCTCGGTGTCACTCGTCCACTCGCTCCTGACTGGCACCTGGGCCATTTTCTGGTGAGTAATGTTCTGCTAAACACAATATTCCGTGTATGGAAATATGTTGCAACACACAAGTCATGTACTGATCTCTGATAACTTATCACAGTTTGAAATGTTTGAAATGCCTTCAACTACTGAATACTATAGCCAATGGCTTAACATAAAGAAATGCTCAATACATACAGTATACAGTGCCTGAATATACAGCAATGGCAAAATTACAAGACCACTTTTAATGTGGATGGGTCTCTTAATTTTTTCCCCACCCAAAGCTCTGTAGTTCACTATGTGTGTTATGTGCACAGTTGATGATTCAACAGAATACTAGAAAAACGTGTCAGACAGGCTGAGATAGGGACTGTTTTGTAAGAACCTGGAGCATTTGAATGTGTGCCCAGGTAGCACAGAAACTGCTAAAATCCAAAATAAAGATTCTGCATACATCATTCAAAGCATTAAACATAAAATAAAAAGTCTGAAATTAGGCAAAGCAGACAGAACCCATGCCATTCTCAATGAGATGTTCAAGTTTAACTTCAACTTTAAAAAAACAAACAAACAAATAAAAAAACAACCTTTGGTGCTCTAAGTTTTTCGAGACAAAAGATGTCAAATTTGTTTGGTTTCCTTTGGCCATACAGATATGAAACATGCCAAAGTAAGGCAGCTTGAACTGACTTGAAGTGATGACTGGTTTCTTTCACTCAATCTACTCACTTACTCACTAATTTGCCAAAGCCCTTAATCCTACCATTAGGATATCAGCTGACATTGGGCAAAGATAGGGTGCATCCTAAACAGCTTGCCAGAACAGAGCCAACACACATGCACAACCATTCACATTCACACGTGGGCAATTTGAAACAGAAAATTAGCCTAATGTGCATGTCGTTAAACTATGGGAGGAATCATGAATACCCGGAGGAAACCCACACAAGCATGGTTACAACATGTGGCCAATTGTTAGCTAATAACTCACCATCCAACCATCCTGTTGTTCTTCCCCACACTGTTGTTCCACAAACAAAATTAGAACCATGCAACTGTCTACAATGTCTTTAACATAACTGTAGTATTACAGTTTCCTTTCAGCATGACAGTATGCCAGTGCACAAAGCTTGTAAACATGGCTTATAAACATTGAAATGGAAGAACTAAAGTGCTCTGCATAGAGCCCTAACCTCAACTCCTCTGTACTTCAAAATGGGCGAATATCCACAGCCCTTCTCTAAAATCTATTGGAAAGTCTTCCCAGAAGAGTGGAAGTCATAAAAAAATTAAACTAATGGGATAGGATGTTAAAGAAGCACATTTAGTTGTAGCCAGGTGTCCACAAATATTTGCCATGTGGTAAATTTCCGGGAAAAATATTAACTCTATTCCTCCTGTGCAAATTATATCATAAAAACCAAAATCCAACACCCTCCTAATTCTGAAAGCTGTTAAGTTTTTGTTACTCACCGTAGTGCCTTTATATAATTTCTTATCAGTTCTTGTTTGTAAGTCTTGTCTTGTTGGTGTGCTCAGTGTTTATCAGTATCCAGCGATGGTGTATGAGATGCACTCAACCTTCACTCCTCTCTCATATCTGCTTGTGGTCTTCTCAACAGGTCAGTCATTTTCTCTTTTGCTAATACATACACACCAATGCTACATAATAAATCTGACCACTATCTAGCAGTATAAGAACCTATTTTTGTCAAAAGGCTCTAAGAATGTACATTTAAGGACACTGGCCTAAATTTTTTTGTTTTTTTAGGTTTCAGATTTAGTTCCACTGCTTATATCACTTGTGTAAAAATCCTTCTTATTTATATTCTTATTCATATTTTGAAGTAAGGTTGATACTGTGTTTCAGAGAAAAAAAATTAGACATCCAAAATCTGTTGGTTATAATGTTAATGTCATATACTTTTTACAAACATTCAGCCACAAGAATTTCAGGTGGACAGATGGATCACACACATGAACAGACAACCTGAACTTACCTAAAGTCTTAAAAGTCATACCATGCTTTGAGCTTTTAAAGCTTTAATTCAAAGCCATTTTTCAAAATGCAACTTCCAAAGATGTCTGAAGACATGCAAGGACAATCCTTTAACTGTCTTCCTACCCCAAGGAAATTACATTTCTGTCCTTTCCATGGAATTGTCTAAAGTCAGTGTTCCTATTTACCTCAAATTTCTTTTAAATATCGCATCCTAAAATTCCAGATTGGTGGTCTGAATTTCTGCTTATAAACGTCTATAATAAATGTGTCTTGTCTTAGCTACCTTCAAGTTAACCTGTTAACTTAAACTCCATCCTATCTTGGTGAGCTGAATAAGGTGCTAATAAATTAAGTTAACTGTACATTAAAATTTAACAAATGCATGGAATGAGGCATTGAGGAACTCAACCTCACTCGAACCACTCAATCCTGTTAGGGTCGCGGGGAGGCTGAGCCCACCTCAGCCAACACTGGGCGAAGGCAGGGAACACCCTGAACAGCTTGCCAGACCATAGCAGGGCCAACACACACACACACACACACACACACACACACAACCATTCGCACATCCACACCTAGGGGTAATTTGGAACAGCCAATTAGCCTAATATGCATATCTTTGGACTGTGGAAGGAAACCGGAGTACCTAGTGGAAACCCACGCAAGCACAGGGAGAACATGCACACTCCACACAGAAACAGCTGAGCCCGAGACGCGAACCAAGGACCTTCTTGCTGCGAGGTGCTCGTGATAACAACTACACCACTGTGCCACCCGGAACTCAACCTGCTTGTCCAATGTTCCAAAACCTGGTCCAGGAGAATCCTCTGTCCTGTACATGTTGTTGTTCCCCTGCTCCCAGCACACTTGGCTCAAATAAAATTAACCAGTTACTTAGGATGCTATACTAAAGCTAAATAGACACTATAATAAATGTAGATGTCAGGGGGTCCTTCAGGGACAAGGTTGAAAATCTCTCAGAGAAGATATTTAGCCCAGTTTCAGTTGTGAACTGAAAACCACTCCCATCAATACGACATGAATAGCATGGTTAATAACTGTGGAAAAGAGATTACAAAGCCACTGTACAAAACAAAAGAGGATTACATGGGGTTACTTTCACAAGAGACCTCTTTTTAGCAGTTACACCAACTTTAACCATTTTATTTCTATGGTACATAGGTCCAGGGTTGCTGGGTTGTATGCCAATGAGCGGCCCAATGTGGAAAATGTTGTCCCTTTTTCCAGAATGCTTAATGGCTGGCCTGTTAACGTCTAGATACACAGGAAATTATTAATTTAAATACCAATATTAGAATAAATGGTTGACTGTTTTTTTTTTAATTCTTTTTTTTTAATCCCCTGCTAGTGGACCAGTCAGATGACATTGTTCCTGTATATTATTACTTATAATCCAGTCCCATTTAAGGTGTATTCCCATCTCATTACCCCGTGTAACTCTGACCAGAATAAAAGTTATGATGAATAAATGTGTTTAAACTGTCATCAACTTCACCTGTAATTGCAGTTTGAAAATTGTTCCCTTTGCACTCAAAAACTTTGAACTTTTTTTTTTTTTTGCCAGGGTATTTCATCCAGGATGCTGGAGACATCATCCTTAGTGGGTACGCACGGGAATCATGGGAGTTTCTGCTTCATCATGTGTTGGTAAATCAATTGCTACTATTACATCTTTCTAGTCAAAAAATTTAACTATATTGAATATAATTTTTACTTTCTTAAAGTTTTCATGCCAGTGCAGCATACATGGCTAAAATTTTGAGGACAGCTTACCATCACACTTAAGTTGCTTAGTTAATGTCTGATTCTGGATTTAGTCCCCTTTTTGCTGTTGTAATAGCCTCCATCCTTCTGGGAGGGCTTTCCACTCCATTTTGGAGTGTGACTGTGGGGATTGGTTCATTTAGCCACAGAAGAATTGGTAAGATCAGCTACTGATGTCAAGTCAGAAGACCATGTGGGAAGTCAGCATTCTAGTTCATCTCAAAGCTGCTCAGTGGGGTTGAGGTCAGGGCTTTGTACAGCACATTTAAGTTTTTCATGCTACAGTAAACAGACACCCTATAAAGTTCATTAATTCATTCATTTTCCGAACCACATAAACCTAACTAGGATTGGCGGGGCGGCTAGCACCCATCTCAGGCAACTCCAGGCGAGGACAGAGTACACCCTGGCAAACTCGCCAGTCCATCGCAGGTCAGAAACATGCTGACGGCAATCCAATGGCCTCCTCATTTTGAACAACAGCAATGGTTCCTTTACGTGCTTCTCACCACAGACAGTGAGACATGGCGGGCCTTTGATAACCCAGTTAGCTGCACCGGGGGGACAGCAGTGACAACTCGGCCTGAACCCCCGATCTTTGGTTCAATAAACCAGCATCTTAAACAGTCACCACTGCCCCACCCTATAAGGTTGTGTTCTTCATACATTGTGGCAATGGTTA
>JAOUQZ010000019.1:12120679-12132987 GCA_028564935.1 Neosilurus hyrtlii
TGTTTTTGGACTGTGGGAGGAAACCGGAGTACCCGGAAGAAACCCACGCAAGCACAGGGAGAACATGCAAACTCCATACAGGAACGCCCGAGCTGGGAATTGAACCCAGGACCTTCTTGCTGTGAGGCGGATGTGCTAACCACTACGCCACCGTGCCACCTATATATATATATACTGAATATATCTGCAGTATTTTTATGCACAAATACACACTAACTGTTTGGCAGGTTGATTCATTGTTCCAGGATTGTAAACATTATGTACTTTAGACTGTTCTATACACATTTTGTGTATTAATGATATTATCAAAGACAACATATGAAACAAAAACAAAATGATTCAATCCAATATTAAATGACTAAAATATGTATTTTATTTAAAATATATATTATCAGTAGTGGGCAGCACAGTAGTGTTGTGGTTAGTACATCCACTTCACAGCATTTCTGTGTGGAGTTTGCATATTCTTCCTGTGCTTGCGTGGGTTTTCTCCGGGTACTCCGGTTTACATTTACATTCACATTTATGGCATTTGGCAGACGCTCTTATCCAGAGCGATATACGGTTATTTTTTTTTTAATACAACCGAGCAATTGTGGGTTAAGGGCCTTGCTCAAGAGCCCAACAGTGGTGGTATTGGGATTGAACCCCTGAGCTTCAGATTCGGTTTCCTTCTACACTCCAAAGAATTGGCTGTTCCAAATTGCCCATAGGTGTAAGTGTATTTTAAGTGGTTGTGTTTGTGTTGGCCCTATATGAGACAGCCGAGCTGTTCAGGATGTACCCTGCATTCGCCCAGTGTCAGCTGAGACGGCTCCACCGTCCTTGCAACCCTAATAGGATAAGGCAGAATGAATGAATGAATGAATGAATGAATGAATGACAAAATTTTAGTAGTTTGTGATTGTTATTGGCTTTTTTTTTAAATGATGCATGCTTTGTGTAGGTGGGACACTGCAGGTCAGGAGCGGTTTAAATGTGTTGCTTCCACCTACTACAGAGGAGCTCAAGGTAATCACAGATATGATTATATCCATACCTGATGCATATAAACAAGTACACAATCTAATCGGCTGCTCTACTACGAAAGTATCAGCCCATGTTTTTAACAGAGAAAAAGAAAAAAGTAATCTTCTCTATTTGAAAACAAAACTCCAAAAATACTAAAAACGCAACAAAAAGGAAAATATTTGATAGTAAGAATGTATATTTTTAGAATTTTCAAAAACTAGGGCGTGCATCCACCAAGTGCTTTTTATTTGCGTAGACAGCATCCACAATTTTATTTTCAGAGCACGCCCAGAGTGCTTATCGCAAGCATTTTGTCTTAATAGGCTTCCAGCATTTGACACTCCCCAGGTTTGGGGCAAGTTTTTCACTGAGTTTATTTTCTCTTGTGTAACACATTAAGCAGCTCTTTTACTGAGTAGATTGTTACTTTACAGCATCTGTTTTATTGAGTCATGGTCTTTCTTTGAGACAGACACACACCTCAACTTCAACACACACTCTTCAGTCATGAACACTGCACTGCACCATGAGTTTGCACATGCATCTCAATCTCTCTCTGTGCACCGGTATCTCTCAGTTGCAAGCACACAGGAACACAGAGAAGTTTAAGTCCCTGTTGTCTTTGGCTGGTCAATGAGAGAGAAGTGACAGGGAGCTCAGTGGCTCCAACCTCAGAACCTGAGGGTGTTGAGCATTGTCAGCACAGGGCTACATAGGGAATGTACTAAAAATAGGCGCTGCGAGTCAAACATCACATTTGGCGGACAGAAGCCCTTTTTCTTAGAGAATTGTTTAAACAAAGAAATTGCAGATGTTGCTGTCAGATGTTGTTGTCAGTTTGCTGGGTTTTTTTGGTTTATTTAGCCAGCAAGGTACATAGCCTGCAAAACGGTAAAGATGGTATATTTCTCACAATCCAGTGGATGTAGACTGTTATTCCATATAGTCTTGTTGTACATGGCTTAGCGCCTCATCGGCTCTCAGGTCATGTAAAACTTGAAACTCTGGCATGACTGCTAATTTTACACATTTAGTTTTAGACCTGGTTTGGATTGCATGTGCTTGCGTGGGTTTCCTCTGGTAACTCCAGTTTCCTCCCACAGTCCTAAGACATGCACATTATGCTGACTGGCCGTTCCAGATTGCCCCTAGGTGTGAATGTGAATGGTTGTGTATGTTGGCCCTGCGATGGTCTAGTGAACTGTTCAGAGTATACCCTGCCTTCACCCAGTGTTGACTGTGATAGGGTCTGGGCATCCCTGCTACCCTAATAGGATTAAGCGGTTTGACGAATGAGTGAGTGAGTGAGTGAGTGATGAGTTTTAGACCTAAAGCCTTTGTTTGTGTTTTTATGATCTTCAGCCATCATAGTGGTGTTTGACTTCAGCGACTACTATTCCCTGGACCATGCAAGGTAACATCAAACACCAATTTTCATTTTCCTGCTATATATCTTACTACATGCTTTACAGAAAGTTTTTTCAATGTTGGATCTCACGTTTTGATTTCAGGCAGTGGCTTGAAGATGCCATGATAGACAATGATCCTTCCAGTGTGCTGCTCTTCCTTGTAGGGACAAAGAAAGACATGAGTGTGAGTGAGGTATCATCATCATTCATTCATTCATTCATTTTCTGAGCCACTTAATCCTAATTAGGGTTGCAGGGAGGCTGGTGCCAATCTCAGCCAACTTTGGGCGAAGGCGGGGTACACCCTAGACAGTTCACCAGGCCATTGCAGGGCCAACCCTCACTGAACCAATCACACTCACACCAAGGGGCGATTTGGAATAGCCACTTAGCCTACTGTGCATGTTTTTGGACTGTGGGAAGAAACCGGAGTACCCGGACCCACGCAGGCACGAGGAGAACATGCAACTTTCATACAGAAACACCCGAGCTGGGAACCAAACCCAGGACGAGGCGGACGTGCTAACCACTATGACACAGTGCCGCCTGAATTATCTGATTAATCTTAAGAAATCATTCCGACAGGCATGATGCAGTGAAGATACTCTTCCTTTCTCCTTCCCTTTCTTTGCCAGCATCCAGATATATTGGCTGAAATGGAGCAAGAAGCCATCAAGTTATCAGAAGAGATAAGAGCTGAGTACTGGGCCGTGTCCTCTCTGTCAGGTAGGGTACGTCGCTGCAAGACAATGTCTTTCGATGGAATTTCATTTCAACATTAGCATCAAACTTTCATTTTGACTGAATTTTATATTTAATGTCACTGTGATTAATGTTTTTTCTCTATAGGAGAGAGTGTGAGGGAATTCTTTCTCCGGGTTGCATCGCTGACCTTCGAATCATGCGTATTAGCTGAACTGGAGAGGAAGAGTAAGAAGCAAGTAGACGGTATTGTGAGTAAGTGTCCTTGTCCTTGTGGAATAAAAAAAAAAAAATCTAAAAATCTAAACTCCGCACATTTTATGTTCCCAAAAAATAATAGCAAGGAAATTTAATAATAATAATAATAATAATTAAAAAATAAATAATAATAATAAAAATAATTTAAAAAATGTGTGTGGAAGCTGGATTGTGCAAACTTGCTATTGGAATGAGACTGAGAGTGAAATAAAATACTGTTATACAGTTTTTTGCACAACCCTACTGTGAATAAAACTCTTGTATTCATTTGCTTCATTACAGAAATCACAGATAGCAGCAATGATAAAACATCAAAAAAGAAGCATGCAAATTGCTGTAACTAAGCAAACCGAGACACAGGACCCATGTGTATCAATGAACATCTCAGGGCAGAAACAGAGGCGCAGAGTAACGCAATGTGCATACAAACTGCAGCACCGGACACGGATCTCCAGCTCTACTCAATCACGTGACCTTGTTGAGCTTCTGATTCTGAAGACTCAGACTGAGCAGAATTGTAGGCACTCTTTTCCACAATAGAGGACTTTGGCCAAGAAAATCACCCGAAATACTTTGCTGTGTTTTTTGGCACTGATGTTCAGGGGCTTATTTATTATAAAGCAATGTTATCATTTGAGTACACTTGCACTAAAGACTGTAACTGAAAAAAAGTCCCTCATTATGCATGTGAATTAATATTAAATATATACTGTATGTAGTTTTAAATTATATTTATTTTTCACTGGTGTGATTATGAGAAAGATTTTTTTTTTTGCAACAGCATCATATCCTATAAGCAGCTACAGTGATATACACTGGTTTAAAAACCCGTACATTCCAAAATCAAAGTAGAGTTGTGTATGAACAGTATATCTCACAGCAACATCCTTCTCAAAGTCCCTCTGAGGATTTAGCACTGGCAGACTGAAAGTGAAGTCTTTGTTTTCCTCACTGCATCATGTGTTTTTTGGCTGATATGAGACACATGCTAGTACCCGTGACCAGATCGCTGGATTCCCAGCAAGAATCAAATGGAGGGATTATGTTTCAGCTGGTATAAAACAAAACACTGACATGGGTTTTCATCCAGGTGTTTAACAAATAGTCTGACTGTAAGTGAACAAGAAGGTCATTTGAAATGTTACGCCAACCATTTTATAGGCTAAATATGATGAGATGTATTGTGGGCTGTGTAAGTGTAGTAGTAATAAAACTTCAAAACCTAGTAGGAATGTTTATTTTGTTCGCTGACCACTGCATCATCTAAAAATGACACTGGAAATGGCTTGTGTTTTTTTTTCAGTCATATCTTTGGATGTAACCCTAAAAAAGCTTGTTTCCTATTATGAATATAAAATTAGTTGTCATGAAACGTTATGATGTAAGGGTGGTGTAAAAAAAAAAAGTTCACATTATCTCTGCCAGGAACTTCACCAGGATGACATACATTCATTCCCATTTATCACTGGTAATTCACGGTCCTCTGTGCACTCAAGAATGTAGAAGTGGGTAGATAGTCCTTAATCTTTTCACTTGGTAGATGTTCTATGATAGGAAACAACTGACTGGTGAGAGTAGTTTGCAGCTGATGAAATCAGCTGAAGTGGGGAAAAAAAATTCTAAACCACACTAACTACTACATTTATTATTTTTTAAATACATTTCTTTTTTACCCTAAAAATTGTTCGGATCCAACAATGCAATCAATTTGTTTTCTAGATTATATTTATTCACAGCAGTTTACATGGGCATTCATATACCTACTGTATTTTAGCTTATTACACAGTAATAAACTCCTTACAGTGTTTGGTATTTTATTGAACTGGATGTAAATGATATTCTGAAAAAAATAAAACAACCTAAAGTTTTTTTCTGTGAAGTGTGCTCATAGTGAATTGAATTCGAACATCATGTAAAGAACTTTGGTTTTATATAGTGTGCAAGTGTAAACATATTTTTTATAGATGAAACCCAAAGTAATTCAAATTTATAAAATTGCAGTAAAAAAAAGCAGTTTTTAAAGTTTGAATTGTAACATTTAATATATATTTTTTTAAATTATGGGTTTAAACTATTGGGTCTTGCCTATAACATTTGTCAAACACGAGTAATACAGGAGCCAGGCCTTTAGATCACAGACCAAATGGCCAATTGCGGCCTGCCAACTCATTCTACGAGGCCTGCAAGAGATTTCAAAGAATATGATTAGCGTACATTCTTTACATCCTACCACTAGGTGGCAGCATCCTAACCCAACCTAAATAACCAAAGTAAACAGGAAGTCCTTCCTGACTGAAGAAAGATTTCAAAGTAGCTTGTCAAAGTCAAGTTACAAAAGAAAAGTAAAAGGAGGACAAATGTCTGAAATCATTTTGCCATGAAGATTTCATGGTTGCCCTTTTTTAAAATTGATGTTAAATGATTAGTTGGCAATTGCTGATCTAGAAATTTAGTGATGCAGCCCTCAATGAAAATGAGTTTGACACCCCTGCTTTAAGTATCATGACCGATAGAAGAAAACAAGTGAGTCAACACAGTTTTGCTTTTTAAGAGCTTTATCAAAGAGGAAACAAGTATGATCTCAGCAGTGAATTATACTGAACAGCATTCACATTCCTTTGCATTTATTTCCTGCAATTCAGGTCACACTATGCCCACATGACCGCAACCCCCTGTACAGTACACATAGTGCGGTGGGGGAACCATGAAATGATTATTAGATAGCTTGAGGGAAAATAATGGAGACAAACTCTCCTAAAAAAACTTAATAACAAAACTAAAATGAACAGGACTCGGTTTAACATGAAGATATAAAAACAGTCACATTATAGAAGAAAACTGTCACGCCAGGCCACATTTTCCTTATCCTTAATAGCTGAAACAATGCAAGACCCTCTGTATTCTGTAAGAGATTATGCAGACATTAAGTAGAAAATGCAACTGTGGGAAAATCAATTAAAGTCTGCCTTTGATAAGGAAAAAAAAAAACCAAAACAAAACACATTTTCTTCACAAAATATTCTTATGAATAAAAATTAATATGTAGTTGAGTTGAAGCACATCACAGCAACCCAATGTATGTGTCAAATGCCACACACTCAAAGAACTAACTTATAAAACTGGGGGAAAGCATAATTTCATTTATGGCCCCAAAAACATTTTTTAAAGCATTAGAGTAAACTTTAAAGACATACTCATAATTATCAATGTACCACAGAAGCTGGAATCAGTAAAGCTTCTGATAACATATTCCAACATTGGCCTTTATATGCATTATACATCAAAACATATGCATCAAAGCAGTAAAGAGGAAAGTGACTCCATTCCTGGCCTTGTCTTTTCCTGATGCTGTCTTTGCAACATAAATATGTATTAACACTGTTTCAAGTGCATCTTGTAAGGACCACCTCGCCCTATTATACGGGTGTGTAACTCATTTCCAACATCCCTTTTTAACTGTCACAAATGTGTGTCTGGCAGCACTCAGGCTGACACTGCAGGTCAGTTTGTTATTAGGATGCATTAAATAAAAAGTGAACATCTCTCTGATTAGTGAAGCAAATCTCAATTAACCAGCTCTTGCAACTCAACACAAGCAGCAATGCTCCAGTCCGTCCATAATGTATTTATTCAGTATTAACTTTCAGGTCTTGTTAAAATCTCAAAAAAAAAAGGAAGAGAGAATGCACACCTGTACTCCTTTCTCAAAGAAAGAGGAAACTAAAGAAACGTCATCACAGGTCCATTTCCTGAATCAGTGTGTCTGTACAGTTTCTCTCACCAGCTCTGAATAACTGCTTTTTAACATGGAACACTTTGAGCAGTGAAAGACTGAGCAATTATTAAGAAAGCACGTCATGAAAAAGTGACATGGAGATGTAATGGATATGAAGGAATTTGTTCTCCCCCCCAATGACAATTGTTCACGTCTATCGATCCATCTCATCCAGCAACGGCGTGGCGTCTCCGGCGATGGACATTGGCGTGCTTTCGATCATGGGGCTCGGCGAGGGCCTCGGCGTCATGCGAGATGCCTTTTTACGTCTTTCAGCCTCCTTCTCCTGCAGCCACTGTTCAGCCATTTTGCCCCAGTCCACAGCTGTGTGAGAGGTTGGTCTGGAAAAACAGGCAAGAGGAGGTTTGCCAAAAACATCAGTACACAATTTTCAAAAATTAGCATGGTTCAGTTCAATTTGATTCATCAAGCTACATGAATAACGATGATTTATGCATGTTGTTCACATCATGCTAAACTGGCAGAGAACCAACTCCTGCTTTCTCTATCAGTGTCATGTAATGCAAATTTGCTCTGAATCAAGTCACACAGCTGAGCATTATTGGGCTAAAGCAGAAGCTTTCACTCACTTTGGCTGTGGCGTCCGGACCCTTGATGACGAGGAGGATGATGAAGGTGTGGATGAAGGGTGTTGATGGTGGCTGTGGGAGGACTGCGGTGTACTGCTGGGATACTGTGGTGTGCTCATGGGCTGCTGTTGCCCTGGGGTAGTGTATGAGTAGCTGGGTGTCATCAAGGGTGTCGCCATAGGCTGCTGTGGTGTTGCAAACACCTGCATGTCCACAGGAGAGAAAAAGAAACAGCCAAGCATGTTCAAATATTTGAAATGACACAGACTCTAATATGCATTACACCGTATGCTTTGCTGTTAAAGCGTACATGATAAGCGCTGCTGCTGCCTCCTCCACCAGCGCTGCTGCTTCCACTGTAACCGTACTGGCTCGAGGCCCACTGTGCTGGAGTAGTGTTAGGATTTTGGCCTTGTCCTGTTACTGCTGCTATAGCGTTAAACATCTGTGATGTCACATTCCTGGGCAGAGCGTTGACGGCCCGTGTTAAGTCTGAAACAGAAAAGGGCGAAGGAAAAACAAATCAGATTTACTGGTCTCATTGGAAAACCATATGAACGTCCTACTTCCAGCGCTGTTAAATTCGGCCGCCGTTGCGACTGCTCCTACCTGACCTTTATAATCCTTTAAAAGTTTTATTTATTGTTCTTTTCTTCTTGTTACCTTGTTAGTTTATTCTTTACATTTTGGACAGTCGTAATAAGAATTTCACGGCATATTGTACTGAGTATAATTTGTATGTGACAAATAAAATTTGAATTTGAATGCAGACAGTAAGAATTATGAATCCGTTTCCACAGTATACCCACACTGAATTACTTATTGTAGAAAAAGTGAACAGGATTCGGAATTTGCTTTAAACATCAGACAGACATCTTAAACTGGCTTTTCAATTCTGAGCAACCTGGCACCTGAAATCTAACTTAGCCTACACACATCACTATGATAAGTCCATATCTGGGCAAGGCTGAACTTAAAGGATTGAATAATTCCAATTTGCTTGTGCCATTTTGTTTCTGATTAGGGAGAATCATTTAGACGGTTCTCAAGATCTGAACAATTCATTTGGTATTCGAGTACGTACTTATTTCTGCTTTTTTATTTTTCTGCATATATATGTACATGTCACTGTATTCAAGTCACTTAAAAAAACAAAAAAACAAAAAATTAATTAAAAAAACAAACAAACAAACAAACAAACAAAAAAAACCCCCACATAGGCCCATTTATGTGAACTTACATAGGCCCATTAATGTGAACTTAATTTTTATCTTTAAATCCATTCAGAATGGCATTAAACTTAAAGTAATCTATTGTCCCAATTACTTGAGTTTTGTCTGGTTTGTCAATATTCGAATTGTCATGATTCAAAAGTGATTAAGCAGAAGATATGTGACTTTATGAATTGAAGAAAAGGCATCTTTGAGTTGAGATTACTCATTTTTAAAGAGGCCACATTCAGATGCATGTCTAAATTTAATCAACTTGAATTTTTTTAGTGATGCAATTTTAAAAACAAACATTCAGACTTGAAAAGATTTACAGTGCAGCACTGACCTGCAAAGTTAATATTGGCTGGAGTTGCATTGACTGATGCTGGTGTGCGCATTCTGCTGCTACTGCTCGGTGTTACTCCTTCAGATAGATAAAGAGAGAGATGAATACATGAAAATTCATGTTACACCACAGCATATTTTATACCTCAGAAACCAGTCCATATTAAGGCAGAAACAGTCACTAACCTGGCACAGGCTCCTGGTAGTGGTCTTTAAACCAGCGGAAGAGTCCGTTGACTGTGGGGAATATTTGGGAGCGATACCTGAACCCATCTGGAGTGATGGTCACATACTCTATCCTGAAAGATTAAGCAGCTGTTTCATATATTTGTAAATTATACTGGATTTACTTCAACTTTCAAAAGCAACAGGACGTTTAATTTAGGCCTGGCTTTACCTGGGCTTCCCTCTAGGCTGGTATCCTAGGAGGAACTTTCCAGGAAGGTCTCTGCAGGCCGAAACAAAGTAGGGGATGAACGTGGGCTTCTCTTTCTTTGCTTTTATGAGAATCTCCTCCATTTTCTGCCAAACAGCACAAATACATGTCAAAACCTTTATCTGACAGTAAAATGTAGAAAAATGCATTACTTTTTTTTTACATTTACAGCATTTGGCAGACCCCTGTCCAGAGTGACATTTATCATTTTTCACAGAAGCTCAACATAATACAAGCTCAAGGGCCCAACAGTGGTAGCTTGGTGGTAACTAGGGCTTGAACTTCCAACTTCAGTAACCCAGTTTTTTGCCTATCACACAACCACCACCAACCAGGGAGGGGCGCGAGCAAGCACACACCCCCTCCGTGACATGAGATGCTACCGCCCGCCTCTTTTCGAACATGCGTATTTGGGGGCGGCCTAACACACTATCCGCCCCCTCGTACGAATGAGCTCACAGACGCCCATGATTGGCTGGTGATCGCTGTGAGTGATAGGGAAGTGAGCGTATGCCATCCCTCCCTCCTGTGAGAGCTCCCATGGACTCCCGGTCACGGATGGCTGTGGCACCAACCCAGATTCGAACCTGCGATCTCTGGGTTGATAGTCGCGCACCTTGTCGATGCGCCACTTTGGAGCCCTGAGGTTTTATTTCTTTGAGGTCAAGCTTACATATAACGCGAGTCTGACTGGTGTCTGTAATTTTACTCAATATTATGTGACGTGTACTAGTAGTACAGTCTCCTGTATCATATAAACACTGTGTTTAGAGAGATTCTCACAGAGCTAATGTTAAATGTATGTCCTATTCTTTGGAGAAGTGCTGTATTTTAAATTAAGATAAAAGTTGTCATAATATAAAAAAATAGCAGTAATAATAATAATAATAATACTACAGCATAATCTCTGTATGGATTTAGATTTTTGTTCTTTGGTATCAAATGTCCATCCTGCAATATATTTCACACTGATTCAACGAACATGCATTTATTGTGTTACACTCAATCACTTATGTGTCACCTTATGAGTTCTCAATCTTATACCTTCCTATCGCCACCGTTGCAGTCCTGGAAGTATTTGTGGCTGAGCAGATCACGAGCAAAAGCAGCCATGGGTTGCACATAACGAGCTGTGATTTCATCAAGATCTTCAAACTCCTGCAATCAGAAAATGAATAATCATTAAAAAAAAAAATCTCTTCGTTTATTTAAAAGGCTCCTCCTCAAAATATCTAAACAAAATAAACACATAAAATACACTATATAGAGTCGAGTCGAATGTTAACCTCATTGTTAATCCACAGTGTGTGCCCCAGGCTGAAGGCGTTCTCCTTGCCCTCCTCCCGTATGTCCACATGTTGGTAAATCCCATCTGCAACCTTCCAGGTGACAGTCAGGTGGTTTTCGCCTTTACTGCTCGGCCTAATTACCACATCGCCCTGATCCATTGTCTCCATCATCTTCTCTGCCTGCTTGAAGTTGATGTTGTGGAAGGATGGATGGGCAATGACACGTTTGATATAAGCTTGGAAAAAGAAGCACAAGAACATTTTAAAAACATTTATAATTTGGATCAACTGTACAACTGCTTTATTTCTGGTAGCAAAACAAACAAATAATTAAATGAGGTTTTTACTGGTTCTTTGTTGCTTCTTCTTCTGCTCTTCATCATGTTTGACATCTTCTGTTTCAGCATCAAAGTCATAGTAGGTGTCTTTGGGCAGCTTCCACTCGTTGTTCTTGTCACTGAGGTCAGACGTTCTACAGGTAAGATCTACGTTAAACTTCTCAATGTCGATCTTCATGATACGACAGTGAACAGTCATGCCAACCTAAAGACAGAATTTCAAGTTAATGCATATTCAATGCTCAGTGATTGGTAGACATCATCAGGTGCCTAAAACTTGGTGTATGATTCCTGCTGTGTGTATTTCCTGATCAGCTGGCTGTACAAAGTAAAATACAATAATGCACCTGTTGACACTTGCTTGTTTTATTGACACCAATGAGGCTGCTACTAATATATGAAAAAGAAATCAAAGTGAAAAAAGAATCAAATTAAGCTTGCTGTATGAAGGCCTCACCTTGACCCTCTCCTCTGGGTGCTTAACCACCTTGTCTGAAAGGAACTTGGTGGGGATAAAACCCATGACACCGTTATCTAGACGAGATCTCACACCAATGGCCTGTCCAGGACAGGAGCCACTGTCAAAGTGATTCCAGACCTTGAAGGAGAAGAAACAATCAAAATTGTACATCGTGTCAGATAATTTCCACACAGCATGATGTGGCGATTTATAGGGGGATGTCCATAAATTTGCTAAAAATTCACACAATTTGTTTTACAAGTAAACAAAGACAAGTTTGGATTATTATTAATATTAATAATAATAACTAGAGAATGCAATTTCTGAAGAAATTGGGTGTGAATGCTGAAAGCTGAAAGACTTGCGCTAAACTGAATAGCTGAAGTTAAATGAAACCTGAAATTAACGGAAAATGTGGAATATTTGAAGATTTGTTGAATGAAAGGCTTACGTGAAACTGGATAGCTGAGAAAAATGTTGAACA
>JAOUQZ010000019.1:12154204-12211414 GCA_028564935.1 Neosilurus hyrtlii
GAGGGGGCGGATAGCGCTTTCCCTCCGAGTGTGTTAGGCCGCCCCCAAATACACATGCGCAGCAGTTCGAAAAGAGGTGGGCGGTAGCATCGCATGTCACGGAGGGGGGTGTGTGCTTGCTTACGCCCCTCCCTGGTCAGTGGTGGTCGTGTGATAGGGAAGGCAAAAAGTTGATGGGTGGGAATTGGAAATGACTAAATTAGGGAGAAAAATGGGGTGAAAAATCCAAAAAATGATAAAAAAAAAAAAAAAAAAACTTTGCAGAGCCTGGGACTTGAACCCTGGTCCTTCTTTCTGAGGGGTGGACGTGATAACCACTACGTCACCATGCTGCACAGAGTGAACGATGAATGTCCCAACAACTGGATTCTGATATTTTTTTTTATAGAATGGCGGAGCATCTTTATAAAACAGAAAAATGTGTTTTTATTTGAACTTTTCCTATGTTCGGGTTGTCTTGTGCTTTGGTGTGTGTCAGGTAGCGGCCAGCAGTCAGTGACTGGAGTGACCGCAGTGGAAGACAGCAACAGTTACTGGAGCGTTCGTGGCACCAGTGGGGCGGGGTGTCATCGAGGGACTCCAGTCAGATGTGGCCAGAACATCAGGCTCACACATGTGAACACGGGCCGCAATCTGCACAGCCACTACTTCACGTCTCCTCTGTCATCCAACCAGGTCTAGAAACATGCAGATATTTCACTGTTTTCCAAATGTTAACCAGTTCATAAAGAGAAAATGTATCTATTGACCAGAAATAACATATACACAATGTGGTGATGTATAAAATTGATACTGATTCATTTTCTATAAGAGGCAAATTGGGTCAATCTTTCAAACTGGCACCATAAAGTGTGACATTCACAATCCCCAAGTTTCAGTGAAGTCCTGCTTATTTCCGTCTATATCAGGGATTTCCAATCTTATCCACAAAGGGCCGGTGTGGGTGCAGGTTTTTACTTTAACCAAGCGGTAGCCACACCTTCCACCTGATCTCAAAAAAGGGTACATTACACATAAGTGCTTCAATTTTAAAGTCGAGTGGAAGCCATCTTGGTGAGACCACCTGGCTTTAAGATTTCAATATGGAGCTGTTGTAAGCCCAGAACAGCTCCAAAACCATGACAATTTTACTGCTGATGGTCAGGATACCTTAAATTCATATAATTTACAATAATTTCACTGATATTTATAAAATAATTGAAAAAAAAAAAGAAAATTTTAAAAAGCTGTGCATAGATGAAATTTGGCAATAAATAAGTAAATAAAGCTTTTAAAATGAAATGTGGATCTTGGATGTAATTGTTTCCATTTCCACATCTAGAAATAGAAATAGACCTAAGGAGAACGGCCATGTTCACATTCCGTTGTGTGGCGCTGTAATGCAAATTCGGCCTTCATATTGGCTCGGAGCACCGAATGTATCCAAATGATTTTGTCTGACATGCTGTATGTTTTTATGTGGTATGTTTTGGTCAGGGATTGCTCTTTTAATTCTTTATAGTTTTTGGAAAACAGGTCAAAATATGAATAAATAAATTTGACCCAGTTTCAGAGAATCAAGCTGTTTATAGGAATTTGCTAAACCATTCCATGAACTTGTTTCTTTGATCATTTAGGAAGTCAGTGCTTTTGGAGAGGATGGTGAAGGTGACCATTTGGACGAGTGGACTGTGCTATGTGGGGGTTCTGTATGGCAGCGAGACGAGTCGGTGCGTTTCCAGCACACAGCCACAGAAGCGTTGCTGTCAGTGACAGGCGAGCAGTACGGCAGACCCATCCATGGCCAGAGAGAAGTGCACGCCATGACCAGCAGTAGCCAGCACAGCTACTGGAAAGCCATGGAGGGCGTTTTTATGAAACCCAGTGAAACAGGACCCAGAGACTTCAGCAGTACAACCCACACTGAATTTTGACTGCATTCATTCCAGCATAATCTGACAACACTGTGCGTTCTTCACTTTTTTCCGGTTTTGTTGCAAAAATCTCATGCAGAAGGATCTTGGGAGGGGTCCCATTACTTTAACTGCACAGTGATGAGAGCACAGAGACCTCATACAAAGATGTTTTTCTCCATGAATACGATCTAATTCATTCTTATTTACTTTAAATCTTTAAATATGTTAAGGAATTAATTTTAGCCCCGTGTGCAGCACCTGAACATATTTTCCATCACTTGAGTGAAAAAGCTTGCACTTTTTTTTTTGATCAACAGTTTGATGAGAAGCCGCTTAACCACACTGCATTAAATAAGAAAACAACTGACAGGTGATGGATTAAGTGAGAATCATCAGTGCATTTTAAGTAAAAGCCATTTTATTTAAGCTGTAGTAGTAGTAGATAATACAATGCTTGCTGTGGGGTCATTCTTCTGTATCACAAACAGAAAGAGAAATATTAAAAAGTACCCCCCCCCCCCCCCCCCCCCCAAACAATTCTAAAAACACCAGAAAAATAAAAATCTCTGCTGAGATGTGTCTATGAAGTGACAGTGCTAGAAATATAGTTGGCTTTGGCTTTAATTCTTTAATCAGTTCTTAGTATTGGTCAAACTGCACAAATCACACAGATTACTCCAAACAAGAAATTGCCCTAACACTGCTAGAATTGTTTGCTAACATTGTTACTACATTTTTTTTTCTAAGCAAACACACTAAAGCTACCACAGTGGTTGTTAGTGTACTGTAGTTCAAATTGACATCAGTATGGGTCCATATCATTTTTTTCTTCTTGTTCTTTTTTTTTTAAAACTCATTTTTTGTTACTTATGGTCACTTGACCAAAGAAAGACAGAAATGTTACAATCTCCGTTGTTAATTGGCTTTCTGTTCCAAGCTGTTACTCCAACATGAAGCCGTGGACATATTTATATATATTAATATATATATATTATATATATATTTTTTACAGTCAGCTTCAATATTCTTCAGTGATGTTCAGATAAAAGAATAAACATGCATCTGTTACATTATACTCCTAAGAACGTCTAAGGCTGCCAGTCATGTTGCTTGGAAAATATTTTAATCCTTATTTTTCTTTCTTAGAACAAATTTATTTTATTTACATATAAGATTACAGCCATGTTTCTTAAGTGAAATGATGCTAATTGATGAGGAAAAAAATGGAAGAAAAAATATTTTTGTGATCTTTTTTTAAAGCCAAGGGTGCCAAAAATTCTGGAGCTGACTGTATTTGGAAGGTGGTGCTACATTTTTTTATATGGATTGCTATGTTTATACATGGTGCAACTAGAACATGCTGATTTTTAAGGGATAGTTTTGAAATAAAGTAAATTAAATGGTCTTTGTTTTTGGATTTGAGGAAAATGTTACTTGACTTGAATTTATAATCACATGCCTGAAGGAAGACGCTAATCACTCAGCACTTGTAGCAGAAATGCAACTGCCTACTTTAAGCAGAATAGAGGATGACCTGTATTTATCTAAAAATATCTGAGCGCATAGACTTTCAAACAAAAGCAGCAGTAAATGACTAAATCAGGAGAGCTCTTTCAGTTTATGCAGTGATAAAATAATAAAAAAATAATCAAGACCATTTTATTGATTCATGACCCTCTTTTTCTGATCTCTCTCCAGTTTCAGTTTCCTTTTCTTTCCTTTCTGTTTGTTTTCTCTTTACTGCCCCATCTCGTTGTCCTTGTCCTTTTCATGTCTCACAACAGTGCTCACTTCATCAATTGCACTCTTAATCCTGAAAAAAGAAGTTGGGTTGGGGGACAAGGTAAGGTACTTTAGATATATACAGCATTAAAACTGATGAAAAGGGATGTCCACGTCATAGAAAGAAGGTCCTGGGTTCAAGTCCCGGGCTTGGCCGTTCTATGTGGAGTTTGCATGTTCTCCCCATTCTTGTGTGAGTTTCATCCGGGTTCTTTGGTTTCCTCCCACAGTCCAAAGACATGCACATTAGCCTAATTGGCTGTTCCAAATTGCTCTAGGTTTGAGTGTGATTGTGAATGGTTGTGTGTGTGTTAACTGTTCAGGCTGTACCCCACCTTTGCTCAGTGCTGGCTGAGAGCTCCAGCCTCCCTGCGCTTAAGTGGGTCAGTGAGTCATTAAGAGTGAAATGTTATGCACTTTATTATACAGTCATACCCTTTACCTACTTTCGTTTATGTAGGAATATTATTACTTACTGTCGACTAACTGCTGTTATAGTTTGTTTGCTCTTATGCACCATCATCCTTTGTATAGGCTATAAGTACAAGAAATAACCTCTATATTAGAGGAGAAAATGACTTAACACTAGTGAAATTATTTTCCATGTAGTAAGAGAATTTTCTTGCAACCCCCCCACCCCAAAAAAAAAATTCTTAAAATAAGTTGGTATTTACCAACAAGATTTGGTATCCTGTAATCTTTTAATAGAAGATACTTCATCATCTCAACTATATTCAAGAACATTTAACTTGCTATGATGACTCTGGTTAAGGTGTGGCATACACCCTAATCAGCCCATCCATAAGTAGCAGGGTAACAGAAAGCAGACAAACATTCACACTCATTCACCTCTATAGGTAACAGTAATCAGTTTTCCTAATTATTGGACCATGTCATTGGATTGTCGGAGGAAACTGGAGTACCCCAAGTAAACCCATGCAAACGTACAAAGAACAATGCAAACTCCACACAGAAAGGCTCTTTGTCAAAAATACAGGTTCGAACCTGGAATCTGTTGGCTGGGAATGCTAACCACAGCACCACCCATGACTATTGAATTGACATGAAAATGAGCTTTGATGAATCAGTGACAAATCTCAACAATCAGCTTGCTCAACCCTACGGCATGTGTAGATGTTCGGGCGGCGAAACAGTGATGATTTACCACACTGTCACCTGGTAAAATCTTCCAAATTTACATCACATACAAGTTATGTATAATAATATTACATTATTATATATAATAATAATATAGACAGTGCACAGCTTATGCAACAGATGCATCCACAAGTGTATGAGTTGTGCAGTGCTGAGTATATATTGGCCCTTCTCAGTAAGTTACAGGATGCTTCAATCATTTGGCAGCATATGATGATAAACACTGACAGACAGTACGATAAATAATATGTAATCAGTGTGGGTTCTTAAATGGCGTTGAGGGGTACACAAGCAAATGTAGTGCATTTATGTGTCAAATTAAAACCTTAATCTTGGCCATAATAACTATTTCTACTATCTCAATTCAAGTCTAATTAATTCAGCTACAAATAAATCAATTATAATTGATATAAGATTTTCTTTTGACTTGCTTTTATATCTAGCCAATACATGTAAAGAAATGGTAGATATTACCAAATATATAGTGTATATATACTACACACACACACACACACACACACACAGCTTAAAGACATTACCGTTCCACTGTAACGTTCTCCTCAAGCAGGTTAGCGAAGAGGTACAGATGATCCATCGCGGACCGATACTAACAATTCAACAAACAGAGTGGATTTAAGCACAACAATGTAGTGGCATTATGTACGTCTACACTGCCATCATGAATCAGAGATTTCTACCTTTTCTTCATGCCAGTTAAAGACTTTTTCTTTATAGTACTCAGATACTTCCTTATATTCCCTGGTGGCGTAAGCCTGGCTCCTTCCATCCAAAATCTTGCGAGTGAATTCCTCTTCACTGTTTGTGCACTTCGACACTATTTGGTTCATGGAGTTTATCACCTGGTTTCTTCCCTGAGGAAAAAAATATCCCAAAAAGAATATTAGAATTGTTTCCTTGAAACAAACATTAAGGACCAGAATTGCCATAAGCTGTCTTCTACCCTGTAATGATAATGATGAAGTTTACTATTATCAGTATGATTATTATCAGTATAACTTTCAAATGGACTTTTAAAAATGATTAAAAATGGTAATCACTGATATAGTAACTTTTTTTATGAAAAGTTTTTTCAATATTTTTTGCGAGGAGTCTTCAGTGTCAACATTAAAGGTCCAGTCTTACATAAGATATTTAGTCATGTTTTTGTTGCTAATAGTTGATGGTGACTTAATAAATCAAATCTTTCAGTTCCAACATTTATCATGGCTGTGTGTACTGTGATATTTGATTTCAAGTAGATTCCGCCCCATTTGAGGAGACGACTCACATGTTCCAGAAGCGTCTTTTACATTAAAAAGAAATCTTAAGGTTAGTTAATATTTCATGGATGATTCAATTACTTTAACAGATTGTAATGTACCATGCATTTATACATGCATCTAAAATAATACTAATAAAAAGTTGTATATATAATATATACATTGCACCCTTTATGTAGCTACTAATTTTTATAGATGCTTGAGTAGATTTAAATAGGCTATATATTTATACAGTTTGGCTACGTGATATATTTACATATGTTGGTTTGTGTATAATTAAGTTACACAATACGGGGTTGAAATCTGATCACAGACGATGCTCACCATGCAGTGTTTCGGAGTCGCTCTTCCTTGTCGTCCTAATCCTCTTCACTGAAACATAACCCCAAACCTCCCCCCATGGGTTCATATGTGAATAAAACATTCCCTAAATCATGCTTATCAATGTCAGGTTCACTGACTTCGCTCCAATGGTCGTTAAATTGACTAGTAACTGATGAGGACTCCGAGGCTACATGCTTGCACGCTGTTAACAAACCTGTGAGACCAGTTCGTGACGTAGCAGATCACGTCACCACATTTGCTGCGTTTTGGTGTAGAATAGAGCTTATGCTGCTCGCTCAAAAAAAATGGATTTATTTCTTTGTTATCTACATACTTTCTTGTTCTAATGATTTCAACATGCCTAGCAGGTAAGATTTAACATTTTTAAGCATACTTATATCCTATGTAAGACTGGACCTTTAAAAGTTTTACTTCGAGTTTTCTTGCCTTTTCAAGACAGATAGTTTCACTGAGTGAACAAGCAGAGTTTTATCAATTTTAAAAGAGAGTGGAACCCCCTCCCGGAAAAAATGGGGTGTCATGGTTGTGTATTGGTTAGCACGTCGGTCATACACCACAAAGGTCCTGCATGCTCTCCTGATTGTAGGAGTTTCCTCCAAGTACTCTGGTTTCCTCCCACATTCCAAAGACATGTACATTAGGCTGTCTGTTTCAACCTGCCTGTAGGTGTGTGAGTGTGAGTGGTTGTGTGTTGGCCCTGCGATGGCAAGCTGTTCAAGGTGTACCCCACCTTTGCCCAGAGTCATATGACTCTGATAGGCTCCAGTCTTGCATTAACCCTAGTAGGATTAAGCAGATCAGCAAATGAATAAAGGAATATAAAAAAAAGAAAAACTGCACAGTCACTGTTTAATTCTGTCGCTTCAGTACAAGAAAGTTTGGGGACAGAATGTCAACCAAGGGCTTTTCTGTCGGAATGTTTACACACTGGGCGGGCTGGTTTCCACCTACAGTCCGTCATGCACATTAGGCCAAATGGCTACCCTAAATTGCCCATGAATATCAGTATGAATGGCTGTTTGTGTCTATGTTAGCTCTACGATAGATTGGAGATATGTTCAGGGTGTATCCCACCTCTTGCCCAAAGTCAGTGCACTAATTGGCGCCGGCTTTCCCATGACCCTGACGGATAAGTGGTATAGATAATGTATGTACATGAGAGAGACTCACTGGTGATCGACTGTTTTTATAGCTACTGTAAGTGATAACAGGAACTAAAATGTTCTACATTTACATAACTGTACGTATATTAGGTGTATGCTAAATACATTTTAGCATTGGCAAACCTGCCTGTAATAATAGAAATAATAAACTTCAGCTATGAATTTATAACTTAAAACATTTACCACATCTCTGGAGTGGTAAAAGTGAGTAATCATTTGATGAAAGCATTGATTCATTAGAGTTATTGGGGGGCTGTGAAGTAGTCAGTTGATTGCAATGTTAATTTAAATCGACTGTAGTTTGTAAATCAGTCAAATTATCATTGTTATCTAGCTAGCTATATACACTACTATTGTAGGAAAATAAGATCATGTTTATGCAAGTTAGCTAGCTAATTACTGGACAGTTCCATTACTGAACAAGTATAGCATAGTCACATGATCTGTTACTGTGCTCGAGGATGGATTGGCATAATTTAAGTAATCAATCAATCAACTGTTGTTTACCTCGAAGAGATCAAATCTTTCTTTCTCAAGTCTTTCTTTCTCCTCAGGTGTTTTGGCAGACTGAATCTTCTTCTGTAAAATCACAGCTGCGACATCTTTGTTCGCCACAATGTCTTGAGCCCCCACAGACATATCTGAGAAAGGATAAGTGGGTTTTATAGATGCCACTCTGTTTTTGCATATTTCCACACATTACTAAAGTTCAACACAACTGGAATTCTGACTGTCTATGTTTCTCCTTCCACCAGAATGCTCATGGACATGTTTTTGTTGACACAGAGCTGGTACGGTAGTCACGAGCCACGAGGCAATAGCCTTACTTTTAGTGTGCAGAGTGTAATAGAATACAAGCTGGTTTCAATTTTATTGCCAGAACATTTCATGCTTCTGGTCTTACCCTTGTTCATGACAATTTTCAAGTTCAACTTGCCCATTGCAAGAGACTTTGTGTTATGCATGTTTTGTGTCATTACTTATTAAAAACACTCCCCTCTAGGTGGTAACCTCATGGCAGCGGAAATCAGGTTTTCCTCTAACTCTAAGGGTGCAACTTAATCTCCAATAAAAGATGTTTTCAATTCTGGTATAGAGCCCTGACTAGCGTGAGACTGTATTCTTTCTTTATGTTCTTAGAATATATAAATACTCAGAAATAACAAGTGAATTACTTAGGCTTAGAAAAGTCAGCATGCCCAAAGGGGAAAAATATCTTACACTGTCCAAGTACTGTACAAGTACAATTTAGACCTACCTTTAACTGTATTCAGAAAACCCCCAGGAGACTTCACACCTGAAAGCAGAAAATCAGGAGAAACATAAAAGCCTTGTTGTTATTCTACACTGCACTCAGTTCTTCCAGTGAAATAAAACTGAAACAGAAGTTAAAGCTGGGGTTGGTAACTTTTTAGCTGCATACACAAAGTGATATTGGTTAAAATGCAAACCCCCCCACACACTTACAGCATTCAATAACTTATGAGATCTGAAAAAGGTCTGAAAAAAATCTGTCACCTGTAGCCACTGTAATCCTGCTAAAACACAAACCAATCAGTCCAATTGGTCCGATGGAAAATATCCAATCAAACGCTCCCATGTCTCATTGCTGGTGCACAAACCTGCAATCAATGTGCTTCCCGCAGACGTCGCTGTTTCTGACGATGCAAGAGAAATTGTATTGCAAATTTACTGAAGAATAGAAAAGAAAAAAAACAAAACAACAAAAACCCAAAATCATCAATGCCATGGTTACTTGTTACCAGTCGTCATGCAAAACAGGTGAAAAAGAGAACATTGCATGTTCTGTTGTTATTTTAGTGGGGTTTTATAAGTATTACAATGGTGCACTATTTGGGAAATAACCTGAGTTTACTTGCTTTGTACAAAGTGCCCAAGAAAGGCGCTGCTAGATTTCTGATCCATCTTTATTTGTTTTTATGTAAATTAAAAGAATAAACTGTGCAAGATATTGGCTCATTTAAATAAAATACAGAGTTACGCTCACTTTTAATTGTATTCACATATCAAGCACATTCTGTTTACAGGTGCTGTGTACTACAGAGAGAGAGAGAGAGAGAGAGAGAAAGAGAGAGAGAGAGAGAGAGAGAGAGAGAGAGACAGCTGCATGGCTTTTGCCTGGAAACCAGTCTGAGTCCTATGTTATATTTATGTTTATGATTGTTGTGCTATAACCTCATGTAAACAAATAGGAAAGTCATCGTGATCTTTGCTCAGGTGTGCACTAAACCATATGTTGTCATTCCATTCACAATATTAGTTTCTTTATTACTTTCCTTAGCTTCGAATGAGACATAGTTTATGTAGGTGAATTAAGAGGCGGGCCTCTCTACACTGTGTTACATTAGATTATATGTCTGAGCTGGCATTGTACTCATGCATGTGGGGGAGGCGTACCTTTGGAAGGGTGTCCAAGGACAGAGGAGTGGTTAGCCATTTTAATCAATATAACAGTTTGTGTATACAGCTAAAACATTACCAACTGCAGCTTTAAGGCAGAAAATAACAGCAAATTATCAACACCACATTCTAATTACGAGGTAATAGTAAACTTTTACTTATGGCTTTTTCTTATTTCAACATGTAGTAAATGTTGTGTATTTAACAATATTAATTACTTCTATAGAAAATATTTTGCTATTGATAAAGGCAAACGGTCATTTTAACCTTGCACTTGTATCAAACTACACCTTAGTTGACCGCAGCACGCACCTACCAGAGCAAGATACCTATGTAAGATTCTTTAGGTCCCACAGAAATCAAACAGTGCATATGCATGGTGCCCCATGTAATACCATCCATCCACCTCAGGTCAGACCCTCTCCTATATATGGTAAAGTTTATTGACACACATCTTTTGATTTCTCCTTAGAGGGAAACACTCTAGTTAATTATACTACATAAATATTGTCAGTGCAAACGTGTTAAGCCAGCATAAGTATGGTTTCCTTCCACAGACCCAAAACACCGACATTAGACTAATTAGCTGTGATGGACAGGCAAGCTGGTCAGGGTATACCCTGCCTTCGCCCAGAGTTAGCTGAGATAGGCTTCAGTCCCCCCATGATCCTAGCAGGATTAAGCGGTTATTCAAATGAATGCTTGAATGAATGAATGGCCAGTTGCCTTTAAGTGCAGGTTTGTGCATGTACACTACTAAGTAACAACACATGTGTTGAGAACTGTAACCTGTGTTAAGAGGAAATTTATTTTGGGTAATGGTATTAATTGGTCTCTGAGCTGCTTTTAAAATGCATCCCTGAACAGAAATTGGAACAGAGCTCAGGAAGGGTTTTTATTTGGCAAATTGGCAGCACAGAGGCATGACTGGAGTGAAAATAGAAATACATGACGCTGTCTGGGGAAATGAGTGGGATTTCAGCACAGCAGGAGCTGGTTACATGGGGAAAATAATAGACTGCTGATGAAGGAAATTTAAATATACTTCCTCACTCATTCATTTGCCGAACTGCTTAATTCTATTAGGGTCACTGGGCGAAGGGAGGGGTACACCTTAAACAGCTCATCAGACCATCGCAGGGCCAACACACGCACGCGCACACACACACACACACACACACGCAACCATCCATACTCATGCCTAGGGACAATTTGGAAGAGGAATTATTGGAATTAAGGGGTGCAGCATGATTGTGCAATGGTTAGCAGTGTCACTTCACAGCAAGCAGGTTCTCAGTTTGGAGCGGCTGGTTTACTGAGGCTTGAATACTGGAATGGAACATTCACACATGGGTGTGATGGTCACATAGAAAGTTTTGGCCACATGTCTGTGGTGGCAGTCGTTAAATTCTTGGGTAATCATCATAAGGTTAGGAGTTTAGTTCCCAACACCACCAGGCTGCCACTGTTGCAACTGAGGTCTTTTGTGACTTATAAACTGTGCAATTTTGGACAGTCCCAGACAAAAGAGCATCCAAATGTAAGAAATGTGGCGATATCTTTGCCCCAATATGATGGTCTTGCTTGCACTATGAAAGAGGCTCAAGGACAGGTACTATTACAGTATACTGGCATGTGTCTTATGTATTGGATTGTGTCATGGTTACACCGTACAGTTTACATAAATCAAACTTGATGATGTAGCTACCAAAGTTTTTTAGATTCATATTGCAGTGTGGCTTGCAATAAACCTACACAACTGATTAAATCTTACAATCTGTTACAATGTTACAAACATTACAATGTTTTCTTAGTTGTTCATTTAATTATAAACATAGCTTGCAGGTATACACATTTCATGAGGTACTGGCCTACTTTTGAACTAGTTGCTGCCTCAGAGCTCCATGGTCCTTAAGTCTATCCTTAGCTCAGGTTATTGTTTGCATAGGGTTTCACAGTTTCACCCTGCATCTGCGCAGGTTTCCTCCTTCCTCTCGAAACCATGCCATTATATGGACAACACTGTGTGTGTGTGTGTGTGTGTTTATACTAGGTATCACAGACAGGCATTCAAGTCCCATCCAGGAAGAAATTCCCAGCTCACACCTCCTTTTCTTGTAATACGATATGGATCCACCACACATCTCATGGAAATAATAATACGTTGGATTTTAAACTCAGTAGTACTTCTTGGGATGGACACAGTAAGGGTTTTTGGTAATTAATTAACTATTTGATTTGAATGAACCACTGAAGGGTTAATGTGCAGACCTTGCAACCCTGGACAGAACCAACGAGGCGAGGTCAGATTGATCTCTGCTGTCTGTCAAAACAATACCAATAATTACAAAATTAAAAATTAAAAAGTAAAAATATAGATTTTTTTATTACACAGATGATGTCAGATGGAATTTAAATACATTATACTATATAAAATGTACAGGTCTGTTAGTTATCCTTTAGAATATAGCGTTAATAGTAGGGAAGTGTTTTGTTGACTTCAGGAAGAAAGATGACTAACAGCTCATATGACCTGTCTCTTCTCTGAAAAAGGTTCTCTAGTAGGATTGGTAGGAAAATAAGTGCTGATTTCACTAAATTTCTATTTTTCTAGTTCAATGTTCTTTTTTGACGTATGTATTACTCCCATTTCATGATAGTTTTTTGTGCCAGATACAATCACAATTCATTCATTCAGTCATTTTCTGAACCACTTAATCCTAATTAGGGTCGCGGGGAGGTTGGAGCCCATCTCCGCCGACTCCGGGCGAGGGCAGAGTACACCCTGGACAGCTCGCTAGGCCATCGCAGGGCAGAAACACGCTGACGGCTATGCAGCTACTCTTGACGAAAATCAGCAATGGTTCTTTTACATGCCTCTCACCATAGACAGTGAGAGACACGGCCCGCATTTGATAACCCAGTTAGCTGCACTGGGGGACAATCAGAATTTTTTCCTTTAAACCCCCCAGTTTTTTGTTGTTTTTTTCTTCTTGGTTTGTATTTTGCTATTTTCATCCTCTATGAGAAATTGTATATGTTCCCTATATGTTTTAAATGTTAAACCAGCGACCAATCAGCGCTCAGTATATACTGTACGAAAACGAAGCTCGGTCGGCGCCATCTTGGGACCTTACAAAATGTAAACAAACTTACATACAAAGTATAGGTACCTCAAGGCGACTGGGGAGGGTTCCAATTTTCTGCTGGATTTATTATGGAAAATTGTAAATAAAACAACAGATTGTATATAAAAAAAAAAGAATCATATGACCTGTCGTTTCCGTGTTTGCTATCCACGCACTTTGTATAAACGGTAGAGGAGTCAGAAAATTCTGTTTATCTTTTAATTCAACCGGATTTTAGGAAATAAACAATACCATGTTAGTGAAAAATAAAGCGGTTCTGCTTGTCAAAACAAAAAAAACTGTCGTCATAAAGACGACATAAAGTTAAAGTGGCTTTAAACAAAACCCTCTGACACACTAAATACAGTTATTCTGTACATATACTATATAGTAACTCTACTTATAATATTATATATAAATATGTGTGTGTGTGTGTGTGTGTGTGTGTGTGTGTGTGTGTGTGTATTCTACAGACTTCAACCTACCGTGGCTTCCGTATTTCCCGAAATCCAAGCAATGGCTGTTTTTACATTTGTCATGAAGAAAGTGAAATAGAAAGTGAGCGCGTGTGCACTTTCATCCAATCAGAAGACAAAACGTCATCTTTCCTCGACTCTACTGACCTCCCATTAAAGTAAACAAACAAAAAAAAACCCTAAAGTTTAGATTGTAAAATCTGCTTTAAATCAGTGTTTTAAACCCACGCACTTCTGTGACAGTATCACAGTAACTACATACTCATTTACACAACACACATATGATAGCATTGTATATATATATATTTCCTACATGTATCTGGTCCTAGTACTTGTTTTGGTTGCTGGGCAACATAACGGGACTGATATCCGATATGTACATATATGTATACGGAATGTCAGTCCCGTTATGTTGCCTAGCAACCATAAGTACTAGGACCAGACTACAAAGCGTGGTGTAGGAAATATATATTTTTTTCTTAAAATATTTTAAAATATATATAAATATATATCAAATATTTTTTCTAATATCGTTTAGAATATGTTACATTATTTATTAAATACTGGATTTTATCATTATTATTGCAGTGATTTTATTTCCATTATTGCATTGCGTAACATGTCAATATAATACCAATTTATTTTTTAAAAACCCAACAAAATCACTTCAACTACTCACTCAATCACTCATTTTCTGAACCGCTTAATCCTAGGGTCACAGGGAGGCTGGAGCCTATCTCAGCCAACACTGGGTGAAGAGAACACCCTGAACAGCTCATCAACCAACCAACGTAGGGCCAACACAAAGAGGGCAATTCCCACTCACACCTAGGGGTAATTTGGAACAGCCACTTAGCCTAATGTGCCACCAGGGCTTGTGGGTTTCTTCCATGTGCTCTGGCTTCTTCTCGTAATTCAAAGACACATGAACTAGACCAACTCTCTACTCGAAATGGCCTATATGTGAAAATGTGTGATTGGCTGTCTATTTTTCTGTGCTAATACTACAGCATACTGCCAGCCTGTTCAGGGTGTACCCTGTCTCAAAAGCTCACCCGTGGCCGTAAGCAAGAAAACAGATGGAGGATGAAAGCAAAAAAAAATATTTTTTTTGTAAATACATAATAATGAGAACTTTACTCCAGTTGATACAAGGTGTTTATTTTCACATTCACTGTATAGGTCATTTATTTATACAAATGGGATGTTCATATTTTCCTAGAAGTTTTGTTTTTCTTATTTAAAAATCATATTGCTATAATTTTAGTGTCAAGCCATAGCCTGCATGCAAAGTGTATTCCATTCTGCATATCCATGATCCCTCTTACACTTCGTAAAAATAAAATACATCGTATACGTTAGAATAAATACATAATACAAATTTATTTTTACATTTTTTTAACATTTCACTTGACATGCTAAAAGTAAAGAGCCCATAAAGGGACATGGGAGGAGACGTTTCTAGTGAGCACGAGAAAGTATCTCGTGAGCGCGAGAAAATATCTCGTGCACACCAGAAAGTATCTTGTGAGTGCGAGAAAGTATCACGTGCACACCAGAAAGAATCTCATTCGCACCAGAGAGTATGTCGTGCACACCAGAAAGTATCTCCTGAACACCCGAAAGTATCATGTGCGCACCAGAAAGTATCGTGGTACGCACGAGATACTTTCTGGTGCTCACAAGATACTTTCTGTTGGGCACGAGATATTTTCTCGCGCTCACGAGATACTTTCTGGTGTGTACTATCTCGTGCTCACTAGAAACGTTTAATTTTATTCTTTTTTTTTTTTTACCATGTCCCTTTAGGAGCTTCATATAAAAGAGAGGATTCTGGATTGAGACCAAACTATATTCAAGAGCCCACTGTCTCCTTAACCAGATAAAAAAAAAAATCCCATAAGTACTGTATAATACAAAAAAATAAATAATTCATAAGTAAAATAAGTGTTGTAAACACAATTATTAAAAAAAAAACTTACATAGTCAAGAAAGAAAGAAAGAAAGAAAGACACCGCCACAAGAAGTCTTTTACTGAGTGATAGGATCCAAAGACACTGACAGTAGATCAGAGGATGTAGTAGTTATGTAAATTTGGCTAAATTAAGCAAAGAATTGAGTGAATTAAACTGAAAGACTAGGGCATAAACATACTATTGTCTTTGGAGTTTTGACACATTCAGTAAATCACTACATGTCATCAGTGTGAATGGAACACAATAAGCATAGACCTTATCATACATTTTTTTACTGAACAGAGCATTGCATATATTTTACAATTACAATTTTATAATTTAAGCATTTTATTGGCTTTAATTATTCTTTTACAAATTCCTCCTTTTTAACTACAGTACATACACATACCATTTAAAAATTTTCTCAGTAAAAAAACACAAACAAACAAAAACAGTTTGTGAATCGACACTCACTAGGTGGAGCCACTGACCACTTATTCATTTGCCAGTGGCCCACAACACTTCCCAGACAATCATTGCACATTGACAGTCGAATCTTGGAAGGATCAGACATACAACACAATTTTGATCAGGTTTGATTTGACAGACTGTAATTCAAAATTATGCAGAGACATCTTGATAGCCAGAGTCGACACCTTTTTCAATGGAACTGGAACTTTTTTCCATCATGTTTTAATGGGAATAAGAAATAGATGCACACATGGTATTCATTCGCCATTGCCTTCTGACTCTAGCCTTATTCTCACTGCCACCAGTACAGACCTGTTCTGGATAGTGAGTACATTTTTATTTCTCTGATCTTTATTTATTTGTTTGTTTGTTCGTTGGTTGGTAAAGCATATACTCTCAGAAAATATAGTACATTATTGTACTTTTAGGGGTGCAACACTCATCACTGGGGTGAAACACTTCTTGAGAACAATATATGAAAAGGTACACAGATTTACCAAGAGGTCCAATAATCAGCCCTGGGGTACATGAGGATAAAATATACCTTTGGGAAGAGAAATGAAGAGAAAATTCTACTGTACCCCTAATTCTGCCAGTGCAGTTATTATATCAATCATACAATCACCACAGCACTGTCAAATTCTCCAATCTCAGTGGTCAGAAGCTGTTAAAGAATTCATTTTCTCTAACAGCATCTCTAACAGTACTGTCGGCTGCAAGGGCAAATCACAAGGTTATTTTAATGCGCTTTTATTTAACAAGTTATTGTGTCTCCAGTAACACTTTTCACAGGAATTTGTATGGCAGTCAGTCCACATAAACAGAGGAAGAGAATGTGAAGAGATGTTCATTTATTTATTTATTTTTTGCCAAAGGAAGGAAGAAGTATGAAGGAAGGGCTGACAGGTTGTGTTTATTTTATTAAGGTAGGAATTGTAACGCAAGGAATAGAAGGTACTAACTTGTTTTGTGACTATGAACAGTACAGTGTGCTGTTAAAAAAAAAAAGAATATAAACTGTAAATGCAAGCTGCTGTACTTAAAGAGGAATAAGACACTCAGAATATGCTGTTGTTAGAAAACAATCCACTTCAGAGTGGTGTTGTCAATAAATATAATCAACACCATCATTGATTTGCTTTCCCTCAAACAGCATACGCTGGTGTTTTATTCCTGACATGAATCACCTTAATGGCCCATTTCATTCAATTATCTCATCAATTCTTTTCTAACATAAGAGATGGCAGGAAGACAGCTGATTGCTTCCAAGGAAAAGAAACCCCAGCAAACCCAGTGCTTTACACATAATATGTGCAGAAACAGTTTCTGACATGCATGGACTAGACATTCAGGTATGCATCCAACAGACACTTCTGCTACACAGCATTATATACATAGACATGCATGCAGGTGCTATATGAGCAAACATGACTTTGCTACACTACTACACATAAACAGAGTGAACAGGCAAGGGATTATTGACACATTTAAATATACTCAAAACAGTTATAATAGTTTGACTACAGAGAATAACAAGAAATAAAAAGACAAGGTTAAGAGACAGACCAGTTTATTTCAGGTGCACTTAAATGCTGCATTCACTGAGCCTGAGTCTGAACTGAGTGAGTAATCAAAAACGGACCAAAAAAGTCCAAAAACTTGTCATAGACACTTCCGCAGAAGTGAATCACTGTACTGGTAATCAGACAAAATGTTTATCAGACCTTTAGAAGACCTTATACTTAGTTTTGATCAGAAAGAATGACTTTCTCCCTGATATGTCTTTACATAATTCCAAGCATGACTAGCAGTTACTAACAGAACTATTTTAATTGTAATTTTATTATAGCTACACAGTTTTCCATTTATAGACAATTACTCTGTGTTTAACTATTATTTACCATATTTTCCAGACCATAAAATGCCCTTTAGCAGATAGCAGGACATTTTGCATTAAAGATGGGCTCAGGAATTATAAATCAAGACACTGATAGCTGTCAAAGATCTCTGAATATTCAATGAAATATTTGCTCAAAGGATAAACACCTGGTTTCTGTGCCGCAGCAGGTTCGGTAAATGAGAAAAAATTCAAATGATGTAGAAAACCCTACATCCAAACAATTAGGATGAGGAGGCTTTTCTGCGTGTCTGTCAGTCATGTTCTTTGTAGGACCTAAAATAAACTAGAAGTATTCAGGGAGAACATACTCTGACAAAAAACTTGGAAAACAAACAAATAAATAAAAGTGCATGAAGAGTGAGAACCTCTACCAAAGCGATATATATATATATATATATATATATATATATATATATATATAAGTTATTAATTAGTTTCGCAGAGGCATCTCAGCTGACTCTGGGAGAGTACACCCTGAACAGCTGGCCAGGCCATCACAGGGTAGAAACACACTAATGGAAATCCAATAGCCTACTCTTTTTGAAAGTCAGCAATGCTTCTTTTCATATGCCTCTCACCTCAGACAGTGAGAGACATTGCTGGCCTTTGCTAACCCAGTTAGCTGCACTTGAGGGACAGCAGTGACAACCCGGTGATAGTGTGGCTTGAACCCCCGATCTTCGGATCAGTAAGCCAGTACCCTACCACCAGGCCACCACTGCTCCAGTAATGCTACACTTCCAAAAAAATTGTTTAAGAATCCTTAAAAAAATTCCTGGATCCTGAATTTGACCCAGATCATCTCCCTTGTCCAAAGCCTCACCTCTGGTCGAAACTTCATGAAAATCCAAACTTTCGTATAATCCTGCTAACAAACAAACAAAGAAATCTTGCTAAGAAATATACAACCCTAAACAAAACATAGCCTCCTTGGCAGACATAAAGAATAAAATGAACTAAATCTGCATGATTGTGAAGATGTGAAAATAAATATTTTCTGAGAGAAGGGTTCCTGCTGAACTTTTGGTGCTCTTACCTTAAAAATGTGTAACACTGATCTGCATAGAAAAAGATTGAAATACCACATCTGCTCATTGTTGCCTGTTGCCTGTCTCCTTTGTGCCAAAAAGAACACAAGGGCATGATACTGTATCATCAATTGGCACTTTCACAACTATTTATTCCTTTGCTCTAGTTATTGAAGTTTCAATAATCAAGTTATCAATTTTTTTTTTTTACAATAATATATGATTATCCTAATGCCTAACCACCGAAAGTTGGAGTGTCAGACGATTGTTTATTAACTTGAAGACATATAGCTAGACATCAAAAATAAATGTTCCAAATATATATTTGCTTATAAAACTTCCCTCAAACCTGTATCTTTGTACTCCAGAGCAAATCTTTTCTGGAAAATATGGTATCATCTTTCATTTCCTGTACTTTGCTACAGCTTGTGTGACTCCATTTTTAATCAAGAAAAGGTCTCTGAATAGCAAAAGCTAATGCAATTCATCGGGCTGAAGCAAGTTTACATGCACATGCACAAGTACAGAAGATGAACTGAACTTGATGGGAGATACTGCTGAGTGGTGTCCTCCTACTTCGGATGGAGTCTGGAGTTGATGAGATGACGAGAGAGAAAGACACATAAATACAAGAGGGGGGGACCAAAATCTTATTGCATTAAAGGGGCACCGTAGAGGAGCCCTTGTGTCTTCCTGTTAGAGAGATAAAGGGAGGGTAAACAACTGTTAATAGAGTTTGATCGTGTCAGATTGTGATGTTTAATACATCCAAGTGTTGGCTCCTGTTCTTCTGAGAAAGTAGGACTTCATTATATGCTTTAAAGCTGAATGCATAGGGGTCTTTCGAGTGCATTAAATCCAGAGAGTAGTGGGCTGGTGTCTTCCGCACAGTGGGACGCTTGCTCACTGCAAGCCCAGTTACAAAGCAATAAATGTCAACGACATATGTAGCTGTTCGTTGATATGTCTTGTTTGGTTAGATGAGTCGAGCCGAGGTAATATCACTCTAGGGTCACAGTGGACGGAGCTAGTCCATACCCTTACGCAACATCTGGTTGGCTGCAATGAGCATGACGCTGATGATGAAGGCCATTGCGAAAGCACAGATGAGGCTCTTGCGAACACACGTTTGCCGATTCTTCCCTTTAGAGTGCACTAAAGAAATCACACAGAAGAGAAACAAATGCATGGCTGGAATCTGAGAGTGAGAATAGACACTGAGAGTTTGTGAAGAGCCCACACACTGTTGGGTAAGGTTTGCATCTGGCTAGTGGTTGTAACACTTCATTTCCACACTTAACCAATCACATTCGTTCCTTGCCTCTCAAATTAGCTCTGATTAGCCAGAGGCACTTTTAAGGCACAACAAAATCACAAAGCACAAAGGTGCAAATACTTTAAAATAGAATCAGACAGTGTTTATATGCAACTGTTGTTGGATGATGTTTAAAAAAAAAATCATGCTAAAAATCAGCAAAGTAACGTTTTAAACTTGAACCTAATTAAGAAAAGGGATGTTATTAGAATATGAATGTGCTATTCAGAATATAGAGATCAAGTACTCTACTCATTCACTCATTTGCCAAACTGCTTAATCCTATTAGGGTCACGGGGAGGCTGACGCCTTTCTCAGCCGACACTGGGCAACACCCCAAACAGCCTGCCAGACCATCGCAGTGCCAACTTACACACGCAAGCACTCACACCTAGGGGTAATTTGGAACAGCCAGTTAGCCTAATGTGCATGTCTTTGGACTGTGGCAGGAAACCTGAGTACCCGGAGGAAACCCACATGAGCACAGGGAGAACATGCAAACTCTACACAAATGAATTGTCCTGGCCAAGCCTGGGACTTGAACCTAGGACCTTCTTTCTGTGAGGCAGATGTGCTTACACCATGCCCCCCCCCATGTGAACTAAACAATTACAAATACAAATATAAATACAAAGAGCATTATTTGTTTGTTTGCTTTTAAAGGGGCTCTCTCACATCTGATGCAGATGCACAAGATTTTGTGAACTTTGAGAAATATCTACCGGTATGTCCAACCAAAAATTTGTTTCACAGGTTTATTTCATATGTAATGTTTCTGGTCCCTTAATTTCACTCTAAAATGATTTTTTTTACATATACACAGCAGTCATGACAGAGCCCCTTTAATAAAGCTTTTCACACTATAAGAAAAAATTGACTGCATGCATCCAATACACTCCCATTCTATAGAAATTAAGCCTCTATACTTCCATCATAGCAAAGTCAAAGTCTGTTCACTAGAGACTTTCTCCAGCTCCAGTATGTACAGTACATCTGACAGGCAACATCACATCGTTACTAGGCATGCACTTTTCTCCAGTGCAAACTATCAGACAGATATTCACAATTTCTCAATTTCTCTTTATTACATTTATTCAGAGAGCTTAAACAGTTTCAGCTGGATATATTTCATTAATATGGATGTTTCTGGGTCATTTATCAGTTGGACACTGGAAATTCACTTTCAGATTATACATGATTTCAGTAAGAGCAGGTGGTTTAACAGCAGTTTTTGGTAGTGCATGGTGGGTTATTGGTAGTGTATGTATTCACTGAAGTGGTTTTTATAGAAATGTCATTAACTGGCCAGCTGGATGAATAATAAAATTGCTATCATGGTGGCTATATATGCTTGTAAAGTTAAACTCACTTCCTCATCTTAGTCATTTTATGAACCGCCTAATTCTAACTAGTGTTACTGGAAGGCTGGAACCTATCCAATCCGACACTGGGAGAAGGCGGGCTACACCCTAAACAGCTCACCAAACCATCACAGGGCCCACACATACAACCATTCACACTCACACCTGGGGCAATTTGTAACAGCCAGTTAGCCTAATGTGCATGTCTTTGGACTGTTGGAGGAAACTGGAGTACCTGGAGGAAACCCATTCAACCATGGGGACAACGCTACACAGGAACAGCCTCTTGAACCCAGGATGATCCTGCTGTAAGGCAGACGTGTTAACCACTATGCCACCATGCCGCCCCTGCGTCTAACATATTCCTACTATTTCTTACCACATGCACATGACGTCCAGTGTATTCTTACTATGAGCAATCAGATCTGGAGGAAACCCACGCATGCACGGGGAGAATATGAACCAGGACTCGAACCTTCTTGATGTGAGGCGGACGTGCTAACCACTACGCCATTGTGCCGGCCCATGCAGTTAAACTAGTAGTACGAATTAGCCACTGTAGATAGGCAGACAGTTTAAATGAAGAAAGTGACACTTAAAATACCCATTCAGCTAGCTACCAGGGGTGCGAGACCTGGGGTGTCTTCCCTTTTTGTCCTTTATTTATACAAGCAATGGCTGATACAGATAATTGCATGATAAAGACGTAGGTATAAACAGTGGCTTTGGGTTACACCTGTACTTTATATCTAAACTTGCATGTTCTTTTGACCATTTTTTTCAGTCAGAATGGTATTCCTTACTTCAGACCACAGTCTACAATTCAAAATGAAGTGGTTTTATTCATCTGGTAAAAGCTATTTTTTTTTATTATGTAACTCTCACATATAAGCAAGCTACAAGACCTCTGCTGTTCTATTATCTCTGAGGCTGAAAAAAGTAGAAGACTAAACCTCTCTGTGTCTCTCCTGGGCTTTCAGAGCTGGGCTGGAAGTGTATCTATGAATCCGCTCTTAATTTACCTCTCTGATTAAGGAATCAGATTTGTGCCTCCTGTTTTCTCTTACCAGGGGATTTTCATCCCACCTGATTCGATTTTTTTCTTCTTCAACTTTTCCTGTACACAGCCTTAAAAAAGCAAACCGGAGCTACTTATGCATCCTTGTGAGGAAATAGATCACATTATGCTTCCTTCCCTTCATCTGCCTGTCTGATCTCTGTCTTCCTGCCACATTCGCCCTAGTTTATGTCTTATCCTTCTACTGTACTGTTCAGTGTGAAACCAATGCCATTCTCATCAGGCATGTTGAAAATCCAAATGGCAGATGAAATACATGAATATGAATGAAAAAAGAAGCAGCATTCTCAGCAGAGCAATATAGTCAAACGGTGCTGGAAGAGTATATGAAATAGGTATATGAGTATATGAAAATGATACATGGGTAAAAACACCTACGGCATCACTATGTAAACCTCTCAGTCAGAATCTAAAAGTCTTTTTCTGGGTTCAAGTCCTGGGCTCTGAGAGGGTGTGTCTGTGTGGAGTTTGCATGTTCTTGTAAATCCTGTGCTTGCATGGGATTCTTCCAGATGCCTCGGTTTCCTTCCACAGTTCAAAGACATTCACTTTCAGCTAATTGGCTCCAGCTTCCCCGTGGCCCTTGTACCTTGTAACCCTTTCAGTGAATGAATGAATGAGTGAATAATAAAAAAAAAGTTTGTTGTTTTCAGGCCTCAAAACCACTTATAATACTAGCAATACTCACTCACTCACTCATTTGCCTAATGCTTAATCCTCTATTAGGGATGTCTCAGAGGACAGTGGGTGAAGGCAAGGTAAACCCTGATCAGCTCACCAGACCATCGCAGGACAACACATACACATCCATTCACACTCACAACCACTCCTAGAAGCAATTTGGAACAGCCAATCAGGCTAATGCGCATGCCTTTGGACTGTTGGATGAAACTGGAATACTCAGAGGAAACCCAAGCATGGGGAGAGCATGCAAACACCAGAGAAATGCCTGACCCTGGGACTCGAACCAAGGCCTACTTGCTGTGAGGCCAATGTGCTAACCATTATGCCATCATGCCACCCTTAATAGTAATTAAGTAAGTAATTAATTTTTTAAAAATAATAATTTCTGAAAATAATTATTTACTAACAATAATAAGTTATAGTATATTTTGTGCCTTTCTCAAATTCCAGGATACAAATCACAGAACTATACAGACATGGATTGATAACATTTAAAAAATGATATTTAAGATGAGATATAAATTATGAGATGTAAGATATTTCCCCCTCATTTTTTCCCCTTTGGAAATGAGTTCCATAATTTTTGAGCTGTAACACTTATAGCTCATAGGGGTATTGCATGCCTCTCGACAAATTGTTAAAATCTGGTGCTGTAGCATTGTGTGAATGCTGAACATAATAGTTGATTGTCTTTTGGAAAACCTAAAATGTCCTCTTCTGCTGCTCTGCAGTCAGTTTAGAACCATCAATCAAATAACAAAATGGTTAGCCTGGGAAAGAACATTTTTCAACAAAGCACTCTGAAGATAAAAAGGCTACGTGAGACATAAAAGAAGAAACGTATCTGAAACTAGCTAGCTAGTTACAACAACAATGATCATACAGTATTTACATTTAGAAGTGTTTGATTTGGAGCACTTTGTATTACACCAAAGCCACAGGCGTGAAACATGTTCCACAATCAGCCAGTGGTCATGTGAAACCAAGGAAATATCCTCCCAGCATGTAGCTTTTACCACTCACCTCCCTCAAATTCAGTCTGGCAGTTTCCTGAGTTGTCCTTCAGGCTCTCCTCCTCATTCACAATGATGTTTTCAATGTCCTTCATTGTCAGATGGTCTCGAAAGGCATGGAACAGGACTTGTTTCAGCTCCTCCAGAGACATCTGCTGCATGTCAAACTGCAGGGAGAGAGCACAAGCGAACAGTGTTACATCTCTCACTGGACCAGCTACAGGATAGTGCCGTAAAAGATAATTTATATCACAATCATGATTATTACACGCAGCATTAAAATCAAGATGATTTTCTCAATCCATCCCCAAATTCTATTTCAAATGAACAGATAATAGCATTAGCAGTAATATCATTATGGCCTGCATTATAAGCTAGGGTTTCTGTATAAATATCCCTCACACAAGGGAAATCTAAGAAGAAGGGGGGGGGGTGAATATATATATATATATATATATATATATATATATATAAAATTTATATATAATATATAATATATTATATGTTAATATATATATATTATATATGTAATATATATTATAGATGATTCAAGGTCCCCGAACCAATCCTGAGCCTGTGTAATGGTCTGTAGAAAGCTCTAAATTTGCCCATTAGCTAGGTGTAACTGTGTGTGTATATGTGTGTGTGTGAGTGTGTGTGTGTGTGTGTGAGAACCGTGGTCGTGATAGACTGGCGGCCCATTCAGAGTGAATTCCTGCATCGTGCCAAGTGTTCCCAAAGTTGTCTATGGCACCACCATGACCCTAACCGACTGAAACACTTACTGAAGATAAATGAATGTATGAATAATTGAAGAAGCTTTCAAAATATAATTCATTGGAAATGTAGAACAACATGCTGGTACTGACCATGTTAATCAGAGTGTACCTGAAAAACCTGAAAGTTTTTTCACTTAACTTCTCATCTGATTTATGATGTCAGTCGACCAGTCGAAAAGAAAGGTACAAGGCATTCTATAAACAACCATTTTACTAAGCTACACCTATGGGAACATATTCTTCTAGGTGTCTATCCTCTGATTTTCCCCTTGCTCTCTCAAAGTCCGTCATAAACTGGCTTTCTCAGAAAAATAAACAATGCAGAATATAGAGATACAAATTGCATTAAATTTGCCAATTGAATTTACCAGGCATATTAAATGAACACGAAATACAGTGTTATCTCCTGAAAATAAAATGGAATCATCCACAAGCCTTTCTGAAACCATTTGCTTAATCCTGTACATGAGTATTAATTACCCCTGTACCAGGTGCAATGATATTAGTAAACATTGCCATCATTGTTATTTTGATTAAAATCATATGCATTCTTATGTTTCTTAACCCTTGGTCTCAGACTTTTTCACCTGAAATTATAATGGAAAATAAAAACACATAGGATAGTCATTAGTGAATGCGAACCCTTAAGACTTCCACAGACTGGGAGATTTCAGAAATTTTATAAGATCCTTACAAATCACACTATGTGACAAGGACCTAATAAACTTGGAAACAACAGATTTGTAAACTGTACATACGTATAAAGGTATGCAAACTATAAAATGGTATGTATAAAGGTATGTAGACTACAATGGTATGTATGAAGGTATGCAGACAGTACGATGGTATGTATATGAAAGTATGTAAAATGTATAATTGGGAGAATTTAGGTATGTACAGTATAAGGTGGAATTTATGAAGGTACAGTCTACATACCTTAATTGCCACAATCATGCACTTTACATACCTTCATACATACCACTGTATGTCGGTACGTAAAGTGTATGATTGTAGGAATTAAGGTATGTAGACTGTAAGATGGTATTTATGAAGGTGCAGTATTTACACAGAAAGCTAATATGTTTAAAAGCATGTAGACTGCATGAAGGTATATGGACTGTATGATGGTACGTCTGAGGGTGTGTTGACTGTACGATGGTATGTATGAAGATATGTAGATTATATGATGGTATGTTGAAGGTAAGTAGACTGTATGATGAAGAAACCCAGTGAATTCTAAGCTACAAGTATTAAAAGAATAAAAGAACAAATCTTTATCATCATGCACTATTGGTCACCAGTGTGCATGCATAAAAATAAAATAAACACCTAGAAGACACTTCATATAAACAAAACCTCTACTGCCATACCTCCACAGGATTTTCACATACTGGTAGTCCTTCATTTGTGCTTCATTCAATTAGAATTTTGAATGCTATGTCATGTTGATACCTATGTCATTTCATGTTGTAATTTTATTGACGAGTCAGTAGACATAGGTTGTAGCAACACACTCACTATGAGATGGTTATCCTGAACTTCTGGTCCTCTTTGGTCTCAAGACTGTGACAATGGCCCTCTTTAAGCTCTCACAGTAAGATGTAGGATCACTATTTAGGAGCCATGAACAAATATACTGTGAAGATTGTTTTACGTTGGTCATTTTGAACACCCCAAAATCATACAGTAGTTAATTTATATGTAAACCATGTGAAAAAATGCACTCTTGTGTCATAAATGTTGAAGGATTTTGAATTGGTTCATTACTTTCTTACCAGAGAAAACCAGATGAAACATTTCAGCCTTTACCCAAAAATCCCCATAAAAATCCTTGAGCCAGTCTTTTTGTGATCTTCAGATGTTCTGTCTCCAGGCAAGTGAATGTAGAGTCAAAAGAGTGTCTTTTCTGAGGTCTTTATTATCCACTAGCTTTGACTAATGCATTTACTAATCCCTTATCACACATTTCTGAAGCTTATATAAAACATGCGAAGCACTCATGCACTGAATCCTTAAACACTGAAGCACAAAAGTCCTCAGAGCAGATCTTAGGATCTGTGCAGTAATTTAAAAATATTACAAACAAAGCAATGATCAGTGATAATCTGATGAAATATAATCAAAGTAAGCTTGAAAGTTTGTGAATCTTTTAAAATTTCTCATAAATATTGCACATCAATAATTGGTTGAAGCATGTGAACATCGGCTTTCAGATACCCATAATGCAGAATAACTGCAACCAAACATTTCTGGTAACTGATCATCAGTCCTGCACATTAGCTGAGAGGAATTTCCGCCTATTCTTCCATAAAGAAAACAGTACCAAATTTTGTACCACAATTATTGTACCACATTTCTATTGGATAAGGGTCAGAAATCATTCATTGAATCATTCTAAAACATTAGCTTTTTTTCTTTGACTATTTTTTGCTTAAATGACTTTGTGCATTGCATTAGTGTCCTGCTTCATGATCCACATTCTCTTATCAGTTTAAAGATGTCCTTTAGAATTTATTGCAATTAATAATTAAATTATTGTTAATTAATGTTCCTATAATGCTAGAATAGTGTGTTCTCTACATAATGAGCATCAACAACTCTTTTACTGAGGTCCTCAGAAATATCCTTTGTTTGTTCCATGATACATATTCTTGAATATGTCATGAAGACCAGACTTTCAAAGATACTTAATAAGATTTATATAAATAAGATAATAAGATAATAAGATTTAAATAAAACAAGGCACACACTCAATTCCTGATTGCCATCCCATTGACTGAAATCATCTGACCTTCAAATTAACCTCTAATCCTAGAGGTTCACATACTTCTTTCCATTCATATATTTGTATCATATTAGATAATTTTCAATAAAGAAATCAAGAAAAGACTGAGAAAATGTTTTTGACTCTTTTGTATAATTGGATTCTTTTAATCAAACTTTAAGACTTTTGCAAAAATCTGCTGAGGGCCATGTTTATGCAGAACTTATAAAAAACGAAATAAAATAGTACAAACCTTCAAGCACCACTGTATATTAATCTGGACGCTTTTATTTATCTATGCACCCATGCTGCTTTCAAATTTGCATTGAATTAGATTACATTTATTAAAGTTTCATGTAATTCATTAGCTCACCATTACCATTCACATCAGCTCACTGTATCGTCCACATATCCAGTCCTGCGCTCATTCCTTCATTTAATGAATACAATCATCTATTAAATTGATATCTAATCATAATCTTATCTAGCAATACAATAAACCTATATAGAACCCATAAACTCATAAACCCATCAGATGCCTGTTGGTCTTCTTCACAGTATGAAATATATCCAAAATTACACATATGGTATGTTGTCATAGAAAAATAATTGATGGTGGAAGTAATATATATATATATATATATATATATATATATATATATATATATCGAGCACTGTTTTACGGAAAATCGACTCAAGATCTTATATATATATATATATATATTATAAATTCCAGATTTTTTTTTCACTTATAGGTACACTTAATGATGTGAAACTTAGTTCTTGATATCACGTCCATTATAGCAACTATAAACAGGCACTCCCTCATCAGCCTCACCCTTTTCTCTCTTCTCTTAAAGTTATATAACAAAACAAAAAGACAAAAAGCTCATTATGTTACCAAGAAGGTGAAAGTGTCTCCCACATCAGAAAATCTACTGACTGTTCCAAAGCGTTGACACCGGAGACGCCTTTCATAAATGTTAAATAAAGGACTCCTTCCAGAAAGCACTTTAGAAACACTCATTATTTGTCTTAGATTATGTGCGATATCCATAATTTAACTTCCTGTGAATGAGTTGTTGGGATAGAAACAACAACCTATTAGAATTATTAAAATGTTTTCACCTTCCATCCCAAGTTTTAGTTTACTGTCTCTATCCATGCACTGTTTATGTTCTCCCTGCTTTCTCTAGATTCTCCCTTTCCTCCGACCTCCCAAAACAAACCTCCTATCTGTAGCTGAAGTGCCTACAATGAATAAGCGACTTATATGCTTGTGTCACAATTACCGCAGTTGACGTATTTTTTGTGTAGTACATACTAAACTGACACCTTTAACTACAGTGTTACTTTGGCTCAGGTAATGCAGAGTTCTCCTGACCTGCCTCTGAAATGTTTAAAATATGTAAAAAAAATAAAAAATTTTACATTTTAGTTTGCTTTTCTTTATGTTTCCACATAGTATATACTGTACTAAAACTCAAAGACAGTTAAAGAGTCACCGATATAGTGCTCTTATGCACCTATTCACATGTGTGCTTGGAGCTCATGCATCTGTCATGCTACATGCTATGAAAATCTTCTTTTAATGTGTTTTAGTAGGCTTTTTGGACATTGTGTCTTAGGGACTATTCAGCAACATCCACCTCGCTCTTGGGGAATAACTGTTAAATATAACCTATTTATGTCAACCCATGTATACTACCAGTAACTGTACACCAGCATCTGCCTTAGCTATATACTTGATATACACATGCTATATCTCACAACCTTTACCAGATCATTATAAGATTTTGCAAATCAGCTTTGAAATCTAGAGCAGAATAAACAAACAAGTGCCTATAGAGTAATGAACCTAGCAGCATGTGCAGCTTTGGCTCTCTCTCTCTCTCTCTCTCTCTCTCTTGCTCTCTCTCTCGCTCTCTCTCTCGCTCTCTTGTGTTCTCTCTGTATTTCTCTCTCTCAGACTCACTCACACAGGCCAGGCCTCATGGGATAGCTAAGGCCTGACTTTCATGTAGATTTACAGAAAACTGAATTAGTATACTGTAGTTTGCATTTTGTGCAGTGGGAGATTTGTTTAGAATCACAGTTTTTGGAGCGCTAGTCAGCGATAAAGTGACAGATTGAAGAAAATTAAGAGGGGTGGGGGGTGGGGAGGTGCTTCCCTACCTGGATAGGCGATCTCAGTGAATTGTAACCTACATTTCCCCCTGAATCCTGGAAGAGGTCGCATACACCACCAAACTGCTCACAGCTTGCTTAATTATAACCCACATTCTCTACCTTAATTAAGGTCATTTTCATGAATTTTCATGAATGTATCAGATAAATCTCTGACACCGGCTCTTGTGGACTCCTCTCTGCATGTATACAAGTAAGGAATTATTCATGCTGTTATAGGAAAATAATCAAAGATAAGATGGTGTGATGTGTCCTGACCCATGACCCAAAAGGGAGTTTAAGTTACAAACTGCTATAAAGGCATCGCCAAACAAGAACTGTTATTAGAGCTGCTATCAAAAGAAATAAAACAAATAATTTTTAAAAATTAAAAATAAAAGAAATTTTGTACAGTTGTTTAATAGAATTTTCTGTTGCTTAGAAAACACATATGCCATCAAAGAGCTGAATGTATTCAAATTAAATTATACAATCCTTGTTCATGGTTAGCTCATTTATTCTGGGGAGGCAAATGGCGTAGTGGTTTGCCCGTCTGCCTCACAGCAAGAAGGTTCTGGGTCCTGGGATGATAAAAAGAAAAAAGGAACACTAATTTTGCCAGAAGCACCTTAAACACTCACACATTTGCAGAACTGTTTAATCCTACAATTAAGGTCACAAGGAGGCTGGTGCCTCTCTCAGCTAACACTGGGCGAAGGCGTGATACACCGTGAACTGTTCACCAGACCATTGCAGGGCTAACACACACACACACACACACACACACACACACACACGCACATGCACACGCACACGCACACAATCATTCACACTCACATCAACAACTAGGGGCAGTTAGGAACTGCCAGTTAGCCTAATGTGCATGTCTTTGGACTGTGGGAAGAAGCCGGAGGTGCCCAGAGGAAACCAATGCAAGTACGAGGAGAACATGTAAACTCCACGCCTAATTGCCTGAGCCCAGACCTCGAACCCAGGACCTTCTTTCTGTGAGGTGGACATACGGCAGCCACCCACGTTTAATAGTAATGTACAAATAAACACGAGCCAGCTAGTCAAGCTAGTCAGTGTTCAATGTGAACTTCTTCCAGCTCTTTTTCCACTTGTTGAACAAAAATAAATGGAACATTTGGCCGTATTGTGTTCAAAATGTCCCTTACTTGATAATACTGCTTTGTTTATAGACTTGTTGTATAAAAGTAATTGAGGTTGTGCTGTTGTATCAGCACAGCTGTGATTATCCCCGGCACTCAGTGTTCTGCGAACGTATCACAGACATGCTGATATTCAAGTACAACAGCACTCCCTCTTGTGTGATATGGGTTAATTAGACACAGTCCTCTGGAGCTGAATGAGGCACTCAATCACAAACTTAAGCTCAAGATTCTTTCACACACTTGTTTTCATGGTTATTTTGAAGCCTACAAGCGTAAACAGGCTACGCTAAGGATAATAGCACACAGTGAAATCAATAGTTTGAATGTAGGAGGCTCCCTGTAATGTATACTGTGTGTCCAAGCAGGACTGTAGTCTATACAGAACATAGAGGTAAGAGTCCTCTCATTCTTCAATTTATGAGTTGTACCACATCTCACTGCAGGTCATTGATCCAACATAAACTGTTTAACAGTTTGTGGCTTTACACTCCAATTATCTGCCTGATAGCATGGAAAGCAGTAAGAGAAGAGAAATGAAGAAAATAAAAATACCTCAATAAATTATTTGTGGAGGTCAAAGTGAACAGCACAAGATAAGGCAACAAAGAGCTAAAATGGGTTGGGAGCTAGCTCTCTATATTGTGCTTTTTTGTTCTCTATTTACCCCTCACCCAGTGAGAGATATTGTCGGCAATTTTATATTATTATAATATTATTGGCTTGGAGGGCGGTCAGGTGGGCAGGTGGCATGACAGTAACTTTGTCCTGGCCATTGCTCAGCTCATACACAGGCTAGTTTTTTGAAATTTTGCATAGGCACTCCCTATGGCCCGAACCCGTGCGTGGGGTAGCTAATTTGCATATGTGACCTTTGACCTTGGCACAGTGACTTTGAACATATAGTTTTTCCGGGCCGTTGCTCGGCTCATATGCATGACAGCCTTCTGGAATTTTGCATAGGCACTCCCTATGACCTAAACCCGTGTGTAGGGTGGCTAATAACATGTCGAATGTCTAAAATTGTTCGTATGGGAAATGGCTTTTGTCCTCCATGCACTTGAGGTGTCCTGGCTGAGGGGTTACGATGTTCTATAGAACAGCTATTTTTTTTTTATAATTTTAGGTTGGGCATTATTTGTGCAGTGTCCTGGGACATGATGAAATTTTGATATTTTCTTCCACATATATTTAGTTTGAAAGCCTACAGGCTTGAAGCTGAAATATACATAAATATGGATCCACATTTTAAAGAAAAGTGAAAAGGAAAAAGTTTAAAGATTTCAATCATACCACAGTGCAGGAACAGCATGGCCATCCTGACAGCTGGATGCAAACTGAATACTTTAGGCTTATGCTTGTTTCACATACTCCCTTATGTATCTCAAGGATTAAAAGTGACATCTTCGAGAAGCCACGTCAAAGCAAAAGCAGCCCTGTTCCAAGTGGAGCTGTAAAATGCTTTCTTATTTCAGCCAAAATTTAGAAAGCTTTTTATTTATTTATTTTTTCAACTTTTGTGAGAATGTTCAGCTCGCCAGCCTACCCCAGAGTCCAGACATGTGAAAACTACAAGAGATTGTTGTCACATGGAAGATGTTCCTGCTGCTCCTTTAAACACACTGATGTGTGCCATTTTTCTTAAAACCTTCCACTGTTGTCATGTGTCTCAGTGTGACTTGTGTCTCAAACCAAAAGCTTGAATAATCTAAAAAATCCTGAAGACTGACCTGCAGAACAGACCTTCCGAGTCTACATGAAAGATTTTTAAAATTCAAATTGTGATAGGAAAACCAGTACTTAATAACTGTATAGAACAGTACACATGTACATGGTTTGTGACACTGCAATAATCTGTTTAATCATTGGTGGTCACATGATGCTATATTTATCAATTATGTGCCATTCACTATTCTATTCTGTAACATCCCCTGAGCCTGAGGTGAATAATTGGTTCAGTATATGCTAGACTGGAACATAAAAAGCAAACTAAAACTATTCATCAATTAATTAATTAATTTACATATTTTAACTATTACAGAGGCAGGTTCTGTGAGTTCTGCACACACTCAGAGCAAAGCTAAGTGATGTGTAGTGAATGGAAATTTTTTATACTCATTCAGAGTTTTAGTATATCTTACATGGAAACTTAAGTGAACTGCGCTCTGTAATAGTGTCGGTTTTTTGTACACATACTATGCAGAAACATAAGAAAAACAAATTTAGACATGATTTTGTTATGGTTCCTTTTTAAATCTTAAACCAGGTTAATGATGATGTCATCATTTTGATTCAACCATTATCCACTCTGGATAACGTTTTTTTTTTCTCCCCAAATAGCGGCCCAATCAAATCGCACCATTTCCGTGTAATGTTACTAATTCACTTATGGATGAGTGTGGCATCAAAAATTTGGATCACACAAAAGACATGCATTTTTAATAAATGGACAGAAAAATTATTATTATATTATAATTAATTTTAATTATAATAAGACATCAGTGATATAGTACTTTACTGAACTGACATGTGTTGCACATTAAATTTAGAGAGTTTGGTATGTTTTTAAGGGTAATTTATTGGGAATTTATAGGATTTATGTGTTTATTCCATTCATTTATTTACTAGGGTTGTGGGGAGGCTGGAACCTATCTCAGCCAACTCTGTACACCCTGAACAGCTTGCCAGTGTATCGCAGAATCAAAAACACACAGACACATTTCACACCTAGGAACAATTTGGAACAGCCAATTAGCCCAACGTGTATGTCTTTGTGGGAGGAAACCAAAGTACCCAGAAGAAACCTACACAATCACAGGAAAAACATGCAAACTCCATTGAGGAACACCCTTGCTGGGCCCGGGACTCAAACCTAGGACCTTCTTGCTGTGGGGTAGACATTAATCACTACACCACTGTGCTGTCCATGTTTATTCAAATGGATTCATTATTTTCTTTATAGTTGAGGCAGGTTTAAATAGTTGAAAGGATTTGGGATGGAAATTGAGTTTAGTCTGTGGATATTTACCAATGCATCCCTTTTTCCCTCATTAATTTTTATTACTATTTTCATGCACACTGTAGATCGCCATCATGCTCACTGCTTAGTCAACTGGCAAGTATTAACGCAATGAAAGGTCTACAGTGGAGTTGTGAAAATCCATCTATGTAAAAATTCTTAAAAATCTCTCCTAAAAGAAACGTGCACAATGACCTCTAAACCAGCCTGCCATCCATAAGACAGTCTTCTCTGCATGTAACAAGTCATGACAGATCTGAGCGTGAAGAGAGATGGAGTGTGAAGTGAAGTGTCAGAGGCAGATGTCTTTGGCTGACCTGCAGAGAAGGGACGAGTTCGGGAAGCGGCATGTCGAAGGTGTCCAGACGCATTTATCATGTGTGAAAGAGGAACTCGACTCACTGTCTATCGCGTTCATCTCATTCATTCTGTCGCTGTTTGTCCTGCTCATAACTCAAAGCCAAGTCAGGGCCATGGAGAGATATACTGAAAATAATGGAGGCTGAGTAATAAATTGGTCAATAAGTACCTCTAAACCTTTACACTGATTATAAATGCCACAAGCTTAAAATATATTACATTTAATGTTCTAGAATTTATTGGGGAAATTGATCCAGTATCACAAATCTCTGAGTGGCAAAAGTATGTGAACCTCTACAATTTGTAGCTAATTTGGAGGTAAAATTAGAGTCAGGTGTTTTCATTCACTTGGATGACAATGAGGTGTGGAGTATTTTATTAAAGTCCCCCAATCACACTCAAACAGAAACCATGAAGGCCGCACTGTGTCCTGAAAATGTTCATGAACGCAGCTGGGACATGTTCAAAATGGAAACATGTGCAGTTGTCAAGTTCGTCCAACGTCTTCACTACATACATACCAGGTGCCCACTGCATCTTAAATTTATTCATTCTTTCCGGCTGTCATCTGGCTGGCACCTATCTCAGCCGACTCTGGATGAAGACGGAGTATACCCTGAACAGCTTGTGAATCCATTGCAGGGCCAACACACACAAACACAACCATTCACATTCACACATTGCAGCAAATTTGTAACAGCCAGTTCACCTAATGTGCATGTCTTTGTGCTGTTGGAGGAACCTGGAGTACCTGGAGGAAACCCATTCAACCATGGGGACAATGCTACACAGGAACAGCCTCTTGAACACAGGATGTCCCTGCTGTAAGGCAGACGTGTTAACCACTACGCCACCGTGCCGCCCCTGCGTCTAACATATTCCAGCTATTTCTTACCACATGCACATGACGTCCAGTGTGTTCTTACTATGACCAATCAGATCCACCACGTATTTATCACACACTTATCATGTTCTCACTGCATCAGTCTGGTCCTTATAAATACTGGGTCATGTGGTGTGCTTTTTCATTCATTCTGCAACTTTTCCTATGCCCACATTGGTGTTCAACAGGTTCACACTATGCATTTACTACATTAGTGAAGTCCATACTAGGTTTTAGTTATGAGGTTACTATGTCATCCAATCCAGTCGTTACTATGTCCTTATTTAGTTCGTACGGTGTCTTGATGCAACTGTGTCCGCACTACATTATTTTACATGTCCAAAGTTTGACCATGTTCTCTGTGTCCATGAAAATCATATCAAATCCTTATTAGTTTCTACTTCCTTCTTATTCCAGTACATTGTAAAAGTTCTACTGGTGCCCATCCAGTTGTTGAAGGCTTTCTGGGAAGATGACTGTCATGGGGTGTTTACAGACTGATATTCACAACATGTTTTTGGAAGTGTGTCATTACATGACCAAGGACAATTTCTAATAACCTCAGAAAAAGAGTTGTTTACATTTACAGCATTTGGCAGACACTCTTATTCAGAGCAACTTACAATTATAATTGTTATACAACTGAGGGGATTGAACCATTGACCTTCAGATCAGTAACCCAGCACCTTAACCACTAAGCCACCACTGAGCTGTTGATGCACATAAGGCTGTATGTATTGTATGTAATGCATACATTATGTATTTGTGCTGTACTTCCTTGCTTTTCTTATACTTTGAGAAGCTCTTACAAGTAAATGTCCCTTACGGGAGGATCAGTAAGGTTTATTTTATCTGTTATAGGAAAATAATCACCAACAGGATAGCTCAGAGAATACTTGTCCACCATTTTGTTGATTACTTTCACATTACAGTACACAGCAGCATACTTTATTACTTACATTGCTATTATCTAGAGAGTATTTTTCAAGGTGACATTGTTAAGTATGCTTTGTAATTACTAATTCTACTCTCCAAAGCTAAATGGCTCTTGGGGTCACATATTTAACCTTTCTTTACAGCTCAGAGAAGCTAACTATATCAAAGTGCATTGTTCAAAAGTTTTGTTTTTCAGAGAAAGTGTTCACAAGTGCTAGGCAATAGATACACTCTTACCTAACCTCACAGTGCTGCTCTTTGATAAGACTACAGACAACATTTAAGATATTTTTCATTCAGTCCTCATTCAGTTCATGGGGATACAAGTGAATTAACTCATCGCACTTCAGAGATAACATCCGTAGATGATTTAGAGCTCCACATTTCAGCCCAATTCTCTTCTTAATCTCATCTTCCCATCAATACTGTATTTATTCCGTGAACATATCAGAGGCCACCAGATAAAAATTCTTATCAGCTCAGACCAAGTGACTCAACAGTTCATTACCATTTCATATTGCACCTGCATGTTTTGGCAATAACTTAATCTTTGACCTTGAATTAAAGTCTCTCTCTCTGTCTGTCTCTCTCTCTCTCTCTCTCTCTGTCTGTCTCTCTCTCTCTCTCTCTCTCTCTGTCTCTCTCCCTCATAGGCACATATACACTCGCAATTTTCATGAATCAATTTCTAAAGCAGTAGAAGTCTGAAATTCAATCCCTAGAGCTTCTACTGTCAAACTGAAGTGTGAGTTGGACAGATGGTATTTCACAGTGCATAGTGTGGATAGATGCGAGGCCATTACCGCACACAGTGTAGGGTTTATCAGCCTACTAATAACACTGCATATTCCCATTTTCATTCACGATTATGCTCATCGTCATTACCCGCAATTTCTCCTATTCATCATGATCTGACTCCTGGCTTCTGCTAAGTGCTAAGTACTTCACTTGACACCCGACTCTCTCACACATTACTAAAATGACATCAACCAGCTGGTAACATTAGCACACTAACACATTAACACGTAAATCCGTACAGATGTACTGCAATGCTCATGTTTTAATTATCAAAGTTTGCTACTGAGATGCGCACTTGTTTTTTGGGTTGTTTTTTGGGGGGGGGGGGGGGGGGCATTTTAACTTAAAAAGCTTCTGTGGGTTTTTAACAAAAAAAAAAAAATCATTTGTGTTCTGCATGACTGCTAAGCTCTAAGTATAGTAATATCGGGCTGAAAGCAAATAAATGAAACTAATTTGGAGCATGAATGCACAGCCAAACTCAGTCTAATAAGAGAGGATTTGTTACTACATAATTTGGCACCTAACATGCATTTAAAACAACAGAATTCTTAGTTTTATGACTCCCATAGCTGGATGCATCCTGAATTAGACCAGGGGTTCTCATACATTTGTCCAGGGATGGCATTTTAACGGACCAAACTTGTATCCACACATGTATCTGTACTGATCGTTAAAGCATTATAAACATGCACCACCACTGTGTATACTGTTAAAATTACTGCTTCTACGCCTACAGTCTATACTACAGAAGCTTACTGCTGTCAGAAAAGGAAAAATAAAATCATTTATGACAAAATAAATTGAAAAAATGTACTGAGGAACGTTTTTAACTAGAATGATATTTTTCTTACTATTACAACATACATTAATTAGCCATAACATTAATACCACCTGACAGGTCTATGGATAGGCTGCCTCATATAGAGCAAGATGCAATACACTGTGTTCTGACGTCTTTACATTCACATTTGTGGAATTTGGCAGACGCCCTTATCCAAAGTAACTTATAATTTTTAATCTAATTTATACAACTGGGAAGTTGAGGGTTAAGGGCCTTGCTCAAGGGCCCACCAATGGGAATTTAGTGGTATCGAGGCTTGAACCACCAACCAGATGTAATAGCCTTGGGCACCCTTGACATTCTTGTCAGTTGACTGGTTGTCCTTCTATCGACCACCTTTGGTAGAAACTTACAAGTGCATGCCAGAAACACCCCATAAGACCAGTTTTTTAGGAGATGGCTATGCACATACGTTGAGCCATTAAATTGTGGCACTTGTCAAAGTCACACAGATCCTTATCCTTGCCCATTTTCCCTGCTTCAAACACATCAACTTTAAAATATAAGAAAAATATGTTAAAAAGATGAATAATTTCTTCTTAATAAGTTGAAATGCATAGAAATTCATGATAATGATTATGGGAAATCATCAAGGTCTCAGACAAACCCTAAGACTACGGAATTAGCCAGAAATGCAATTAAAATTCAAGAATTAAATAGTTTCTTCACTGATTTGAAAGAGGCCAGTGATTGCCACAATTTTTTTTTTTTTTTACAACTTTAGCGTCGCAGTCATAGTTTCAAACAAAATCCCTTAAATGATACTTTATTACTCAGCTCAAGAGAAGTCAGCCATGAATAGAAACCACCAGACTCTGTCATACTGTGATTCATCACATTTCAGTTGAAGGGTTTTATATTAATGAAGGACGTGAAACTAAAACACACGCTCAGCTGACTCACTCAGACCCGTCTTTCTTTCGGTCTTGTGCAAGATATATGAGGTGAATGCAATTAGCAAAGTAGCTTTGGAAACTATGGAACCAAATACGTAAGCAGGTCCCAATAATATTAATAAAACATGTGCAATGACTGCTATTTTTTTTTTGTTTAATGAAAAGCCATGAAAGCATCCAACATTCTCAACACCTTTACAATCCTGGAATTAAAACAGCATCCAATCAGCACTATCCATAAGGTACGTAAGATTTATTACATAATTTTACTTTCATATAGAAACCATGAATTGCTGGAATTAAAAAAGTTTTGATGTCAAGCATTTAAGACTGGAAGCATCGCTTTTAACTAAATGTTTGTATGCGCAAGATGGCTGCCTTGCATAGCCAGCATCAACAAGATGCAATATTTCCATGAAAGATAGGGGCAGCATCAGGATGTGACATAATAGCTTTTCGCTCAGGGGCAGTGGTGGCCTGGTGGTAGGGTGCTGGATTACCACTATCAGCGGGTTGTCACTGCTGTCCCCCCAGTGCAGCTAACTGGGTTATCAAATGCCAGCCATGTCTCTCACTGTCTATGGTGAGGGGCATGTAAAAGAACCATTGCTAATTTCATTGCTAAAGAGTAGGCTGCATAGCCGTCAGTGTGTTTCAGCCCTGCGATGGCCTGGCGAGCTGTCCAGGGTGTACCCTACCCTCCCCCAGAGTCGGCTGAGATGGGCTCCAGCCTCCCCATGACCTTAATTAGGAATAAGCGGTTCAGAAAATGAATGAATGAATGAGTTTTTCGCTCACTTGCCGAACCACTTAATCCTACTAAGGTTGCTGGGAGGTTCATGCCTATCTCAGCCGACACTGGTACATAACCATTCAGACTTACACCTTGGGTCAATTTGGAACAGCCAGTTACCCTAACGTGCATGTCTTTGTACTAGTGTTGCTGTTAGCTAATTCACAGTCTACCAGCTATAGCGCATAGCGGCGTCTTAATAGGAAGAGGTGCAGGGAAGCTTGTGTAGTCATCCATGTGCTCGAGAAACCCCCACAACGGTTGCCTGTAGCACTGTAATTCTCTTCTAGCTTTCTCCTAAATGAGCTTGTCAGTTGTAAAAGTGCTCTTTTTGAAACAGCCCTGCTAATGAGTGTTTAGTCTTTTATGTTCCACCGGTGCTATGAAGTCCCCAGGATCAAACCTATCTTTAAAGCACACGCATTTACACTTTAGCCCTGACTAAGAATATAAATAAGAGCATGAGCTTTTACACATAATGCACACATTAGCGTTTACACTATCTTTTTTCTCTTCACTCCATTTCTTTCTCTTATGTGCTCTTTCTCTATGAATATATTATAACTGTGCTTATAAGAAATGCATTTTACAGAAAGGTGAGCTACTGCAGTGGTTATGAAATGGTTCTCTACAGTACTAGCTTGGTGCCATCAAAACATCTCTCAAAAACGTGTAAATGTGGTGATGCAGCTTTGGTTTCTGTGAAGTTCAAACTGAGAGGAAATCAATTAATGTGATAAATCAATCACACTGACAGGCCTTATTTAGCCACATGCTAGTCTCCAAAATTGGAAATGAACAAGCGCTAAGAATTTTCTCACCCACTTACTCACTCGTTTGCTGAACCTCTTAATCCTAAAACCATCACAGGGCTGACAAACACGCAACCATTCACACCTTGGAGCAATTTGGAACAGCCAATTGACCTAATGTGCATGTTTTTGGACTATGGGAGGAAACCTAAGTACCCAGAAGAAACCCATGCAAGCACAGGGAGAACATGCAAACTCCACACAGAAAATCCTTACCGACCTGGGATGTCAATTACGGACCTTTCTGCTGTCAACAACACCACCATGCTGCCCAGAAGAAGAAATTTTGGTAAAAAAAAAAAACCTACTGGATTAGGATTTTGTCCCATTCCACTTCGGGGAATGATGTGGAACATTACGTTGTCACTTCTGATTCTGGAGATACGCAGGAACCAAACATAGCCTCATATGTATATGACTGAGGAACATCCACAGGACGATCATCACCACCTCCTTCCATGGGGTACAAACAACACTGGTTTGCTCTCAATCTCAGTGACCACATTTCCATTATTCTGTAAATTTTATATGATATTATCACTTTTTGTATTTTTGCACATATTTCTTATAGTTCGTTTCTTCACTTTATATTTATCCTTATTTGCCTCAATTTTTGTAGAAGTCTTATTTGCTTAAATTTTTGTATAAGCCTAACTTAAATATTTGTCTGTACAGTGAGTGAAGTTAAATTGGAGTCAAATTCTTTGTTTGGGTACACAAACCTAGCCAATAAAACTGATTTTGATTTTTTTTAAAAATCCCAGTAGTCCCTGTTTTTCATGGCTATATAGCTGCTGGTAATGTTTCACAATGTTTCTATGGAACATTTTTCTATAGAACTTTTTTCTGTACAACTATCGAACATTTTTTGCAGGAAGGCATTATCAAGCCCCAGAAATTTGTAGAAGCAATGTTTAAATTCTTTACGAAATTTGTTTTTACTATGTAAGGCTACTTTGTGACAATGTCAATTGTACAAAGTACTTTACAAATCAAACTGAATTGAATTGAATAAAAGTGCCAACAGAAACCGTAATGGTCATGGTTTGCAGTAGCTTTTCTGGCTTTGGCTTGCGTAGGATTAGTAGATAATAGTAGAATTGTCATGACTGTGTTAAGGCGTACAGAGCATCAGCATAACGTTGCAGGTACAGAAGGCAATCTGATTTAGTATATATAGATTTGGCGCTACCTTAAAGTAAGATCTTTGTGAGTTTCCTCTCCATTCGAAGTGAATTACTGTGCTGATGTTTTAAACATTAAAATCATGGTCTCTGGAAAAATCAGTGGAAGTTCCTTCTGTTGGGCAAAAATAGTCTATGTTACTGATATAAGTATTCTTTCATCAGGATTTTTAGATCTACAAGTTCAGTTAAGCATGTCAGTTAAGTAGAAGTAGAAGAACTATAGATTTATCCTAAAGGATATTAGATAAGGGAGGCGCGGTGGCGCAGTGGTTAGTACATCCACAGTACGGCATGAAGGTCTGGGTTTGATTCGCAGTCTCAAATGTTTCTGTGTGAAGTTTGCATGTTTTCCTCTGGGTACTCTGGTTTCCTCCTCCCACAGTCCAAAAACATGCACAGTTGGCTGTTCCAAATCACCCCTAGGTGAATGGTTGTTTGTGTGTTAGCCCTGGGATGACATTTACATTTATGTTTACAGCATTTGGCAGACGCCCTTAGCCAGAATGACTTACAATTATAATTTTTAGACAACTGAGCGTTAAGGGCCTTGATCAAGGGCCCGACAGTGGTGGTACTGGGGACTGAACCCCTGACCTTGGTATCAGTAACCCAGCGCCTTATCCACTAACCCACCACACCACACATGATCTGGCGAGCTGTCCAGGGTGTACCCCGCCCTCACCAAGAGTTGACTGAGATGGGCACCAGCCTCACTGTGACCCTAATTAGGATTAAGTGGATCAGAAAAGTAATGGATGAATGAATGGATATTAGATGACTAGGAACACTATAGCTATGAAACTCTGTTAATATTTTCCAATCATACAAATTATCAGGGGCTACACCACCTCTCTCAATCTGAGCCTGAAACTGATCCTTAAGAGATCATTTAGGTCCATGTAAAAATAATTACCGGTACTCTCATTATATGGGGACATACCGAATAGTAAGAAAATGTTAAAGTTCACACAACTATTACAAATGTTCTATTTTTCAAAGATTTTACACTGCGAATAATATAATTTATAATGAAGACTTTGTTAAATTAGAAAAGATGAAAACCAGAACCCTTTTCAGTAGCGCTCTCAGACTTTTGAGCCCCACTGTATAATTTATTGACCCTGAGGGAAATTGTAGTTTAAAGTTTAAACCTTATTTATCGATGAGACGCAAATCCGCAGGCATGAGAATCTGGCTCTAATCTAGTTTACACTGACTAAATTGTGTATGCCACTTTATCTAGTGATGGACTCTCAATGTCAGAGAGCTTTTCTGTTTCCAAAGCATAACAGAAAACAGTTTGTAATGTAATTTATTTGGTAGGAACCTCATGAGAATTCAGCAATCACATCAGAAAAGTCTGAATTGGGTACATCGAGTGTCTGACCTTGTCCGACTTTGTCTGAGTACTGTGCCTGAGTAGACACAGTTTCTCACTCACACACACACACACACACAAACACACACACACACACACACACACACACACACACACAGACTTTTAGGTGGTTTAATTACTCCTATTAATAATGTAGGGGAATGTTTGTAATAGTAATATAGTAGTATGTTCTTTATCACAGAATCACAAAACTGGATGAATAGATGGATGAATAATAATAATAATAATAATATAATGGGGCATGGTGGAGAGAAGGTTTGAGGTTTAAGGGTCTTTCTGTGTGGAGTTTTTCTGTTCTCCACATGCTTGTGTGCGTTTCTTCTGGGAACTCCAGTTTCCTCCCACAGGCCCTAGACACGCACCTCAAGTCAACTGGCTACTCTAAATTGCCCATAAGTGTGAATGTCAGTACAAATGGTTGTATGGTGTCTATGTTATCCCTGCGATAGTTTGGTGACCTGTTCAGGATGTACCCCATTTACTACCAAGAGTAAGCTTGGATAATAATAATAATAGTAATAATAGTAATAATAATAATAATAATAATAATAATAATAATAATAATAAGAGAGATGGATAGACTAAAGAACATCAAGACAACTGTTGTTCCAATAGTGGGGGAGCCCTGGGCACAGTCACAAACAACCTGGGGAAACATCTAAGCACAATAAGCTTCTCTGCCAAGATTGAGCTCCTACACAGCCACCCAGCTTGGAATTGTGAGCGTCCTCAGAAAAGTTCTCGAGGCCTGAGGCTGAAAGGCTTATCTTGCCCTCGAAGATACTGAACTATTCAGCAAAAAAGTGAAATAAATAATAATAATTATAATAATAATAAGAGCAACAATAATAATAAATCAATTAAAATGTCATCTATGTCATCTGAAAATAAACATACAGAGTGAAAAAGGGTTGAATGAGCCTTGCATAGTAAATGGATGATAAAGAGTGTGTTTTGGATGATATTTCTTCCATCAGATCCACAATATTGCATGTCACTGTGGCATTATTAAACCCATATGGGAACTTCAGCTGCAATAAGAGGGATTGTTTGTGTGTGTTGGGGCTGTTGGGTGATTGGTATGCAGCTCAGCAGGTGTGAAGATATTACCTGAATTATACTTCCAACCATGAGTCATTGTGTCCCACTGGGCGTGTGCTTAGGTGAGCATTTAAATCACCCCAGAGACATGCCATATCTGTGACCTTGCTGTTACACAAACATAACATATGTGTTGGAGTAGTCAAATAGCCGCATGTGAAGACAGGAGATTTTACTCTTATCTATTCAGTCGTTATTGATTTTGCAGTAAAGCGGGACGTATGTTCATGAATCGTGGATAGATAAGTTTCAAGCTAATATCCCCAGGCTGCCTTGACGTCCAAATCCACATTTACATTAAATCAATGAACAGGGCAACATCTAATTAATATGCATTCTGTAACTCCATTGGAATTTCCTCCGAGGAGCTCTTGGGGGAAAAAACATCGGCTATATGTCTATCGAGATCAGCCTCACTTTGTAATCATGCCCTCTGTCCTAAGTTTGAAGCTTGGATTTGAAGGAAGAATCATTTTAGCTGTTCATTATGGGATGCCTGATGCAGGTGGTGGGAAGAGGGTGGGATTGGTTGGTTTGCGAGTGGGATATAATTCGTGGAAAACAGGCTTTATGTGTGAGTAGTCACTATCACAGGCCCAAAATGTAAAAATATTTTCAAGGAAAAGATATTACACACAGGGCTGTATTTGCAGTTGAGTTATGTATTAAGGGGTTAACACTGAAACTGCACACATACACTAGCTATTCAGAACTACAGTCCTTCAGTTGTGCTGGAGTTACACTCAGAGTGGAATCTGTCATACACAAAGGCATGTTCTTGGCTACATGCATAAAGGCAAGCACTTTGTGTTAAAAGCCAGTGGTTTATGCACTACTGATTTTTTCCTCAAGGAAAATCTGGCACTGAGATCATTTTAAAAAATTGAAACAAGCCACCCTGAAAATTTACCTCTGTCAGATATGTCTGAATATGAAAAACTTTCCCGGAGTAAATCTATCATCGACTGAACTTAAATCACCAACTCGGAGCATAGCCCACAGTGAATATCTGAAAACATGATCAATGATCACATGCAGGAAAGATACATTTAAAGAAGACTACTTGCAAGGGGACTGACAGACACAAAGGCCTTGCCTCTTTTACTATGACTAATAGGCACATAGACCATACCTATTTTACCAGGACTGACAGATTCATGCCACTTTCACCAGCATTAACAGGAACAGAGGCCATTCTCTATGATAGCAGGCACAGAGGACATGCCTACTTAACTGGCACTGACAAGCACAGTGGTCATGCCTCTTATTTGAGGACTAAAATACACCTCCACTGACATTGCTTCATGCATCGCAGATGTTGACATGTGCACAAGAGTCTCCTATGTATACTCCATTTTCTGCGGAACATGTACCCACCTCTGAATACATGCACACATTGACTTCATTGTAATAAATGCCTCACCTCTGGGAGCAGCAAAGAGTGTGATCTGAAACTAAGACAATCTCTTTAAGAAACAATAAAAGAACATGCGGAACAGTTAGCAACTTGAGAGAAGAGGAACTTCGTAAATCTTTCGTAAAAAAAATATCAAAACATTCTTATATGTTCCACACAGGGATCACCTAGTTAGCATTTGTGGCTACTGCCCCCTACTGGACAGCATATTACTGCTCACTCAACTTTGCCCTTGCACAGTAAACTAAATTTGTAACAGACACATAGACGACGCCTACCAGGTGCCAACAGGCACATCAGGCACACCTCTTTTACAGAGATTCTCAGGCACATAGTCCACGCCTACATCTCAAGTACTACTAGACACTTCAATCATGCCTCCTTCAAAGGGACTCTCAGGCACAGAGGACCCGCTTGCTTCACAGGGACTCTCAGGCCACAGCTTCTTCTTTGGAACTGACAGGTACAGGCCACAAAAGTTTAAATGAATTCATAAGAATACTAGTTAAAGAAAAGAAAAACAGGTTAAACAATTTCCACACCTGCCAGAAGATGCTGTCTATAGTGCTGCCAAGGAAGCCTTCTCTGGTGTCAGACGAGAGGAGCTTAGGCCCAAGTATTGTCACAAACTCGTCAAAATCCACCTGTCCATCACCTGCAGAAAGAAAAACACGTTTGAAAACTGTGACTTCTTTCCCACTAATGATGCAACCTACACACTTCACCATTTATAATGTCATGATAATTGCTCATGTTAGACAGTTATTTTCTCTCGCTTACACAGTGCACATCTAACTGCTGTAAAATCCTGAGTAACCCAAAGGCAAGATCCCTTTCGCTATTAATACCCCAGATCCCACATGACCTCATTAAATCTGGTGATTCCAGCGAAAGCCAACTTTCACTCCTCTGTGTCATGTACCTTTGGAGGAATTTGAAACCATTCAGCATGAACCCACCTTCTTGAACAAATGAATATAAAATCCCACATTGACAGTTACACTAGAAAGTTTACACTTCTCAAAACCTCGGCGTAACCTCCAGTATTTCCCTTGCCAGAACACTTATGACTCCTACATTCTAATTCTCAATTACACCATGACAGTAGAGGCATCAGCAAAAATGACGAAACAACATTTCTTTCTTTATTTATTTTCTGGTACTTTCAAATTTGGAGTGTTTGTTCTATTTAAATTGAACCCTGGTGTGTTTTCATCCTTTGGGGCAGCAATCATGTTCAAGTGTAAACCAAGCAAAACAGGCGAGGTGAAAGGTGGTATTGGTTCACTGGCTCCAAGTAAACCTTAGTGATGTAAGACATGAGTAAGAACATAATTTATTCATAAATCAACACAATTGCAAGACACAAACTGAAAATGTGTTGCAATAAAGCTTGTGAGCTGCGTTATTTTTTGACAAACTGCTCAGCTGATAAGGAATGCAGCATGACATACAGTCATTCCTGCATTTCAGTCCTGGAACATATTCCACAAACATTTGAGATTAGGACAATTTATTAGTAGTAATGAGCTAAAATGTAAAATAATGATGTGATTTGAAAAAGGTGATGTAAACAGGTAAACAGGTTAAACAGAAAAAAAAATTAGAATCTCAATGTTTAATTTCTTTAATGTTCAAAGTTTCATAACATCAATAAATGATTCAAGGAATTTGGAGGAATTTCAGTGTGTAAAGGGCAAGGGCACAAGCCTAAGCTGAACACCCGTGATCTGATTTAACCACATGAGATCAGGATTACTTTTAAGAGACTCTACAATACAGAGTTACAGTTAAAAGCCAGTTAAAACTTGACTGCACAATAATGGAAGCCTTATTTTAATTATGTCTAGAAGAGTCAATGGCTTCTCTGGGCTTTGATGCATCTTGGATGGACCATCAAACAGTAAAAAACTGTACTGTGGCTCGATGAATCAGTATTCCAGATCTGTTTTTGGAAGCTATGTGAGCAGTACAAAAGATGAAATGTACTATCCAGATTGTTACTACCAAAAAGTCCAAAAGCCAGGGTCTGTTATAGTATGGGGCTGTGTCAGTGCCCTTGGCAAAGGTAACTTAATGACGTCTGTGGTGGAAGCATTAATCCAGAAGAGACCATTGAGGTTTTGGAACAACATATGCTGGTGTCAAGATGACATATTTTTCATGGATACTCGTGTATTTCAACAAGATAAGGCAAAAACATATTCTGTGCATATTCATAATTGTGGTTGAAGAGGGTGTGAGGGCTGGACTGACCAGTCTGCAGACCTGACCTGGCCTGACAGAGAATATGTGGTAAATTCTGAAACCAAAAAATATGGACGATGACCATGTACTTCTGAATTTTTTTTAAATGCTGAAAGAATTAAAATTTGAATAAATGTTGATTTGAATAAATAAATAAATAATAAGAGATAAACACATAATAACATGCTGTCATGTTGTCTTGAGTGCACTATACGTCAAAGATGATTCCCAATCATTAAAATATATGATAGATATGCATTTGAAGGTTTTGATGGCTGCAAACTGAACTTTGCATAATGTACATTTGAGCTTTAGCATTGTACAAATGTAGCTATTTGAAAATCTGATCATGTAAACAAGATAATGACCAGATTATTTGTAAATGTACACAGGTTCGTATTTACCAAGAGATTAAATTTAGAAGCTAATCTGTATGTGCACTCAGATGAAACGAACATGCTATTAGTGCTCATGATGCAGTAATTAACTAATTGAAATAACATAGATATCACGTGGGAAGTACAGGCATCAAAATATCTAATTAAGGATTCTGCGTGTGCAGAGTGAGATTGGATCTCCCAGAAGACTCAACGAAGAGTAGAACTAAAATCTGCGACATGCATGTTAAATATAAACCAGATTTAATGCGGTGACACACACACACACACACACACACACACACACACACACACACACACACAAACCGATTGAAAATAAAATATGGGAGCTAAGATAAAATAATGTTATTATAAAAAGATGTTTACATATTTAAATATAATGTACACATGTAGTGAATATCAACTGCACTCATATTAAGATTTAATATTTTTTTAGTAATACATAATTCATAATAGATTCATTCATTATTTTTTGTCCAGTATTATAGCTTTATTTTGTTCTCATTTGGTGTGAGGAACTTTTCACAGATTTTCCATTTCCCCCCATTTTGCTCCACTTATCCGAGGTTGGGTCAGGGAGGCAACAGATGTAGGAGAGAAACCCAGGCATCCTTCTTCCCAGCAACACTCTCCAGGTCCTCATGTAGGATCCTGATGTGTTCCCCGGCAAGATACAGGATATATAATCCCTTCAGTGAGTTCTGGGTCTCTCCTGGGGCCTCATCCCAATTGGACTCCTCTAAATGGAGGCGTCCAGGAGGCATCCTAATCAGATGCCTAAACCACATCACCTATCTTTTTGGTTGTAGTCATTTGTGTGAACTTTAGACTTGATAATTCACTGTGTGTGCAAAATAATAATAAGAAAAGTAAAACCCTCACCGCAGCTAACTGGGTTATCAAATGCCAGCCATGTCTCTCACTGTCTGTGGTGAGAGGCATGTAAAAGCACTGTTGCTGATTTTCGTCAAGAGAAGGCTGCATAGCCGTCAGCGTGTTTCTGCCCTGCGAGCTGTCCAGGGTGCACTCTGCCCTCGCCCAGAGTCGGCTGAGATGGGTGCCAATCTCCCTGCAACCCTAATTAGGATTAAGTGGTTCAGAAAATAAATGAATGAATGAAAGTAACAAGAGGTATCCTTCGTACCTTCAAGATTTCTCATATCCTGAGTTTCAGCATAGCAGCTAGACTGTGCATTTGTCCATACTGTCCAGTTCTGCTGTCAGGATTGATCACCTGTCTTCATGGCAACATCTATCTGCCCTTAAGAATGAGGTCAGAACACACTATAGTAGTGTCCCCCCCCCCCCCCCCCCCCCCACACACACTAAAAGAGCTACTGCACACTTAAACGTGTTTGTTTGAGGTGTGCATTAAACGATATCACTGTACTGTGATGAAACCTGTCGATACTTATATTAATATTGATATTGACAAAATAATGTATTTTAACACAAACTACCATTCATGGGTTGAAAAAGACTCAAAAATTCCAGATACTAATTTGAATTATCATTAAACCTTGCAAGAAATGCTTCCGTAAAGCCAGTACCATTACTTATCAATACGTCTCTGCATAATGATATCAATTAATTGAAAATAAATAATTTGGAGGCTGTGAAATCTTTCTTATTTTTCAAATTATGGCTAATTGAGACTCTTAACCTCAAAAAAACAAAACAAAACAGAAAATAAATAAATAAATATATTATAAAATGTCCTCCTCAACCAGGATCAGGATCTAATCCACTTTTTAAAAATTTATATATATTTTGCATTTTTCAAAATAATATAGAGCAGAGGTTCCCAACCCTTGTCCTGAAGGACTCCCTGTCCTGCACATTAATTTTTTTCCATCTGCTCTGTCACACCCACTTCAAGCCATGAAGAGCTGTTAATTAACTAATTAGTTAAATCAGGTGCACTGGGAACAAAGAAAACACTAAAATGTGCAAGGCAGGGAGTCCTCCAGGACCAGGGATGGCAAACCCTGATCGAGACACTGCAGTTCAGAGCCAGGGTGTGAGACTGTACTTAAAACTTTGTTTTGGAACTGTGAATGTTGGGTAGAGTGAAAACAGAAAGCTGCTTTTTAATCTAAGGATGGTTCATCAGAGAATTAATCTGTAGCCCAAGTGAAAACAGTGGTTAAGTGCTTTTTTTTGCCCTCAATCACTCATTTGCCAAACTGTTTAATATTACTAGCCTCACAGGGAGGCTGAAGCCTATCTAATCTGACACTGGGCAAAGGGGAATACACCCTGAACAGCTCATCAGACCATCGCAGGGCCAACACACACACACACACACCCACACACACAACCATTCCCATTTACGTTCACACCCAGGGGCAATTTGAAACAGTCAATTAATCTGATATGCATGTCTTTGAATTGTGGGCGGAAACTAAAGTACCCAGAGAAAACCCATGCTAGCACAGGCAGAACATGCAAACTCTACACAGAAACGTACATATCGAGCCCAGGACTCGAACCCAGGACCTTCTTGCTGTGAGGCTGACGTGCTAACCACCACGCCACCATACTGCCCTTTTTATTTTTTTGCTTTAAATGAAAATGACCTGCATAATGTGTGAAAGTGATCCACTTCCTTGTCCACATGGCAAAAAACACATATAGATCAAATGTTCATTTTGATCAATATGGTGTTATAAATACAGGCCAAGGAAATCTTTTTCTTAAAAAAAAAGAAAAAAAGAACACATTTTATTAATTAATTGTAGGCTACTACCAAATTTCCGACCATCTCAGAATCAATATGTTAATGAAATAACCAATAATAAGAACAACAAAACAATGTACCTATTATACCCATTTTGCAAAAATCAATCCTGGCTGTGAATGAGTGAAAATCTCAACTTGTCCCAAATTCATCTTGTGTGGTAGTGGTGTAAAGACCTACTGTGTTTATACAAATCTGCATTATGTACAATCAGCAGGTTACACCGATATGCACTCACTGCCTGTCAGGTCCTATTTGTCATTACAGAACAGATCTCGCCAAAAGCAGAACTGAGACCCAGAAAGGTAGAATCTGTATTTATTTATACCACAAGGCTGTCAAATTCTCAATTCTGTTAGGTCCTTCGGTGTTGATTTATTTTCTATAACAACAGATCTGGTTTGTAATAATGCACTCATTGTAATGCATTATCAAATTGGATTTGTACAGCAGATATTCAGCATAATCAAAGTTTAATAATAAGAAAATGTAAAAACAAACAAACAAATGAATAAAAGCTATGCTATTTAACATTTGGAATGGAATGAGTCTCCAGTGTCAGCACCTTTTAAGTTAAAAAGTGCAGTATATAACACTGTGAAGACAGTGTACACCGTAAACTTGCGATTACAGGCCCAACACACACACACACACACGCACACACACACACACACACACACACACACACACACACACACACACACACACACACACACTCAACCATTTACACCCACACCCACACTTAGGGACAATTTGAAACAGCCAACCAGCCTAAAGTGCATGTCTTTGGACTGTGGGAAGAAACCGGAGTACCCAGAGGAAACAGTCACACGCACAAGGAAAACATGCAAACGCCACACAACAACGCTGAAGCCCAGGAATCGAACCCAGGTGCTTCATGCAGGCGGTGGACGTGCTAACCCACAATAATACAACGAACTTAAAATAGATCAAATGTCATTCTTTAATAAATAAAAAAGATTGCGTTGATTCATTGCTGTGGTATAAGAGGAGTAAAACATCCGGGAACGTACTGATATTATAAAACAAATAGTTACACCCACTTCTCCTTATACCTTTCCATCCTTGCGTTTTTATTTCTTTTATATCTTAAGAGTTCTCTGAATTTACATAATAATACAGTGGCTTTATTTCAAAAAAAGAAAAAAGAAAAGAAAAAAGAGGAGTGTGGCTCCATATGCAGATCACTTCTCCCAAAAAAGGGATGGCCATAATAATAGTGCTGATAAAGCACCCTGTGAGATACAGAGGAAATAATACAGACTGTGAGATTTCAAAGAATCAAAGGCTGAGGGATAGACAGAGTCTGAAAGGGGATTAAGCACAGCAGAAGAGACAGACTCACCATCCATGTCTAAGCGTTGCATAATAATGGCTAACTCCACCTCACTGGGCATGTAGCCCAGTGAGCGCATGGCCACGCCCAGCTCCTGTTTTGAGATGAAGCCGTTCCCATCCCTGTCCAGTACCTGGAACGCCTCCCGAATCTCTGCACACAGAAACATTAAGAACATTTTCTCCAGGACTAAAACACTTACATTTACGACATAAACAGATTTGCTGTAAGTGCTTACTTTTTGAATAAACTGTCTGTATTATTTATGTTTCTCTTTGTGGGTAGGACTCAGAATAAAAGGGTATTATTTATTTATACAATATATTCATTTGGCAACTTTTGCTACGTGAGTTGGCTATCAAGTGATGTTAGAATACAGACGGTATGCTACCACAGCGGGAAGCATAGCAGAAAGCTCGCTAAGATCAGAAGTATTTTTAAAATGTGAAAACCAGTACCACTGTATGCCATCTAAAATTAAATAAAAACTGTACTGTATAATTAATAATGCTAAATTTAATTGCTAATTATATAATCTTGCAAAATTAAGACAAAAAAACAGCAATTTTCCCTGTGTAACTAAAGCTGCATTCACACGAGCAACAAGCGAATCGCTTCACCATTGAGCGGCATGCGATATCACCTGGCGAGAGAAGCAAATCACTTCACCGCTCAATTCTTGTTGCCTAGGTAACTCCCTCACATGTTTCCCGCTTAAAAATCTTTCCAAGTGAAACTGTAAGCAGCATCACACTTGTTCCCTACAGCAAGTCCGTGAGAGCTTTAATTATCATTATCTTTTATTATTTGAGAATTCCTATTATCATATATAGCTTATAATTATCATAATTATTATCTCACGGCAATTATAGAGCAGAGACGCTTGTGCATGATGAACCTGGAAATGTTAAGCATGTATAAATACTCGCAGAAAATGCCGACCATTTAATAAATGTAGACCCCAGCATGGTGTATCTAGTTATTACCTCGTAAAATTTCAGCGTGCAGTCATAAAGCACAGGATGTTTAGACACTGCAATGATAACCTCGTCTTCCATGTTGTTGTGAGTGGAACAATTAAACTTCTGTTTGTTGTTTCTCTACGGTTTTGAACACCGCGCCTGCCCATTTTCGCTCATCAGTTCCTGTGTTAATGCACTTTAAAATTAGCTAATGTTATCTAAACTGTTGTAATCTGTAACCAGGTCATCATATTTACTAGCGAACTAGCTACTGTGAGGTTAAAATGTTGTTAGAACCAGGAAGTTTGTCTCATAAACAGTTTTGACCGCTTTCCAGGAGTACAGAAAATCAGAATGTTTGTAACAGTCATCCAGAAAACAAGTACTAATTATATCCATTATTATAAATGTTTGTCCTTCTTGTTTCACAGCTTATTTTTTGAGCAAACTCTTCTGTATGGAAACCACACACTAACAATAAGAGGACCGTTCATTTCTCCACTCAGCTCCCATACAGCTCCTCATTACCTTTTTAAAAGGCCATTAAAAAGCCCCAGTGACGTGATTGGAGTGGAGTGGCAGTGGCATGTGCTCTGTGCTGTGATTATAAGAGCTCTTCTTGCTCCTGGCAAAGCCCACGGGAATCTCAGAATCTCATCATTAACGTGGACTATAAGGCCATCTCATCTCTCCCTTAACTCCTCCAGTTTTCTACATGCCTCTCTAATCAGGTGATATAATCATGCTCTTCAAAACAATGATTTGGATAAAGTGGTGCTTTGTCTCTGTGTACCGAAGGCTGGCTTATGCTCAGATATGTACTTTTAAATATTGCCGTTTACTCTTTCTACAAATATCAAGCCATGTGATCTCATCACATTAAATGGTTGTGGATACAGATAAGGAAAAATGAGATATATGGTGCCAGAAAAGTACAGAGAAGCACGATAGACACACCAGCCTAAAAGAGCCTTGCACATTTTTTGCTGGTATCCACAGTATGAAAATTAACCAGCTCCTCCTCTGGACATAATGACATTATGAAGTACTGTCATTTATTATTTAAATATGCTTGTTATAGGGCTATTAATCTTTATTTTTAAGATAATCTTTAATAATCTTCTCATAAACCAAAATTAAGATCGTTCACGCTCATGGTGTTATTATTATTTTATTTTCCCTATTAGGAGAAAGTAACTTTTAGTGGAGATGTTCTACATATGCTTTATAAAGGTCATAAAAATATCACTGAAATAACAATGTAATAAAGGAGAATAAAAGAGTGTACTGTATCCACTAGTCTTACAATAGATAATCATTTTAATGTACAGTTTATTTAAGGTCCTTTGCATGAGTTATGGGCTTGGCGAGGGCATTTCTTGTGGAGTTTGCATGTTCTCCCTGTGCTTGTATGGGTTTCCTTCGAGTACTCTGGTTTCCTCCCACAAAGACATATTAGGCTAATTGGCTGTTTCAAATCATCCCGGGTGTGAGTGTGAATATTCATGTGTGTGTGTGTGTGTGTTGGCCCTGCAATCGACTGGTGAGCTGTTCAGGGTGTACCCCGCCTTCACTCAGAGTCAACTGAGAGGCTCCAGCGTCCCTGAAATCCTAGTAGGATTAAGAGATCCAAAATTTTGGAATAATGGACCAATCAGGACACACCGTTCCCATGTAGTATAGTAATAACAATGGAGAGCTGTGGTCTCACCCTTAATTATACTAAACCCTTGAATTATAATATACAGTTAAATTTTATTTTGTTCTTATAAGGTAGGAATTTGCCAGTATGGTCTTACCATTAGACAGAGAGTCAGAGTTCAAACAGAAAAGCCCTCGCTGGACACAGGGCTCAAACACAGGACCTTCTAGCTGTGAGACAGAAGTACTTACCACTATACCACCCTGCCAACTGTGATTATAATGGTTTATATGATGGTAATAAAGGCTAGGGCTGGCAAGCTAGAAAGACAGATACACACATACACTCACCATCGAGCTCTTCGGTGGAGATGTGGGCTAATTGTTCCTCACTGATCTCAGAGAGTGACTGGGTCAGGAAGTTGTCTGTGTACAGCAGCCCTGCTCTCACATGGTGAAAAGGCATCTTCACCCTAAAAAAAAGCACGAAGACAGCATTATAAAAACATAATATACCTCACACATAAAAGATAACACAAATTAACTGATAAAAATACACTGGCAAAAAAAAAAAAAAAGGTTGCACAAGCCAATATTTTCTCGGAGAGCCTTTAGCCTTAACCTCAGCGTGTAATCTCCATGGCATTGTAGCAACACAACATTTATTTCCATTTAGTGTTAGGTTCATTTCTCAGTGACGTCTCTGATTGATGACAGGAAAAATTGAACCACTCCATAAATTCTTCTCTAGCATATCCCGAAAACTTTAGGTCAGGACTCTTGGGTGCTTATAGATATGTGAAAATAATTCCTCATACTCCCTGAACCGCTCTTTCATTACTTGAGTCAGCTCATCAGCTGACTTAACTTTATTAAGCCATATTAATGTTGCTAAGCCTCGACCTGACCAACTGGAGCAATAATGCCATGAAGATTACATGCTGTCAAGGTTAAAGGCTCTCCAAGAAAATATTAGTTTTGAGTGTGTGACTTTTTTTTGTCTAGGCAGTGTATATAAGTGATTAAAATGCTTGAGGGGTAAAAATGGATGTGAAATTAAATATACAGTGATAAATTATCAAGGGATTGAAGAAACTCAAAGACAGTTTGATTAAAACACTCATAATATGTTTTATCATTTTTATTCATGAGTCATAATTTACTGTGGAAGTAACAAACAAAAAAAACTTTGCTGTAAACAATAAATGGAAGAAGTAACAAAAATAGTTTGCTGTAAATTTCAAATGTCATAGATTATCAAAGAAGCACTATTAAATAAATCAAATAAATGGTCAGGCAAGTTTATTAGATCAGCTGATGATATATCACCTGTTTTTTAACCCTTTTTTGTTCAATCCCCAAATACATATTTTATATGGTTGGCGTGGGGGCAGTGGTGGCCCGATGGTAGGGTGCTGGTTTACTGATCCGAAAGTCAAGCCATACTGTCACGAGTTGTCACTGCTGATTCAGAATTTAATATTGTGATTAAGCGTTTCTGCAGATGAACGAGTGAATAAATTAATTATTATTATTTTTACCCTTGTGATCACTTTACTTTATTCTGACTTTCCCCAAAACTTAAGATTGCAACCCCAATGAGCCAGGGCACAATATTTAAACTGCACAACATTTACATTCATGTCATGAGGCAGACACCCTTATCTACAGCAACTTATCATGTTTATACAAGGGCCTTGCTCAAGGGCCCAACACTTGCAGACTGGTGGTACTGGGGCTTGAATCTTCAAGCTTCTGATCAGTAACTCTGAGCCTTATCCACTGAGCCACCATGCAGCCCAATAACAATGTTATAATATGTAAATTTTTTTCCCTAATGAATGAATGAGTACCTGTTCCTTGTTGACTAGTGTGTTGCTAGTTAGCGTTCTGACATTCAATCCCTGCCTCAACATTTCAACATTGTTTTGATGGTGAAAGAGTACATAATGTATGTAATAAGTGTATTAGTTAAGTGTGTGTGGGTTAGTTTCCATGCTGTACAAATATCCCTGAGTGTGTGTGTGTGTGTGTGTGTGTGTGTGTGTGTGTGTGTGTGTGTGTGTGTGTGTGTGTGTGTGTGTGT
>JAOUQZ010000019.1:12211514-12224588 GCA_028564935.1 Neosilurus hyrtlii
CATGCAAGCACAGGGAGAACATGCAAACTCCACACAGAAACACCCGAGCTGGGAATCGAACCCAGGACCTTCTTGCTATGAGGCGGACATGCTAACCACTGTGCCACCGTACCACCCCAATAAAGGGAATATTAAAACTAATTACTCAACTAGCTGACGTGTTATAAAGTGAGTGTGGTTTTTTGGAATTTTTTCCACTCAGAAATACATGAAACAACTCCACAGAACAATCTGCCATATTGTGTTTAAACTATCACTTCCTTGATATTATTTTCTTATTTAGGGAAACCTGTAGCGGAAATGCTTTAGTACATTTCCCACACTTTGTTTTCTTGAGATAATGAGTTAATTATGTTGTTTTTTTCACGATGTTTACCATCACATTAATTTAATTTTTTTTCCCATGATAAGTTATTTTTAGCAAGGCATAAAGCTATTTGAGCCTGTATCAGGACTTGATTCAAGGGAAATGTGACACGGTGAGCTACACACCTGCTTCTCTGGCATGATGTCGCCAAATATCTAATGTAGAGAATGTTTTATTATCTCTACATCTCATATTAATTACATCATTATCATGGGAAAACACAGATTTCCTAACATGAGAACTTGAAAAATTTACCACGCTATCATAAACAGAAATAAAAGAAATAACTCAAGATAATGGGGAAAAATGGAGTTAACTAGTTATCTCATTATTATCCTGTTATGTCAAGAAAATGGAGGGGGAACATTTATTAATGTACAGCTTGTATATAAACATATTTCATCATACAAACACAGATCAAGAACATCAATGACTCATTCATCAGTCATTCATTCACTCATTCGATAAAGCTTTATCCTCCTAGGGTGGCATGAAGTCTGGAGCCTATCACAGTTGACTCTGGGCGAAAGGGAGGTACACCCTGAACAGCTCCCCAGTCCATCACACACACAACCATTCACACCGACACCTAATGTGCATGTCTTTGGACTGTGGGAAGAAACTGGAATACCTGGAGGAAATCCATGCAAGCATGGGGACAACATGAGACACACTTCACATTAAAATGTCCTTGCCCACCCTGAGACTTCAGGACCTTCTTGCTGTGAGGGGGACATGTTCATCATTATGCCACTGTGCCGACTAATAAATTTTTATGTAAAGCATTATAATAAGGACAGAAACGTGATGTTAAGCACAGTCTGACGTAGTTAACCACATCACGGCTGTTGTTTCTGCTTTGAGCTTTTCCGAAACTGCTCATCACAGGGAATCACACACAACAAGGTGTAAAGTTAAAAAAAAAAAAAAAAGAGTGGCAGTCCTTTGCCTTGTCTATGAGAGATGGCCAGATGGGTTTATGCTGACAGTAATGCTCTGGTTACTTAAATAATCACTCTAAACAACCAGGCTGAGCAGAAAAGCATCTCAAAATAGGTGTACATCTGTAACTTTCATCATTTGCTTCTGTTATTGTCATTTATTTTTAAAAGCAATTGAAGCATACTGTAATTAGAAAAAGTAACTTTTGCCTCTTAAGAATGTTAAGAGAAAACAGAATCCTGCCATATTTTACACACAATTCCCAGCAAAGAAAGTCGTAAAGACATAACATTCCTACTACATAAAATATGCAGCCACTATCCACATTGTAGAGTCTGACGCAGACCTGAGCTGAGGTCTTACGTCAGAGCTTTGAGAAATGAAAATATAGATACAAACAGCTGGTAGGTGCTTTTATGCTATGCCTACACTTGGACACTCTTCACATAAAGACAACCCAATAGGAAAGACAACAACCGACTCTTAATATGCCACACACAGATAGTGATCCAGACGGTAACTTTGAATGACCTATTGATTTGGATGCTCCAATCTTGCATGGTGGAGCCCCTAAATTCAATTGCATAAACTCTGAACTTATACATCTTATTGATTCCATTAATCACATGATGTCCCATGCATAATAATGTCTAATTCACATTCATGTTCCGTTTGTTGGGAATGATTTCAGTTACCAACAACAAAGTAAGCAGCAGATTACAATTGCACCTACAAGAACATAAAAAAGTGGGGTTTCTTGGCTAAAGGAGTTCTACATGGAGACTTCTCAGATATGAAAACACTGCATTGTAGAGTTCCTCAGAAAACTAACTCACTCATTTGCAGTACTACTTAACCCTACGCTGGTCACGGGGATGCTGCAGTCTATCTTAGCTGACACTGGACGAGGACGGTGTACACCCTGACAGCTTGCCAGGCCACCGCAGGGCCAACACACTTAGAACCATTTACACTCACTCTGACACCTAGGGGGAATTTGAAACCAACTAGCCTAAAGTGCCTGCCTTTGGAAGGTGGGAGGAAACCAGAGTACCCAGAGGAAACCCACGCAAGCACAGGGAGAACATAAACTCCGTAACTCCACTCAGAAATGCCTGAACCCAGGACACGAACCCAGGGCCTTTTGTTTGTGCAGTGGACATACTAACCACTATATCAAAGTGCCACCCCAAAAACAAAGTTTTAAAAAAAAATGAATTTACAGTACCATGCAAGACATTTGTCGATATCAAATAAATCACTGTGTATAGGGTTAGACAGTAACTAAATCAAATCAATATTTGGCAGGAGTACCCTTTGCATTTAAAACAGGATCCATCCCGTCCTGTTAAATTTAACCTTTTGTTAAATTGGCTAGTAGGTTTTTTCAAAGAAACTTAGAGAATCTGTCACAATTCTTATGAAGCCTTTTTGTCACTGGTTTGTGCTCCGGCAAATAATTACAGACAGCTTTAACGATGATTTTATGTGAAATACTTATTTTCTTCCTTTTATAATGAAATACACAATATCATGGACCATTTATTTTCTCTATCCATCCATCCATTCGTCAACTATTATGTTCTTATATAGGTTAAACTAAAACCTATACATAAAACCATCAATGTGAATGCCATCAATACACACCTACCTCCGTGTGATCTTCATCTCAGATACTGGAACGTCAGAAGATCTAATACATGCTGTGCGATACCGCCCCAGAAAAACCCACTTCTCCTCCTAAGGCCCATTTATACTCAACGTTAAAGTCATCTATATCTGTATGAATATAGACAGAGGCTTCTATCCATACTCTCTGTTCATTTTATCTATATATGTTTACTCTTTCAGAAAGCCTGTGGATGTGGACAGAACAGAGCAGTACCTCCAGCAATCACAGGGGTGCTGTAGCTAATAGTTCAGGAGAATCATTCATTCATTCATTCATTTTCTAAGCTGCTTAATTCTACTAAGGGTCGCAGGGACACTGGCGCCCATTTCAGCTGACTCTGAGCAAGGGCGGTGTACACCCTGGACAGTTTGTTAGGCCATCGCAGGGAACCAAAAACACAACCATTCACACTTACACTCTCACCTAGAGACGCTGCCTATAGGTGCAATAGAAAAGTGAATGTTGCAAATAGATTTTTTAGCGATTTTTTTTGCGAATTTTGAAATTTCGTCAAGATATTGCAAATCCACATGCTGGGGGATATTTTGCAGCTTAAATAAGTATGTAGCGGGAAAGTCAAATGAAGGTCGCGCAACAATTTTTGCGAGTGATTTGCTAGTAATTTGCGATTGGTTTGCGGATGCAAATCTGTCATAAATCAGTCACGCTTTGTTCACTTTTTGTTCTCAAACCATTTGCTTTTTATTTATGTGTTATTAACACAAACAAAATGCAAATAAAATACAAATAATTACAAAATATACTGAATACGGCAGATACCAGCGAGTCTGTAACTTGACGCTTTTCCTTGCAAACAAAAAACAAATAATTTGCGAGCAAAACGTCAACTTTTCAACCTTCTTGCGACATGTGCAGCCTGTTGAGATTTCACATCAGAGCACATCAGACCAAATGACCAAAATGCAATACCGTGAATGACACGTGACAAATTTCAGTATCAAAGGCGATACCGGCGAATTGTCATTCGCGTCAGTCACTTTTCTATCACACCTCTAGTGTGATCACCCCCTTAATAAATTATAATAATACATTATTATGACGTCCTTTACCATCGCCATGTTAATGCCTTATTACCGCTGAGCTGCCCTCTAGTGGCTGTGCAGCATTAGATTGAGTCCAACATAACTGACGTATGGGGTATGTGGATGTGTAAATTTGAAACAAGCATCATCTTCATGTGTGAAGGGAGGATAAATAAACCCTTACTGCACACACTTTTACTTTCCATCTGGTGGAGATTCTTACTAGAGTATACAAGCAGGAAGCCACTGCTGATTTCACAGCCTGAATCCATGACTATTTTTGTGCTTTAGGAACCATGACTGTCCTCCTGGCTAAGGTCGCTAAAAGGAGCCATCTGATCTCAGGATGGGACAGCCGGGATAATTTCATGGTATGATAATTTGACAATCTAATGTCATGATTTCTAGTACATCATACACAACAGTACCATAAACCAAAGAATAAGGACATGGGTAGAATTTTTCTTGTACTGTTCAATAAACCTAAAACTGCACACTGCCTGAGAAACTTGCAGAACTTTGCATGTGGTATTCCCACAGCATCTATACCAGTAAAATGTCATTTTTTGACATTATAACAATGTTAGATTGTTTTTTCATACTTCAGTCAGAGTATTATCAAAGTTTTTTATGGTGTTTACAGTGTCAGCACTTACATTACATTAAAAGTCACTATAATAAGGGTGGCATAGTGCTTAGCACGTGCTCATGTTCTACCTGTGCTTGTGTGGGTTTCCTCTGGGTACTCCAGTTTCCTCCCACAGTCCATAAACATTTAATAAAAACATGCTAGGTATAAATGCAGTAGGTTGTGTATGTTAGCCCTGCGACAAGGCAAGATGTTCAGGATGTACCCTGTCTTCACCCAGTGTCAGCTGGGATAGGCACCAGCCTCACCGCGACCCTAGTAGGATTAAGTGGTGCAGCAAATGAGTGAGTGAGAGTATATATGTATTGTGATAAAAATACATGTCTTTAATTAAATTTCAAATTGTCGTAGCATAAGAGTAATAAAACACTTTGGGTATGCTTTTATAGGAAAATAATTAACCTTGAGGTGTCACAACACGCAGTTTCGTCATTGATTCTTTTCATATTGTTTTATTCCTCATGTCATTTTTCATACTTATCCTTTATAAACAGATGTATTCAGTTTCAGCTTGAAGTGGCTCTTAATGAACCAGAAATACAGATACTTAAGTGCCAATGGTTCTCTTTGGGTCTGCACATCTGCTGTTGGCTCTGCTCCAAGATCAGTAACAGAGCCATTGGTGGCATTTGGGTCACAGACCCCACAGCTACCAGCTACAGCTGCTGGCATGCCAATAAACTAGCTCGAAAAAGGCATACATGTGCTTGTCCTGACAATGATCCTCCAAAAAGGACTTGTGCCTCGACAAGGTTAATTGCAATCCTCATGCTGACAAGTACACTGGATTCCAATTTAATCAGGGCAAAAGCTGACATTGACAAGCTTATAAAGAGGTCAGCAATGAATATTAAATCAGAAAGTTCACTAGGACAAAAGCATACTCATGAAGAGAAACGATAATAACGAAAAGGTAATGAAAACCTTGACATGATGGGTATGAAGGGAAAATAGATAGTAGAGAATGTGTGTAAGGGGAGCGAGAGAGAGAGAGAGAGAGAGAGAGAGAGAGAGAGAGAGAGAGACTCTAAGATGTTGCCTGTATTGTCACAGATTTGCTGTAGGGTTCTTAGAAATGTCAGTGGAGCTCCAGGGATGCATAAACCCCCAAACCACAACGCTCAGGACAATTCTACTGAAGTGTGCGTGTTCTATAACCTTCTTTTGTCATTCAAACTTATAATAATAATAATAATAATAATAATAATAATAATAATAATAGTGCAGTGCACATCAACCCCACATACACTGTTCATGCAGCTATACATAAACCTACATTTGCATTGAAAAGAAATTAAAGTGCAATAAAAGGTTATTATGCAGGAAAGCCTCAAGCCCTGCAGTCATCTTCCAAGTGTACACTGCCTGTCATCAACGCCGTATGGGTTTAAAAACCAAGCATTTAAATCCATGTATTCAAACGGTCGTAGAGAATTTGTAGAGCTGCATTGAACTGTGACAGGAGAGCGCCATTGGGACCATTGGGAGTAAGTACCAATTAACAGCTTTTATTTTCCTTACCAACTCCTGATCACTAACAACAGGGTGAATGCATGGATGCACCACTTGTTGTTGGGTTTTAATAATGTTAAAAATCTAAAAGGTCAAACATGTTTTCTTTTTTTTTAAGTCTTATTAGCCAAAGGAAATGCTAACGTTAATGCATTACTTAATGCATGCTGAAATATTTCTGATATTCTTAGTAATCATGGTGCTAATTTGATGTTGGTACTGTATTTTCTTTTTCCCTTTGAGAACTCAGGAGGTGCTTTCTGTGCTTTTATCACAGGGGACATTTCTAGTATGGCTCAAATTGTGTGTATTAAGAGAAAATATATCAGATATCTCTAATATAGGGACTAATGATCAGGTTTTTGTGGCTTACTAGACAGTACTGTCACCTCACAGTGAAACTGTGTGGCATTGTTCTCTCTGTGCGTGCATGGATTTCCTCGGGGTACTTCTGTTTCCTCCCACAAGCTAAACACATACATGTTTGGCCGACTGGCTACTCTAAATGACCCATAGTTGTCAATGTAAGGGTGAACGGTTGTTTATGTCTGTGTTAGCTCTGCAATAGACTGGCAGTTTAGGGTGTACCCCGCCTCATACCCAAAGTCGACTGGAATTGTCTCCAGCTTTCTCCATGACCCTGAAGGATGAGCGATAAAGGTAATGCACGGATGGATCAGGTTAGGTTTAAAATACAAAAGAGCTTCTTTTCTTGCTCATCATTTATTTTCCAGCAACATCATTAAGAAATCCAGTGTATAAATAAAGAAAACACCAAACAAAAGACTTGGAGAATTTAGCAATGCAGCTTGGTTCGGCTAGTTGTGATAATGAGATGCTGATCTGTTGGAGCAGGGCATACAGATGAGGGGGTGAGAAGCTGGACAGATTACGGACTAAACAGATGAAGCAAGTGTTATTTCCCACTGGCAACACTATCAGCAGGTAGCAAACGGCATGGTGGGAACAAATAGTAGGAATAAATACAGTAACATTCTTCTTAAAAAATTTTTTTTTTTGTGGTTTATTTATTTATTTGCGGTCTATTTATTTATTTATTTATTTATTGTAGTGGATATGGAATTTATTCCAGGAATACTAGATATGAGGTGGGAATATACCCTGAAAAGTATACTTGTGCACTACAAGACATCATGCACAAACACACTTTCCCACCCAACCACACCAATAGGCAAGAGAGTACCGTATTCAGCCACTGACAGAATATTGGGAGTGGAAAGAAACCAGAAGAACCCACCACAGACAACTTGAAACTCAACCCAGTTTTAACCATGCACCCTCGAGCCATGAGGCGCCAAAGCTACCTGCTACATCATGATCACTCAATTTAGTTTTGCTCAACTTCTTTATCTCCAGAGATTATTTTATTTGCTCTCTTCTAACATTGTTTTATTTGTATTTATTTATGCCTTTGATGTATACAATATAAATTAAGTGGAGACAGGGGCAGTCCTGCCAAAGACTAAAGGTTGCACTTATATCTGGCACACTATTACTGCAGCGGCTGTTGTTCTGTGAGTCACAATAATTTAACACTTGTGAGAGGGATGGGAATGTCTGGAATAAAAAGTCCAACCTGGACAAGACAAATGTTTATTTCATATAATCAACTTTTACTGTATGCACTAAATCTGCAGGTCAATGCGTTTACGTTAAAACTTTATGTATCATATAAATAATTCAGATAGGAATGATAGTTTTTAAAGGGGCTTTAAAGTGGATTGTTTTATCAGGACAATGTTTACTGTGTAATGCATCGTATCACGTAAAACTCTAACACTAAAAACTAGACACTGCATTTGTTTTAGAAGACAGATCTGTTTCAGGGCCTATTCTCTATTTTCAATCAATACAAAAGAACCTTTTTTAGAAAGGATTTGTACCATTATTCCTTATTGCCCACAGTAATAGCTCCACCTAAATCAAATAATCAGGATAACTGTCAGGACCGTGAACACACTTATATAAAACCAATTTTAAAGACACTTTTGGGATATGATCCACAGCGCACCAGATATAAACATTAAAGGCGCCCATTCACTGACCAGATATATTAAATAAACATGAAATATAGTGTTGAAAATAAAATGTAATCGGCTGTAATGTCTTCCTGAAACCATTTGCTTACTCCTATATGTGACCCCTGCATCAGGCACGGTGATATCAGTAAACAACAAGAAGTCCAAATAGGTCAAATTGCTAAAGTATAAGTTTTAATATATATTGCATATAAATGTATATTTTTAATGTTTGTAACTATGTAAACATTTATTTATTATGTATGTATGTATGTATGTATTCCTTCCTTCCTTCCTTCCCCAAAGGAAGTTAATAAAATCTATTATTATTATTAGTAGTAGTTACCTTTTGTGTGAGCAACACGGAAGGTAGTGTGATGCACTGATTTTTGTTCCATGGAAAATTGTGTGTGTTTGTCTGCAGTTCATGAGTGCGTGCTCGGTCCAAGTAAGTTATTACCTTTCGCGTGAGCTGTATATTGTTCATGTTATTAATACTAGACATTTAAGAGAAAATTGTACTAAAGTAAAGTAATATTACGATACTCATTGCATTTATGTAGACAGGAGCTTTCCAGTAGGTCTTATACCGTGATCTAATTAGATAATTAGAAGTTCAACTTTATTTTCAACTGTCAGTTCGTCAGAGCATGCGTGTGTCCAAAGACTTGGAAGAGGGAAGTTTCTTAATTTTAATTTCTCCACCACTGACGTAGTAACTAATGTCATGACAGTAGTGATGTTATTAATATTATTAGCGTAAACACATCATTCAGGTAACGTAACATAACCTAACATTAGACCCTATTATACAACAACAAGGAATTGACATTACACATGCCAGTTGGTGCCACGCAAAAGCTCAGTGAACATGTGTGTTCGCTCCACCAGTCATTTTATAACAGTTTTTTATTATTATTAAACATTTCTATCTTTTTATTTCTCTTGAAATCATATGCCTTCTTCTGTTTCTTAAAACTTAATCACATCATGCGGCCTTATTATTGTTCATGAGTCATAAGTTCATAAGTCATGCGGCCTTATTATTGCTAATGTAAACAGACACAGAACCAAAATAAGATATAAAACAGGTGAAGAGATACTAAGCTCATGAGCTGGGGTGGTTTTACCAAGAAACCTTTGTATTCAGCCAAAATGAACTGATAATGGAAGATAAAACACATTGGGTATTCACTAGCAAATGAGCTTCTTTAAAGAGCCAAATTACAGCAGTGAATAACTGACCAATAACTACACCTCAGTATTATAAAAATAATTAAATAAAAGAAAGAATAAATAATTCTTTTTAGTTCTCTTTCACATCTCTTCCACCAAGGTAACAAATGTTGTTTTATGGTCCAATTTAACTCTTGCACACTAATGGATCTCTGCGGACATCTCTGGTTAGGCAGTGTTTACCAGGGAGCTATATGTCATGAATGTGAAATATTTCATCCTTCCACTTATATATTAACATACATATGATGCAACATCACCTTGGGTTAGGGTGTGAAAATAAAGGTGCCACTCTAAGCAAGTAACTAAAACAAACTCTTAATTCATACGTGATAACCAACGGAATGAATTTTTTTATTCTGGAATGGATAACCTGAACCTGTAAACTAATAACAAGAACTGTCTATCTAATAAAAAATATCAAATAATTCTAAACTATGTTTAATACATGACTGTTTATCATGTTTCACAAACAAACAAACAAACAAACAAACATAGTGACATTTCACAACACACTTCCTAACCAGATTCATCTCTCTCATCATTCTGCAGCCAATCCCAATTGACATACGGCAAGAGGCAGTGTAACCCCTTCATGTAGCAGGTCTCCAGTCTATCACTGGGCTAGCACAAAGACACACAGCTACTTACACTCACATTCACACCTATGGGAAATTTAGAGTAGCCGCTAGACCTAATGTGCATGTCTTAGGACTGCGGGTGAAAACAGGAGTACCTGGAGGAAACCCATCCAGACACAGGGAGAGAAAACAGACTCCACACAAAAAAGCCCTGCCTGGAACCTTTATGCTGTGAGATGACAGTACTAACCTCTGTACCACTACCCCCCCCCCCCCTTCTCCACCAAACCTTTCTAGTATATGTGATGATGCTTTTACACTTTTACTGGGAGAATGAAAATGGCAGCAAATCACATTCACTGGGCAGACACGCATGCAATCATGCAAGCACTCACTCACACACACACACACACACACACACACACACACACACACACACACACACACACACACACACACAAAATCTGGTAGTTCTACCTTTTTGGGGACATTCATAATGCATACCCTAGCCTCTTACCCTAACCTTACCCATCACACCTAAATGTCTACCCCAGCCTTTATCCTAACCCTAACTAACCTAATCTGTAGCCTGCAACCAAGTCTTAACCCTGAAACAACCCTTTGAAGATGTGAGTACCAGTAAAAATGTCCCCACTTCCAAAAAATGTCCTCAATCTGTTGGTTAAAAACGTATTCTGATTCTCAGCATGTAGCAAGTACAACACACACACACACACACACAAGAAGCAGATCTCATGCAAAATTCACAAAATTCTATTTCGAGATATTTTTGCGTTGTTGGAGTTTAGATTTGTATTTTAATTTGACATTTTATGTGAATTTTGGGTGCTTTTGGCATGCTTCACCCCTTGACCTGAGCTACAACCTGAATTTTACACTTGTTGGCTCATTAAGTTGCATTATAGCAATTCATAATAGCAGTGCTGAGGGGAAAATCATCCCTAAAAGCTTCTAAACATAAAATATGGGAAGAGAAGAAACACCCAGGAGGCTTATTTTACCGCTTCACTGTCTTATTAAAAAGCTGAAAGAAGGTGGTTACTCCAGCAGTAAGGTGGTCACTTAAGTTTCGGCTTTTAAGGTTCAACCCAGTCCCGGAGCGCGTGCGCTCTCCGGCCACCCGCAGAGCCCAAACCTCCGCGCTCTCAGGGCTCCTGACCCGCCTGCGCTCCTTCCTCACTCCACTGGAGCCCGACACGGTGATTACAAGCTCCTACGCGCTGGGCACCAGACATGGACACCAGTTCCCCTCCTTTTAGACACGTGAAAGATTCCTGCGCCTGCTGCGCGCACATGTGAGCCGAACACCGTCTCAAAGAGCGCGCATAGCAGTGCATCATCTTCGACTGGGTGTCAGATTAATGCACCAAATAAGAATGGTGTGTGATTTGGTGCCTGATCTGCACAGTACCTGCTTAAAACTCTGCGCACACCAAACCCCTTTCCTGCGGACAAAACAAACCCCTTACCCAACTTCGGATGTCAGATATCTCTGTCAGGGATACAGAATTATTAGCAGTACAGCTGCTGACATCCCTTCATGGTTTATTATAAGCGTTAATTATAAGGAATGACTCAATCCACAGCCTACAGTGAGGAGTCCTTTAGGATCATGTAGGTTACTGGTCACCATGACGCACAGACACACAATAAGCCGAATGTAGGAGTATTACTAGTACTGACCAAAATGGATCAAATGTACTTCAAGTCCCCAGGCTTGATCAGTGAAGAAGATTCAAGCGTGCAAGCATGTCCACCTTCACCCCCGCCATACAGGACTATCTGGGACAGTGTGGGAGCGAGAAATGCCTCGCCCATGGCAATCAATGGCATTTCAAAAATCACCCCCACCCCCCCACCCCCCAAATAGCCAAAGCACACGATTTACAACAGGTGCACAAACATGATGAGCAGACCGCAGGAGCGAGCGCTTCAACCAGGCTGCCAGTGTGAACTACCAATCCAGACCTCCTACACCCTACCTGTGTGAAGGCTGCGTCCTGGTGCGGATGAGTTCTCAGTCCGTTCGGGATGCCCGGGATGCAGGGAGAGGGGGAATGTCTGCTATTGCCGTCGTCTCATATCATCATCGAAAAGTCAGGTGAGCAACGAGAAAACATTTTCAGCAATCCATGCAGGTTTCATAGCTCCTTCTTGGTGCTGGTGTGTGCAGGCTCCACAGCGGGTAGTTCGGTGATGGGGAATGACGCTCCGTCAGTCTCCATGGCATCAAGATGGAACGAGGTGCTGATGCGTTGAAAAGCGCTCACTCTTCAGCACCTTTCCCACCGCCGCTCTCCAGCAGGTGTCCTGTCCTCCTGCCAGCACCTTCCCATAAACACTCACAATAACCTGGAAAGCTGCGGCCACTTTTACATGTCAGTGGTGCCTAACGCCAGGAAAACGCCAAGTGTCACGTCGCTTGGCGTGAGTGCGTGCGCGTGCGTGTGGGTGCGTGCGTGTGCGTTCGTGTGCGTGTGTGTGTGTGTGTGTGTGTGTGTGTGTGCGCTCCTTCATCCCTCTCCGCAGTGGCTTCCCGTTTCCCTCTTTTCTACCAAACTGGTGGAAGAGTGCAGGACAGGAAACAACTCCTCCAGTAGCAGCTGTACAAAATTTTCTGTTTATAGGCCACAAGTTATTAGCACCACCGAGCTAAAGCCTAGAGATTCTAAATCCTGAATTACTGTTCAGTAATAAAGATTTTTAACAATGTAATTTGTCACAAGTTTGAAACCAATTTATTTACTCATTATAAATGATTGATCTTAGATATCCATTATTTCATACTTCAAATGTATTGATTGTTCTTTCTGAAATAACATTTTATTTAAGGAAAGACTGCAGTAACTAAGAATGGATGCAAACCTTTTTCCAGTTTAGAGAACCATTAACTACTGGAGTGGCATCCTCCAATGTCTGACCTGTACCGTGGAAATATCTCTATCTATCTATCTATCTATCTATCTATCTATCTATCTATCTATCTATCTATCTATCTATCTATCTATCTAT
>JAOUQZ010000019.1:12228833-12243217 GCA_028564935.1 Neosilurus hyrtlii
ATATATAATTTATTTTTTTTTCTTTAATATCTCATGTGAACTTAAAAAAACATTTGTCCTTTTCAGTGTCCAGTGTCCTTTTCAGAAAAAGTCCACAAGTGATACGAACCTCTCTGTTAAGAGGATGATGATGTTTATGATTTATTCAGAAATGCTTTTATTATTTTGGCATCAGTTTAGGTTGGGTGGACGGACATTTGTGCTGCAGTCAGCAGTAATATTACACTTGTGTGTGTGTGTGTGTGTGTGAGTGTGCGAGCATGTGTGTGAGCATGTGTGTGTGTGTGTGTGAGTGAGTGTGTGAGCACATGTGTGTGTGTTTGTGTGAGAGTGTTTGAGGGTGTGTGAATGAGTGTGTGAGCGTGTGTGTGCGTGTGTGTGTCTGCGTGTGTGTGTGTGTGTGTGTGTGTGTGTGTGAATAAATGATTAATTAATTCCTCCATCCAGCCATATGAAATGACTGCTAGATCTGTTTTTAAGGGTTGAGGCTCGGCATATCCAACACATTACATTGCGCAGGCTTCATTAATGCTTTACTACACAAGGAATAGACAAGTTTAGCTTTTTTTACAGTACGTGTAGATGCATTAACTTTTATATATAGAATGCGGTTAATGTTTCAAATATATGGAAAAGAAGAGGTGATGTATCAGTTGAAATAAGGTTCTGTATGGTGAACATATAAAAGAAACATTATAGACTACATTGCGAGGCACAGAGTCTCAGTGGTTACATGTTCTCCCTGTGCTTGTGTATCCTCTGGGTACTCTGGTTTCCTCCTACAGTCCAAAAATATGCACATTAGGTCAGCTAGTAAATCTAAATTAGATAGAGTTGTATATGTAAGTGTGAATAGTCTGTGTTAGCCCTGCAGCAGACTGGTTCAGGGTTTACTACTGGGATTGGCTCCTACTTCACCTGCAACCCTGATGGATAATCACTATAGATAATGGATGGGTGGATGGACTACTTTTACTGTATTAATGTTCTTGATACTCACCTCATTAGGTACTCAGTGACCATCAAGGGGCATGGTGGTAGAATTTGCACTCTCACCCCACAGCAAGAAGGTCCTGGGTTTAAGCCCTGGGGTCAGAAAGGGCATTTCTTTGTGGAGTTTGCATGTTTTTCCAGTGCTTGCACGGGTTTCCTCTGGGTGCTCTAGTTTCCTCTCACAGTCCAAAAACATGCACATTTGGCTAATTGGCTGTTCCAAATTGCCCCAGGTGTGAGTGTAATTGGTTATGTGTGTATTGCCCTATGATGGGTTGGTGAGTTGTACAGGGTGTACCCCACCTTCGCTCACAGCCTCCCCATGACCCCAGTAAAATTAATTAAAATTTGACAAATGGATGGATATTCAGTCCAAAACCATGCATATTGAGCATATTGGCTATCGTAGATTTCCCCTAGGTGTGTCTGTGTTGACCCTGCAGTGGTCTGGCTGTTCAGGGTCCTTGCCTTTGCCCAGAGGCTGCTGGGATTGGCTCCAGTTTCCCTCTGCCCCTAAAGAAAATAAACAGTATGGATAATGAACGAATGAATATGGGATTGCATCTGCTCTATGCAATTGTAGGAATTAGTTTCAGAAGCTTGGTGAAAAAATATCAAATACATAAAAACAAATTAAACACATTTCTATTCAATATGTTTGTGTTTACAAGAAATATCTGGAATTGCATTTAGTAATCTATTACATTGTGCAAATACTTTGTATGCCTGCCCTTTATGCAGCTGTTTATTTATTTATTTATTTATTTTAAAGTAAAAATACTTAATTTGGCATTAGTCAAGACAAGACAAGAGCACAAGCAGTTAAGTGGGTCATGTACAACACTGGGACTTTGGCCAATAGAATTCTTTGGTGATTGGTGATTGTGTTAATCCTAATCAATAGTTCTGCTCACTTGGCAATTTACCTGCTTTATAGTCTTTATAACACTATGATCATAGACTGTGCACTTCATACTGATTTGCTGCTGTGAGAATAACTGAATGCCTTCTCTGTTATTTTGTGCAAATATTAAATAAACTTAACTTTGGAATATTGGAGTTGGATGCAGCTATCCGGTATTATATACATTTCTAGGAAGGCATTTCATCCAAGGCATCACCTTACAATGTAAAAATGTATTCATTTGATTTGTTATCTAAACTCATCCTTTCAGCAGATGATGCAGATTGCATTAAAAGCAGGTATGTCACTAATTATGCATCCATTTTTATCTCCTTCACTAATCCTTCGGCTTCAGTAATTCGGCTTCAGTAATTCCATCTTGGAAAAGCAGAGCCAGCACAGTGTGGTTATTTGATGATAGTTAACTGTGCTTTAGTGCTTTCTCAGACACTGTTACTGCCTTAACAATGGAAGAAAAAAAAACCCTCTCACAGTTAGGTCCATAAGTATTTGGACACTGCCTCTGTCCACCACCACAATGGATACATAATGTATTAAGATGTAAAAAAGTGTAAACGTTTAGCTTTAAATTAAAGGGTTTGAAAAAGGTATTGTGTTAATCTTTCAGAAATTACAGCCATTTTTAAATACCCCCCTTTTTCAAGTTGACTCACAAGCAAAATTGATGGCCAATTATGGCCTGTTTTTTATTATTACATTACTAATTGATAAGATCAAATGCCTAGAATTGATTCCAAGTAAGAGATTTTAGGAGTGGCTAAATCAACAATTCGGTACATTGTTAAATAGAAGAAACACCAAAAGACCTGGAAGACCATGGAAAACAACTTATCTGGATAATTGTAGAATTCTTTCCTGGGTAAAGCAAAAAAAACTAATTTACAACATCCAGTCAAAAACGCTAATGATGTTTATTTGATGATTGTTAAAGGTCAGCTTAGACCTTGCTAGTAAGTCTGCCCACTTCTGGAAGAAGAATATTTATACAAAATTAAACCATGATGAACTTAAGAATGATGGTAAGAGAAGAGGATCTAGAAGGAAAGGAAGGGCCAAAAATCCATATTCATATCACATCATCTGTCAAACAGGGTGAACATGGCCATGTATGGCTGCCAGTTTATTGACCATGTGACTACTAATGGAAGAAGCAATAGGAATTTTTATGTGCATAGCGCTATACTTCCTGCTCAGATTCAGATCAAACATTACAAAACTGATAGGAAGGAACTTCACAGTACAGATGGATAATAGACAGATAACTTTATTGACACAAAATATACAGCAAAAGCAACCCAAGAGCTTCTTAAGGCAAAACAAAGAAGAAATTTTTTTTACTGGCCAAGCCAGTCATTTCAGCTAAGCATGCTTTTCACTTATTGAAGACAAATCTTGAGGCATAAAGAGCCAGTAAATAATGGTGGTAAGAGTAAAGGCAAAGCATCGTAAGTGAGAAAACTCAACATTTGATGACGTCCATGGGTTCCAGATTTCAGGCAGTCACTGACTGGAAAGGATTTTCGTCCAAGCATTAAAAGACATTTATAATTACTTTTGAGCCTCAGAAAGTGAAGTGACTATGTATAAAACTGTTGTAATTACCTCCACCAAGGGGGCAGTTTAGGAGGTTGTGTAAGTCTGGCCACAATAACTCAAAAACTAATGGATGGATTTCCAAAAAACCCTCAACAAATTTGGGTTCTGGGCCAATAAAGAACTGATAAAATGCTGGGCCTGATTTGGAACCGGATCCAGATCCAGGAGGGTTCTGAAGGATTTTTCACATTGTGCGATAGGGCAAAGAAGAGTCACGACACTACAAAGAAATCTTCCGCTGTTGGCATCCTGGGATAAGGATAGATATTATGGTGAACCCTATACACCCACCTCCACACATTCATCGAGATCCCCTCTGCCAAGCCTAGGGAATACCAGCTATGTTGTGAGGCCTTGGTACGGCTCAATTGCTTGCGAGGATGACACCATGCAACTGTGGACTGACGCAGACACTGCTGTATATAATATCTGAATGTCCTACTCTATGACCTCCAAATGGGCTGGAGGGTCTTATTGAACTTGACACCCCTACTGCTAGCTGGCTCCAGATGGTCATCTCCCAGTGATAGTGATTACGTGAATGATGGCGAGGGCAACGAAAGCAGAAATCATCCACAATGTGCAAGATAAAAAACAATAAATAAAGAGCCAAAAAATTATTGTAGCTCAAGCCACACGGGAGCACTCACAGTTTAGAGATTGCGCTACCTTGGTGGAGGTCTGCACTCTCTGAATACCTAAACGGTTACTGCGGTTCTTTTTTGCTTCATTTCAAATATTTTGTGTTGGTATACCGAGCCAAATCAACAAGAACTGACACTGACTATATATTTGTGAACATAACCAGGTTTATTGCTCTGTCAAGAACAAAAAAAGAGACTATTGCCTCTTTAACTGAAAGTGTTTTTATCTTATAAAAATAGAGCAGCTCTGTATTCAGCTATTAAATGGAAACAGAGCCATATAAATAAATAAAGAGAGGAATTTAAAGCAGCCACTGAAGGTGACCACAACTGAATAATGCAACACATTGTGAATATAACATGGACACGTGACCTTCATGGAGGAAGCAGGCCACCATCATTCCTCTAATGTGCAGCTCTATTTTCTTGCATCTGTTACCGTGAGTTGGAAATACATCAGATTCCATGGTACTAATTTTAAAGCTGGTTTCCTTTGCTGTGATGCACAGATTACAAAGTTCAAACTATTAAAAAAAATAAATTTATAGAGCTGAAAACCCCCCAAAAACAAATTCCAACCCAATTAATTCAAGATTGCGATTTCTTTAATGGGCTTTAAACTGCGGTGCAGAGGACTTTGTAGAAAGAAATCTTTTACCTCTTTTACAAAGTTCAGTCAAAGATAGCTGTGATGAAAGAGCACACTGATGAATGAGCAGTTAAGTTTCACACACACACACACTGTAATCTTTTTTTTTTAAGTCAGAGACTTCAAAAACCGCAGTACGGTCATTAATAATGCTCTGCAAATGTATAAACCTGATATCACAGCATGCTGTACTTGAACTTGATGAAAGCTACCTATCCCCCCCCTTCATGTGTGTAAGGTTCACTAACACTGATTTATGTAGGAGAATGACTGGAGTTTAGCTGAAACCTTGGGCAGATTGTGTGCAAAGTCACACTACATTAAAAGAGTGTAACCCTTCAGTGTCAGCCTGCATCTCATCCTGAGCTGTGAACCAAATACAAATGTCTGGGTTTTCTCGTCACTAATCCACTCACGCTCTTGCCAAACCCCATCTGTTTATTTACTCCCATTCCCACTGTTTACATGGATCCGTTAAAATACAACGCGAAGGGAAATCTTGAACTGCTACTTTGCCCTTGAGGAAGGCAACTTGGTTATTAGGCTTTAAACATGTGCATGTCACATAAATGATTTGCTATGAATAAAGAGAGCAAGGAAAAGAAATCTGTCCTCCTTTAGAAAGTTTAATATATCAAACCCAGAAGCTAAGACCATCTTTTAACTGAAAGATAAATTTTTTTTTTTTAATAGATGCAAACTTTCCTGAGGAAATAAAGAAAAATTTAAAATTAATATCAGACAAGCGTAAATTAATTCTTTCTTTTTTTCTGGCAATCCATTCAAAACCTCTTTTGACCACAGCTATTGGCAGGAAAGGACAACATTAACATTAATAGCATCAGAAAATTACCTATCTGGGCTATTACATTTGAGGGTAGTTATAGAGATCTATCAGGTACATTTTAACACAAGCCTACAACAGGCAGTTGGATTTGACTACATGCAGTCATGGGCTGCATGGAGATGTACTGGTTAGCATGTCGGCCTCACAATAAAAAAGGTCCTGGGTCCTAGTCCTGGGCTCAGCGAGAGTGTTTTTGTGTGGAGTGTGCATGTTCTTTCTGTACTTGTGTGGGTTTCCTCCAGGTACTCCGGTTTCCTCCCACAGTCCCGAAACTGCCTCTAAAACTTTGGATATTTCTTTTCTCAGCAATCATGTGAGAAACAAATTTATCATAATGTGAAGTGTTCTCTAGGTTCTCATTCTTTGCAGTGTATTGTACAACAGAAATGATTCTGTACATCATAAGAGACAGTGTCTGCACTTTTTTAAAAAACTGATTTATTCATTTATTTACTCATTTTTGATTCTCATTACGTTTGACTCTCAAGACAAGATTAGATCTTGGTGGTCGAATGAATTTTTATGCTCCTACAGCATGGTTCCTGCCCTGCTGGGCTTCGATTAGTACTCGTTGAAGTTCACATTTTTGATCATTAGTAATAAGTGAACTTAAGAATTAGAACTTAAATCACCTGCTGTCCCGCGATTGTGATATATTTAGAATAGTAAACAAGTCAATGGAACATTAACTCATATCTGTTAAACAGCAAAATTTCAAAAAATCTTTGGACACTCAAAATAATTATAAACACTGACATGAAATTAGGAAGGAGACAAACCAATCAAAGAATTCTGAGTAGAATTATATGGGAAAAGTCTATAATGCCTAAAAAGGGCAGAGGTATCCACATACTGCATACTCCATCCATCAATCAAGACATTTACAGCTGTCACTGGGCAGAGGCAGGTCACAGCCTGAACAATTCGGGACAGCTAGGCAATTTGGGACAGCTAATTAGCCTAATATGTATGTTTTGTACTGTGAGAGGAAAGCAGAATACCTGGAGGAATCCCACACAAGCATGGCGAGAACATGACATCTCTACACAGAAACGCTTGAGCCCGGGACTCAAACCCAGGACCTTCTTGCTGTGAAGTAAACATGCTACACCATGATGCTGCCCCATACTGTATAATATATACATTAAACCAATCATATTGTTGCACTGGTACAAGCGCACTGTTATACATACATAATAGAAGTATGGTGACCTTGTAGGAAACGTGTGCACAGCTGTTGAAGTATAACCTGTTGGAAAAACTTTTAAAACTTTTTTATTTCAAAAAATTCTCATTTGATTGAGATTCCATATAGGTTCCACCAATATTTCACTAATGGCTTTCTAGTTATTTATTCAGATAAGTGCCTGGCCTTGTTAGCATAAAATAACTGCCCTGTCACATTACTAAGATGTCTACTGAGTGGCAAGACTTATCGCTACAAGTACTTTCGTTAACATCCGCTTTTGCAACTATGGACAACCTACCAGTCTTTTCATATACCCAACCCATTTGAACTAGTCAGTCAGGGTAACACTTGTGCAATTTGAGCCCTAAAACAAATTTAAATAAGATCAGTAACTGTGAAGGCTGGTGTTAATAATTTTTTAGGACTTCTGCAAGAATACAAGGGAAGCCAGTAAATTATATAAATGATAACCATACGCTATAAATCCAGTTGGACTCAGGCAACGTATTAGTCAGAGTGACCTCGAAAAGCAGACTCAAAGCTTTACGCATGTAGAATGTAGACTAACAGCAAAACATGATCATTTATCAGAACTGAAGGCAAGGTGAAGGTTAGAGCAGATTTTTAGATTAACGTACTCTAAATAAGGAGTTAAAATGCTTCATTGAAAAAACAAAACTATAACAATGTGTATTCAACAACAACAAAAACATTATATATATATATATATATATATATATATATATATATAATAAAAAATATACATTTTTCTTTTTCTTCTTAAAAAAAACTTCTATAATTCAGTCCAAGGACCTGGAGTACCGTTTTCCCCATGATGATCTTCAACTGGGGAAAGTAATGAATTATTTATAACATGTTACAGCTTAGGGTGATGGTGCAGTGGTGCAGTGGTTAGCACTGTCTCCTCAGAGCAAGCAAGTTCCATTTTGTACATTTGTACTTTTAGTTGATTGAAGCCTGTCTTTGTAGTGTTTGTATAGTCTCCCTGTGTCTGTTTTGGTTTCCTCCAGATGGTCTAGTGTCCTCCCATAGGCAAAGACATACAGTTTAGGTCAACTAGCCACTCTTAATTGTCCATAGCTGTCAAAATGAGCATGCATGGTTGTTCCTCTCTCTGTGGTAGCCACAAACTAGTTTGATGACCTGTCCAGGGTGTACCCTGCCTCTCGACCAATGTCAGCTGTGATTAGCTCCAACTCACCTGCCACCCTAAGTAGGATAAGAGATAAAGACAATGGATAGATGGAGGGATGGATAGATGCATGTTATGGCTTAATATTTGTGCATGATGTCCAAGTCCAAGACAAAAACAAACAAACGATTACTTAAAAACAACATGATGAGCTTTTAAAAATGCCTAAAGCAATGTTACTGAAAAAAATCAAAAATACTATTTTATAAGTCTAGGTTATTATTATTATTATCCATTCATATCTAAGCATAATAAGGGTTGCAGTGAGGCTGGTTCCCATCTCAGCCGACTCTGGGTGAAGGCGGGTTACACCCTGAACAGTTTACCAGACCACTGCAGGACCAAAACACACTTACAACCATTCACACTCACACTCACTCCAAAGGGTGATTTGGAACCGCCAATTAGCCTACCGTGTTTGTTTTTGGACTGTGGGAGGAAACCGGAGAAACAAATGGTAGTGTTATTATTAAACGTTATTATTATTATCATTCTTTTTTTTCTTATTATTATCATCATCATCATCATCATCATAACCATTATTATTACTATTATCATTATTATTATTATAATAACAAAATGTATGTTCAGTAGGGATAATGATGAATAATTGAAAAGTTTCTTTAAATATTGAGAAAGTATGACATTTATTGATAAATAATTTAAAAAGTGGAAGCAAAACCTTTGTCTTCCCTGTGGTCCTCTGCCAAAAGCTTCCTTTGTAAATATGTGTTGAAAAGTAAAACACCAATTAAATTATGAGCTGAATCTGTTGCTGAAGCAGATTAAGGGCATAGCGATCTTGACTATTGTGTCAAGAGACTGTTGAGAAGTCAAATATTCTGAGCCACTAAATGAGTCATCAATATCAGCATCAGACAGAAGAAATACCTCTAACAGCATTTACTGGCCACATCTGTGGTCTTTATATAGTTATAATGTAATTAATATTGGCATATAATAGGAAAGATAGAAGTCAACTGGTTTGGCTAAAGGATGAGACAATTTCAAGCATAAAATGGGCCAAAATGATCTTATAATAATCTTATAATGATAAATACTACATAGGTTGATCTTTACTTGAGATATTTTTACTTGCGAAAATAGCATCAGGTTATAATTTCCCAAGTCGGTAAGAATATGAGCATTTGAGACTTGATGTGTCATTACTCATTCAAAAGCTTGTCCAGATGTGTGGTAATTACTGATTGATCTTTTCAGTCCCTTTACCTATACGGAAAGTACACCATATCACACTGACAAATAAGAATAATGTAGCATGGCAAAATCATCTACTAGTCCACAGTATCTCTGTATAAAATGATATAGGCTGTAGATTAAATTAGGTAATCAATCATACACAGCTCGATAGGCTGTTTTATGGTTTTTGTTCCATATACATTGCAACCTCTGTGTTGCTGGATGATGAGTAAAATTAATTATGGAATGCACTTTTGAATGTCTTTTACAACCACAATGTTAGTCTGTGTTGTCAGAATTGCTGCTCTGGCACCATGGTTTGGGTAAAAGCTCATAAAGTGTGCTCATGTGGTCAAGCTTTTAATGCTTATCTGAGAAATGGGACACCAAGCAGACCCTTCGCGAAACCATTCACCAGTAAACATCAGCTATGAGTCATAAAGAAAGCACTGAATGGATGTTAAAAGAACAACCACCAATTGAATTCCGGATACTGAAAAGCAACGTTCCTTCAACAATTTGTATGTTATGCAGGAAAATGTACACAGCTGCCCTGGCTTGAAAATGAGATCAGCTGCTTATTGAGTCTCAGGAGATGAAAAAAAAAAAGAATAATCCAGTTATTTGCTTCCCTTGCCGTACTTCTGACTCAGCTTTGCTGATGTATTGAACCTGATGTGTTAATTGAGGGAAAACATTCAACTGTGACCCTCCATGCTGGCAGCTGGTAAACTTTGACCAGAATCAACCTTCACACCATTAGATTCACAATGAACTATATAGGTGTAGTAAACACAGGGACTCTCGAAGTGTGTGATGCCCACAGACTTTAAATGACCAATGTTCTCCACAAAGATACCATAAAATGAGGTCACGTCTAACCCAGTGGCTATTCTCTGATTTCTTCTTCAACTAGTGGAACTGATGGCGGTTATCAGCCATGGAGGAGTCTTTAGAATAACGATCACCCACCAAGTCTCACTGATAAATCTGTGTTGACAGGGGAAAAGAAACGATTGCTGCTTGTGTGCAAGCAATGAAGAGTCAAAATATGTCTCCCAGCAAGGCAATGTTTCTCTCTGTCTGCTTCCTGTCCACCAACTCACCCCCAATGAGACACTCCACTGGTTACCAAGCTAATTACAGGCTAAGAAAAAAAGAACGTACAGAGAGATAAACGCATAAAATATTCTGGAAAAGAAGAAGAAAGAAACAATGAAACAATGAGTAACAAACAGAGAAAAAAAGGGCTGGCGGTAAATAAATCATGTAGAACAAGTAGGAGGTTAGTATAAAAAATATATATTACAAGAACATATACATTTCCTCTGAAGTACAAAAAGGTGTATGCAGTACTATTGGAAACTCGGTGTATAGATAAAGAACACCTTGTGCTGGTAGAGCAAAATGAAAAATTATAGAATTAGGTGATGCGGCCAAACAAGATGAAACAAGAAGACTTTCCCCACACAAGTTGATTATTTTCTTATACTAACATATCCAGAAATTATTGTTCCCCTTATAACTAATAAATGTAACCAATACAGAAGGTCCTTTAAAAATCAATTAATTAATTGAGTTAGAATACTTATTAATGATTTTTACAATTTTTACTAATTCAAATTTAGATTGTGGATACATGGCTGAAATGAGCTTCCTTTGCACGGGGCCGGGCTCTCCTTCAGAGATAGGATGAGAAGCTCGGCCATCCGGAAGGAGCTCGAAGAAGAACTGCTGCTCCTCTGCGTTGAGAGGAACCAGTATAGGTGGTTCAGGCATCTGATTAGAATGCCTCCTTAACATCTCCCTGGTGTGGTGCTTTGAGCATGTCCGACTTGGGAGAGACCCTGGGGTCGGCCCGAAATATGCTGCAGGGACTGTGTCACTCAGCTGGTCTGGGAACGCCTTGGTGCTGGAGCAAGTGGCTGGGGAGAGGGACACCTGAACCTCACTGCTTAGGCTGCTGCCCCTGCGACCCAACCGGATTTAGTGGAAAAAGATTAAGATGAAAATGAAGATGAATACTTATTATCTCACGTTATATAATTGCTATTAATTGTCCAAAAGCTCAAACATCAACAACAGTTTCACGATGTCAGTAGTTTTTGTTTTTTCAACAATTTCTTGTCAATCACAGAAAGAAAGAAAGAAAGAATCCATAGTGCTATGGTGCAGGCTACGTTAAAGCATGGATTTGTACATCTATATCTGTATTCTTGTTTTTATTTCTTGTCCAGCACGTTGATCAACTGAGGTTGTTGTAAAGAGCCTTTATAAATAAAATTTGATTGATTAATTGATATAATCAGTTCAATTAAATTTAATTCAGTTTAATTCAATTCAGTTTTATTTGTATGGCTCAGCTTTACATAGTAAAAACAAATTTATTAAAGAATTTCTCTACAAACCCTACATATCTCCAATTAACAAGCCCACGGCAACGGTGGCAAAACTCCCTCAGATGACGCGAGGAGGAAACCTTAAGAGGAACCAGACACAAAAGGGAAACCCATCCTTATTTGGGTATACGTACATGTTTGTTTCATCAAACATATGAGAAAAAAAAGCTAGCTAAATGACTACATATAAAGTTATCAGCACAGACACAGACACAGACTATAAACCCTTTGAATGTTTTTGTTTTTGTTTGCATTTTTTGTGCATGTGCAGTCACCGGTTGGCAAAAGAAGGAAAATGATGAAGCACACAGTAGAGGAGTCTCAAAAAACCTGACACCAAACTCAAAACAAATTACAAACTTGGATAAAGTTGCATTGGAAAGATATAAGGTTGAGAGAGGCTTCCTAATCCATACAGTATCGTTGGGGAAAAAAAGGGGGGGGAAAGTGGCTGATGAGAACTTACCAGATATATACAGTTAGCCTATCTGATGTAATACCCTGGATGTTATGCACACTAATCATTGAATGCCTACAAATCTTTGAACAAATACAATTATTATCTATCAGGAGGTTTTATATCATGGAATTTCACAAGAATCATCAGCCTGATTAATAAAAAGCTTAAGCTACACCATCTCAATGTAGTCTCAAAGTTACGTCACAAGTCAATGAGATTTTTTATTTACATTTTTTTGATTTAATTATACTATGTTAATCTCGCAAGGGAAATTATTGCCTCTGCATTTAACCTATCCAAAAGTGAGTACACACTCGGAGCAGTGGGCTGCCACACATTTGGGCACCCGGAGAGCAGTTGGGGGTTAGGTGCCTTGCTCAAGGGAACTTCAGTGATGAAAATGGAGGAAGGGAAGGTGCAGCTCACTCCCCCACTGCCACACATCTTTCCTGCTGGTTCAGGAATCAAAGCGGCAACCTTTCGGTTCCTAAGCCGCTTCTCTAACCATTAGGCTAAGGCTGCCCCAAATACTTAGTTTAAATCTTCCATTAACTTTAAACTGCTAATATGAATATGTATGTGAATGTGAATATGAATAAACATTGCTTAACAAATTTATTAGACCACTTGTCATAAATAAAAGGAATAAAAATATTTTTGAGACGTTTTAAACAGTTAACATTTAATTCGTGTTTGTTAGTTAATAAAGATAATTGAACAAATTATTCATTCATTCATTAACACCCTGAACTCATAACTTTGGAACACTCAGTAATCCTAATATGCATGTCTTTGGACTGTGGGGGGAAACCGGAGTACGCAGAGGAAACCCACAAAAGTATGGTTAGAACATGCAACCTCCACACAGAACTGCCATCGCCGAGCCCAGGACTCAAACCAGGGACCTTCTTGCTTTGAGAATGATGAGTTATCCACTGCACCACCGTGCCGCCGTAATAGAACTAATTACAGAAAGCTCAGTATTTTTTCTGTTTACAGTATTTAGTTTGGCCTCCTTTGGACTTTATAACAGCGGGTGTTCTTGAAGCCATTGTTTATACAAATTTTACTGCAGTTACTGGAGCATTGTGTTCCAAATACAGTAGTCTGTAGCCTAGTTTCCTTCAGATTGTCTTTGAAGGAAATCTTTGTGATCGATTTCTAAATCAATTAAATCCTATATTGGTTCGAATGGATTCATATCTGGAATCTTGGCCAGACTGTTTGTGGTTCCACTAATCTTTACAGAATTTATATGAATGTTTGGGGTTGTTGTCTTTCTGATATATATGAATTCATAGCCAAAAACAATTCATATTTATTTCAAAGGTGGAACACTCACTGCACTTACACAGTGAGGTAAATGATTTGAGTTTAAAAATAAAACAAATGTTAACCATGCAGTACAGCCAAGACACTATGCCAGATCTAGGAGGTGTGGCCAAAGTGTGGAATGCATGTCAAGGGTTTGACGTGTGGAACTGTATATTAGAAGTGATTCAGAAGATTAAAAAGGTTGTTGCTGTGTTTTCTGCTATTTTAGAAGGCTGTCTATGTGCAACTGTATAACTGTGCAATATATTATGAGAAAGTCAGTGATGATACTCTAGCGTTTGACTCTGGCTCTTTTCTGTGAGTCCGATCATTTAATTTCAATTCTTCAGTGAGTTGATTTTTTTCTGTTCCAAGAAACAGCTTCTTGGTCCTCTGAACTGGATAAAGTTTGCAATATTAATCCAAATAATTGTTCTTCTTTGACTAATGAATAAAATATAATTACTATCAATTTAGAAAATTGTCATCCAGTGCCTGCTCTTTGAGAATAAGAACTTTGCATTTATATTATTGTACCTGCTGTGCCTGCAATTCATTCACCAATTCATTCATTTTGTAAGCCATGTGGAGGAAAAACATCAGGTGTATCAGGTGCCACTGGGAGCCCTGTGTGTTTTGGACCCATGATCTGAGGAAAGGATGTGGCCTGCCTAGTCTGAAATGTCATATATTTGGTCCTCCATAAATCTTATACTTATATATAATAAAACTTATTATAATTGCTGGAGTTCTCTATCACGTACCCCAATCAATTACTGATCCTTAATAGCATGTGTATGACAACAACATGAGTATGAATATGAATAAAGAAATTGTAATATATGTGTAATGGGTGATCATATTTCCTTCATTTAAATATATTTGTAATCCTGAAATGGAGAACTATCCAAAAAAGTCATCTCGAATGAAAAGTCCTACATTTAAATTGTTAGTG
>JAOUQZ010000019.1:12264067-12277630 GCA_028564935.1 Neosilurus hyrtlii
CTGACAGTTCCTCATGCTCCTCGTTCCTTGTCATTAGAAAGCTCTTTATTTCAGGCAGCAAGTCAACAAAATGCTGCAGTACTTTGCCAAGACTCAACCACCGGACATCAGCATGGAGAAGCAGGTCTCCGTACGCGGACTCGAGCTCATCCAGTAATGCTTTGAATAAACGATGCTGAAGCGCTTTTGCTCGAATCGAATTTACCACTTTCACCACCAGTTTCATGACATGGGAAAAGTCCACAACTTTGCCAGCCAAGACTTGTTGATGAGTCACACAGTGATAGTTGATGAAATCGGGAAAATCTGGATCATTACGGCACGGTGCTATGAAACCATTGCGCACACCACACATTGCCGGTGCCCCATCGGTAGCAACTGCCACCAGTTTATGAATGTGGTTGTTATTTTCACGAACATAGCTTTTAAACACATTGTAAATATCCTCACCTTTCGTTCTCTGCTTTAAATGGAGAAGAATGAGGAAGTCATCCTTTGTTTGTAATCCCGGAAAGCCATTCTTCTTTTTCATCCACCATACATACTTACATATTCGTCATAAAAATGAGGATGAAGAGACATGATATCTCATACGGACAGAAAGGTTTGAATTGATTTATTCAGTAAATGGCTGATAAAGGTAATGGAAAAGCAGGTGGTTTGGTGGTTGGAGAAAATGAGATAATTAATTATAAAGTAATTAAAGGGTCGTTGGTTTCTTCAAGGTTAAACCCATCATTTTATCGGACATTATTTAAGATGTCTATCCATTTTCTATACACTTAAGGCGAAGCATTAGTTGCAGGAACACGGAAAATCTTTACTTGATCACATGATACTAATTAACGTGATACTTACAAGGTCATTGAGGCCCCTCTTAACACAAACATCTGTACATATTCTTGCTTTTCACTGTGTCCATAATCAGAGAATCCAGAATGCAACTCCACTGATTTATTAAACAGCACACAATCCATGTTCATTCAGTAGGGAAAATAAAACAGCCATGTGTCTCACATTGCCAGCATGCTCTCTCCATAAGGACCTGCTGCCGGTAAGAAGTGAGAGCACTTTACCCTCCCTGGAGAGATGGGTCGATCAGAGGCTGTGAGACTGCAGCAGGAAAAGACAAAATCAACAGATGTGACATGAGACCTTAGGGCACATCAGCTCAGAAACTAGGGCAGAAAAATCCATACACAATTTAGCCTGGCATGAGGCAGAAGACGACACTTACCTTTTATTTGAAGAAAGGACAGTGCAGAAGGCATGGGTGACTGTTTGCCATAATAATGCATAATAAAATGATCATGTCAGCAAGTATTGTTGCAGTGATTTAGGAAACTGGTGTAAAACAACATGCACAGAGACACAGACACACATAAAACCTCAGAGTAAGACGGTCCTAGATTTGAGCCCTGTGGTGCTCCCCGTGTTTATGTGGGTTTCCTCTTGGTGCCCTGGTTTCCTCCCATAGTAAACTAATTGGCCATACCAACAGCAACAAGTATGTTACAAGAGCAAAACGTCAGTATGCTACATTAGGTTCTTTCCAAACATCATAGTTCACAGTGACACCGTTCTCAGGGTTTCCTCCATGCACCCCGGTATCTTGCCATGCTCCAAAGACGTGTACCTTAGGTCAAATAGCTATTTTAAATTGCCCATGAGTGTGAGTTGTGTCTGTGTTAGCCCCGCAATAGACTGGTGACCTGTTCAGGGTGTACCACAACTCTCACTGGAAGTCAGCTGGGGTTGGCTCCAACATCCCCCCCACGACCCTGACAGACTGACCCAACACCTGGTGTGAGGAAGATATACAGTATATGGTCTTAATGACCCATAATGTAGGAATTCAGAGTAATTAATCCAGGATAAAAGGCAATGACACTACTCACTACTCGTATCACCGGGCCAGCAGGATTAAATTGATCTAATATTATAAGTATATAATAAAATTTCAATGTTTTTCAGATGGATGCGATATTGCACCAGATGGCTATAAAAATGATAAAAGAAAAACACCTCCTGTTTTATTAACTAAGCACTTGTACAGGCCTTAATTCACGAGTAAATATATTATAGTTACATTTGCATATTAAAAAAAGAAAAAAGAATGCAAGGCATAGAATGTCTCTGGTGCATTTCTAGATCTTGTAGTGTCTCATATCCCCAGCACAAATAACTGCAGAGACTTTACCTGATTAAAAAAAAAAAAAAAAAAGAGAGAAGTGCTTTGAAATTCAAATTTACATAGAATACAAAAAGGTTAAAACGTAATCCTCTAAATCTCATGGAACGTGACATATTTATGAGATTAATTTCTGAGATTCTTTTCTGCTTCTGAAAGAAAATGCAGGTAAACTGACATAATAATGCAAAGGGTAAATATCAGCCTGTTGCTTAAAAACAGCACTGGATCTGAAGGCTAGAGTTTCTCACACACCGCTTAATCATATTAGGGTCATGGGCAGGCTAAGACCTATCTCAGCTGACACTAGGTGAAAGCGGGGTACATTCTGAACAGCTCGCCAGACCATCGCAGGGCCAACACACACACACAACCATGGTTATGTTTACTCAGCATTAATTAATTTGCAATGAGAGAGTAATTATTATTATTATAGTTAGCATCGGCCCTGCGATGGCCTGGCGATCGGTCCAGGGTGTACCCAGCCCTCGCCCAGAGTCGGCTGAGATGGGCGCCAGCCTCCCCGCGACCCTAAGTAGGAATAAGCGGTTCAGAAGATGAATGAATAGTTAGCATGGTTAAGGCTCCTCCTGTCATTTTTTTATTAAACATAACAATATTTATTTGTATTTTATCATTTGGTTTATTTTGAATTTTCAGGAAAGCAAGTGCAACACCACTACCGATAATCATTAAAAAAAAAAAATCTAATAATAAAATTATGCAGAATGAAGTGTAGTAAAAGCTGTGGCTGATTTCTTCTTAGCCAAACTGTATATTCAAGCAGAAACAGTCATTTACGGCAGATACTCATCAAAACATCCTTAAGGCACCCTTTTTTAATTTTTTAAATATTTAAACTTAGGCTGATATTTTTCAGGTCAGTTCACTGACTCATCCATGACACGTTATCAACATATGCAGTGCACTCTGTGTTCTGACATCATAACCAGACATCTTCACTGATCCAGAGGAAACCTGATTACATTTACTTTCCCAATCCCTGTTGATAGCATGCCATGACATCAGACCACACAGTGCATTACATATTAGGCTATACTTTTGCACTCTGACTTTGACTGGTCTGCAACTGCACCTCTACACCACCATGCCTCCATTTATAATACAGAATTATTTTATTTCATTTAAATGACCAACCATTATTATTAGTGTACATACACAAAATAATTTATAGCTTTTACTCTCCACTGTTTATGAAAGAATGATTGCTATGTTGGTAGAAAAACAGGCCATAACAGCCTCATTTACAAATATTCCCAATGTTCAACTACAAATTGCGCCAGCTTGTGGTGACAGCCAAGGACAACAGAGATGTGTTGCATCAGTGATGCTGTATGTCCTGATTATTTTTATTCTGAAAACAAACCTGGGATTTTTCCCCCTCGCTGTAGTTAAGCAGGAAACGCCAAAAACTCCAATAGAATAAATTGCTTAATTCTGCCATCTTTAGGTAGAAATTGGAAAGAACGCTGGTGCAAATTCTCTCTATTCAAAGGCAACATTGTATTTTGAAGGGCTAAAAAAAAAAAAAAAAATTCACACATCTGACTGGGAATCACTTAAAATGGTTTCCATTTCAGGGTTGCCAAATGAATGTATTTTACACCACATTGGTCTAGTTTTAGATCAAGGGTGAGTAAATAAAAGATTAAGATTGTAATATCAAGAAAGTAAGGCCACTGGTGGTGGGTTTAGTTCACAGATATTAAGACCTTGGCTTATTGGATAATGTTGAGAACATTTAGCTCCCATTACAAGGGGATGAAGACCATAAAAGCTCTTTCTTTCATTCTATAAGTTCAGCAGGTCCCCACCTTTCTTGTAAAATACCAATTTAGTCCCTTCTAGGTTTTATGTTACGTTGTTACTAAATTAATGCTAATGTTACTACCTTCTTATTAAGTTCTCATTGTGTCTTCATTGGAACCCACTCACTGCGTGTTTTTTATTTATTTTTTTAATATCTAAAGACTGATGACGTCTGTGACCGTGAAGACCACACCCCGCCCTTATCGGTTTGTACTGCCTTCCTACTACATTGCACAAGTACACACTGAATCCACCCACTGTTTTGAGGGTGCAGTAGGAATGTAGTTGAATGTGACCTTTATCATTAGAAGAGAGCCTGCTAATGAGATCATTAAGCCATGCACAAAGTACTTGTAAAAAGTCATCTTTTATTTGTGAATTAGTGCTCAATTCACTACACATAAGAGGTGTCAGTATGTGCAACAGCTCAATGGTGAAACTTTTGCACTGGTAATCAGAAGGCTGTAAGTTGCAGGCACTGGCAGAATGTTGTTAATTGGCGCTGCCTGGCTGGAGCCCTTAACTAAATTCTGTTTCACTTGTAAGTCACTTTGGATAAAAGCATCTAATTAAATGTAACAAAATGTAAATTGTAAACTGTGGCAGACTCAAAACAACTGCTGTAATACTGCAACTCAGTAAAAACGTACATGCGGCACTGAATCCGTACAAACATTTTGAAACATGAAAAAAAAAGTAAAAATAAAAAAAATCTTTCACAAAACACATAAGGCACTTTTGAGCTGTAGTTAACAAAAGGATAGTGATAAATTAGTGTTGGAAACACAGTGAGAAATGGGCACGCTTCATTAAAACATGAATAATTGCCTTCTGTGCGTAACGTTATGTATTAGGAACAAAGGAATGTTTCTCTCTAAGCACTACAACATTACAATTATGCGCTACAATGCTAGTGTGTTTATGGAGAAGGGTTTGTTTTTCAAATCCAAAGTAGCTTGAATCCTTTGAGCTTATTGCTAAAGCTAAAACATTTTCTGCCACTCCAATCAACGAGTAGGGATAAGGATAATCGAAACTGAAATCATCTTATCATACTGACCAGGAAGACATCAAGGGGAAATGAAACATAAAAGATAAAATAAAATCAAAGCCAAGCTGTATAAGACACCAACATTCTGAAATGAAATGAAAGGCACGCACATTCTTTGAAAGGAGTCATTTGAAGGTTTCACTTGAAATAATTTGAAATTAAGACTAGGGATTTTTTCAACATAAGAAATTTTGCATTATTGACAGAAGGAGGAAAAACACGAAGAAATGAAAATGTAGTGTTTTGCTCAGTCACTACACACTCAATCCTACTTGAGTTAAATCTGAACTACTGACTTCAACACTATAAACTAAAACGGCTCATTTTAAAATCTGAAAGCACGCATGAGCCTGATCACATTCTGGACAATTCAAGCCGTATAAACACCACCAAACATTTTTAGTCGAGCTCTGCAGAGCTCCATACTTGTCATAAAGTCATAAAGCTATGAGCTCGATTTTGTTGTTGCGTCTGTGCTCACGGGTCCACACAGGCAACCCAAGCGTCGCCGCCGCTGACGCGAAGTGCACTTGCACTTCCTAGAAAATGTTCTTGTTTTCTTTACAGTAAGTTTTATTATGACTGTTTCTTTAATGAAAATTAATGCTAACATTTTCATAGCGCTGCATTTATGCAGTGCCTAAATATTTACATTATTTCACCTAATGTTTTACAAAACGCTGGTAGTACTGCTTGTACTTTAGGTGTTTCTGTACCTCTGTACTGGCTTTGCTGCGGGTGTTAACCCATCAGGCGCTAACATTCTTATAAAGACATTATTAGATATAAACATGCTGTTATTTCTGCAGTAACAACTTACCCAAGAATGCATATGACATGCATTATTTAATGCAATCCTATTAAAAACAAGGTGTAATTGTTGATACGCTAAAGTTAGTGTATAGAATTTAATAGAAATGTTTACCTAACATTTATTGAAGGAGTATCCAATGTCAGTAATCTGTAACTGCCAGATAAAACGGTAGCTTGCCTTTCATTGAGAAATGAACATTATAATTATAAAAATTATATATCTAAATTGTTAAATTGCTGTGGGATTCCTTTGTTGAATATCTTCCTATCACAGCACTTCTTAGTGTATTTTATTCCTTATAGAAAAACACAAATACAAAAAACAAACAAACAAAACAAACAAACAAAAAAAAACCTAACGAAAAAAACCCAAACCAAGACCTTTGAGTCAATATACGAGCTACAACTCGTACTGGGGTGAAAAAAGAAAGGACTTATAGTCTATAAACCTTATCTAGTCTATAAGATAAGGGCTTGTGCTTGGTTCTGTTTCATTAACACCAATAAAGATGAAGCTATGGAATTAGTTCAAGGACATTTGAAAGGATAGGACTGCAGCACTAGCATGGGTGTATGGCTAAAACTTTTAACAAATACGCAGAGAGTGGATGGATCCATGTACCCATTACCCATATACCCCTTTTCCACCAACAGGGAACAGGATCTGTTCATTAAATTTGAACCTTTTGGAGCATTTTGAAGAAAAATAAATTGGTCGGGAAGCAGAAAAATTGGTTCCCATTTTAAATCAAAAGATTGCTGGTTCTTCCAGAGCAAACTATGGCAACATCATTGGGTGTGCCATTATTCTGGAGAGGAAGTAAAGCACAGCAATAGAGAATACAATAGGAAAAAACAAACAGACAAATATCTACAATAACAGAACACAGGCTTGTTGGTTATCAATGCAATACACCATCCTGGCACTACTGTTCTCTTTCACTGAGCATGTTACAGCACCCTCCAGTGAACAAACATTATTAATTCCAATGGTTTTGCTCAAAACCACAATAAACCCAGGCTAGATTGCATCAGTACAAGCTTGCACCAAGTTTCAATGAATCCTGAATGGACACGCTTTGAGAAACCAGCCTCAGCTGATTGAAAACTGGTATCACTGAGGTGGGGTAAACAGTAAAGCGGAAACTGAGCTGCCCGTGTCAGAAATTTCATGTCAGGGAATATGCTTCACTACTTAAACTTGTGAAAGTAACAAATACTACATAAACCTGACTTATGCCATACACATTAAAAAGGCATGAGTGCAAGACGTCAGCCTTTCTTCAGCTTCTTACGGTAAGAAATGTAGCAATAAAGACATTTTTCTTTGAGAATTATAAGGCAGATAGTGAGAAAATGTTGCACACTGAATAAACATTTAAAATTTAAAAGCTGTGCTGTACCTACAACTAATTTAAGAACATAATCTTAAAATAAAGGTCTTGGCATTGTAAAAATTAAATAATTTCTTTAAAGGACATCCAAATAACCACTACACTAAACCTGGTGTTATTCTGTGCATAGCACTTGTAGCTGTTTTGTGATTTGAAACCTGTCAGTAAAATGAGTGTGTGCATGATATTGTACATTCCCTGATGAGTGTCACACACTGCAGTGATGATTTCTTCACCTCCTTCCTCCTTGTCTATTCACACTTCCTCAAAGAAAGCCATCTGAGCCATGTAGGCCGAGTTTCTCTGCAAAACACAAGCACGCAATCAGAAGCCGTAAAATGATTCTAAAGCCCACCAAAACCATAAAAACCCTGACCTTAAAAAAAAAAAAAAAAAAAAAAGAAAGAACAAGAAATAGCTTACTGCAGCAAGATCAGGTCCTGCAAACACTGTTGGGACTATTAAAATCATCCATGTAAATAGTGGAGGAGTGAACAAATAAAGAAGAATTCTGCAAAAAACATGTGGACTTCTATATATTTTATGTGGACACAAAACCATTATAAAAGCTATAACCTTCTCTGAACTACTGAAAAACAACTAGATTGTGTAAAACAATACCAGAGATATCAGCCATCAAACTGTAAATCTTTGAACCAATAGGCAGCTTTGCCCCATAATAAATAAACAAACAAATAAATGAATGAATGAATGAATAAATGAGTGCTGAATCTTATGGTTGATGATATCTGGTGTTTTACTGTTGAGGAGGGCCAATTCTTCAAATCCCTACAGTACTGTCTGACTAAGCCAGATTACTATCTGTCCCATTGTTCATCATGAATAACATAAAGGGGACATACTCTTTGCTTACAACAAATCTGTACAATTTCAAAATAGTTTATATTATATAAAAGAATAAATTATAAAATTGTTTAGGCTTATTGAAGCTTTGTACATACACTTACAAAAATTTAAAGCAGGTAGGGGAAAATAAATAATAATAACAACAAAAACAAACCATGACCTAATAAAATATTACTTGACTTTCCAGACCCTGAAAACATGATTTTAAAATTTCATGACTCCATAAGTTTTAAATCCCATAAGAACTCCAAACACATGAATGACAACCCAAAACTTGTAATCCAAAGAGTAGCTTGTTTGAGGTACATAAAGACATGGATTTACCAAGGTTGGTGTAAAAGAACTCAAACTGTGAAACCCTGCACAGAGCTCGAATCTCAACCCGATCCTAAACAACTATACAAATTACTCGCACTTTTGACCATATAGTGCAACATAACTGTACTCTATTTTTGCTTTTATGACAGGCTTGAGGAATTTAATAATTTACAAGGCTTTGGAAACATTTAAGTGAAAATGCATTTTTACCAGTCCTGCCAAAAAAGGTCCTCAAATGAGTAATAAATCCTCACACAAGTGACGCCACCATACTGCGGAAAGCAGGACGTGACTCGTTGAAGCAGCAATGTAATGCATTTAAATGCATTGAATTATATACCATACGTTCACATATACGTGCAGACGCCTGTCTGATGCATGTAAATGTAATGTAGTATTATGTGCAGATCTGTCTAACTTTATTTTATTTTGACACGCTGATAACAAAAGTATTTTTTTTTCACATTTTGAAATTTCATGAATAATTCGTGTATTTTTTTATATTTTCTAACAATGTACTACTGCCCAAGTCACTGTGAACTTCCTGAAGTATGTGACACACATTATGTCAATCTGCCCAAGTCTTCTCTTAAAGTAAAAATTCTAGTTTTTTTTTTTGGTGTGTGTTTTTCTCAAAACTTTTGGGCACTTTTGTTATGAGGGTGACGATTTGAAAGTTCAATAGTTTATATCTGGTTTGTAAGTTTATTATCTGTATACAGTTATTTTTGCCATTATCTTGCCTTATTGGAACTGATGCGTCCATGGCCTATTCTTACGACTGTGCACTCTGATGATTAATATTTTAAGGCCAATGTCTTACCTGAGGTTTCCTTTTCATTCAACTTATCGACTGAATCTACAGATTTTTTTTTTATTTCATGATCTCATCAGGGAGAAGTAAAAAAAACTGTGGGAAAAAAGGCAGCTCTCGCCACTGACTACATCTCCATTTTCTGCTGACAGGAGTTATCCAGAATCCCACCTGAGTTTATTACAGGTTACAGAGAGTGCACTTTTTTGATGCTGTGGTGTCGGCTTTGGTGTGTCCCTTACATTGCTGTGGGGGATGTACGGTGGTTCAGCGTAACCCCTCAGGCTGTATAACCCCACCTGCTGCTGCTGCTCCTCCAGCTTCAAGGACTCGATCTCTGACTTCAACTCTTTAAGCTGATCCTGCAGGTGCTTGCTCTTTTCCATGTACTCAAGCCTGGTGGGCATACACACACACACACATCCAAATTTGTGTGCCAATCATTACAGATTATTCTACAATAAATAGCTAATAGAATAATAATATCTATTAACTAAATAATAACTTTGCTTAAGCCAAAGACAGGTACATGTAGTACAAATACAGTGAAATTATCCCAGTGAAATATTAAAAAGTTGCAGTATTACAACCCCATTATTTGTACCGTTCACGTTCGATCTCCATAGACAATCTCTTCATGTCTGAATCTTTAAAGTCCAGTTGGTATGAGGCGGCCACATCCATCTGCATCTCTGTATTGTCAGGGCCAGGTGGGGGTGGAGGATTGGAATATGCAGCTATCAACTGAAGAGAAAAAATAAAATACATAGCATATATTCACATTTCAATCACTGACCTACAAGTATTGCACCAACATTTCTGAGCAAAGATATAGTCTTTACCAGGAAAAGGAGACGGAAATCGAACAAATGAATAAATTCTGACACAGATGATAATAATTACTAATAATTTTGAACTGTAAATGTATATTAGACATAATGCATAATTATTTAAGTTTAATAAGTATTCCAGGGTGGCACAGTGGCATAGTGATGAGCACGTCCCCCTCACAGCAACAAAGTTTGAGTCCCGGGTTCGGACAAGGGTGCTTCTCTGTGGAGTTTGCATGTTCTCCCTTTGCTTGCATGGGTTTCCTCTAGGTAATCCAGTTTCCTCCCACAGTCCAAAGACGGGCACATTAGGCATACAGTATTGGCTGTTTCAAATTGACCCTTGGCATGAGTGTTGCTCTGCAATGGTCTGGCGAGCTGTTCAGGGTGTACCCCGCCTTCTCCCAGAGTTAGCTAAAGAATTAAACCCTAAAGAATTAATCGGCTCAGCAAATGAGGGAGTGACTGACTGTTTCAAATAACTGATGCGACTATTATCACCCGGTGCATCGCCCCTACAAATATCGAGAGAGAGAGAGAGAGAGAAAGCCTACTCTAGCAAAAAAAAAAAAAAAACCCTAAACAAAATCTAAAAGTCTAAAGCAGAGCTTTACTGGGTATGTTGTTTTGGTGATCTCCAGCAGCTTCTGTTTGGCTCTGCGTTCTGCATCTTTGGCCTCGTTCAGATCCTGCTTTAGATGGTCAGCCTCCTTTGACCTGGAAAGCACAAACGAAAGACTGGGTCACTCTTCGGAGTTCTACACGTCACCGCTCACAAGCTGAATTGAAATGCAAAGAAAGTTGTGAAAATAGACCTCCTCTCTGACTGTTCCACCAGTTTTACAGCTAGCTGCTCCGCCTCCCTCATCTTCTGCTCCATTAGCCTGTGCTCCTCTTTGGTCTTCAGGGCTGTGACCTCCAGCCTCTGTCTCTCCTGCTCTGCTTCGGCTGCTTTGTGAGCTAGCAGCTTTGCCTCCTCCTCAGCAATCTGGGCCTTCTCTGCCAACAAGTCAGCTGTCTCCTCCGAGCGCAGCTAAAGGAGGGATGAAAAGAAAACAGTTTAACAAACATGTATGTATGACATCATTGAGATTATTTTTTTTTACACTTCAGCACTCCTCTAAAGTACATCATTTCTGAATTTCACCAAGTTTCTCACCAGAGCTTCGTTAGCCATACGAGCCTCGTCCTGAAGCTGAAACAGTCGGCGCTCCATCTCCTCTTTAGCCCGCTCCGCGTCCTCCCTCATCTGCTTTTCTCGCGCAAGAATCTGACGTTCCATCTGGCACAAATAGACATACAATATGAAAATCAATATGAATAACAGCATCTTGACCAAACACAATGCCAGAAAATAACTCTAGGGAGATGTCTCTTAACCACAGTGTAACACATAATTAAATTAATACCCTAACTAGCATTAAGTGGCTTAGAAAATTAATGAATAACTAGAGCGCAAGGTACCTCTGACACACAACATGGCTAACGTAGCAAACAAGACCTACATGGAAACTAGTTTTAATTACCCATGTGCTTGTCTGACGATGTTCTAAATTACATTATGACACTGAATAAGTAAAAAACCTCTCTCGTTTAAAGGGTGTATGACATGGCTGGGGTTTGACCTTTCAAGGTCAAACATGATTGTCTCATTTAATATTCCATATATGGTCTCCTATTAGTGCTCCGCAGTAACAGCACGCGTTGTGAAGTTATAAGCAATCTAAATTGTGGCCTTGATTTTATATCTTTCCAGGTCACTCAAGGTCAAAGTCAGTTGTTCCACCGCAGGTCCAAACATGATATCCTATTACAGTTTTGTAGTAACAGCATGTCTTTAGGCACTCATTTAAGTTATAAGCGCTCCATCTCCAAAACTTTGTGATCTTTCTCTGACCTTCAAATTCCAATTTTAAAACTACAAATCATTACTGGGGCACAGGTAGGGTAGCATTCACACCAAGCTCTTTGAAAATCCTTCCACAGGTGTGGTCAAGATTTTGTTTAGAGAAAAACAACCAAACACCTGTGATTACAACACTTCTACCTGTTTTGTAGTGGAGGTAATAAATACAAGAAGCAGACCTTTTTCCTGGCCTTTTCTTCTTTGGCCTGAGATTTCATCTGCTGCACTTCAATGGAGTCCACCTTCCTCCGCCTCATGAAGAGGTCATGATTCCCAATACACAGCTGTAAGATCTTAGAAATTCAAACAGATAAGGTTTAATATATATTTCTAAACACAATATTCAATCTATTGTAAAAGGCACTAAAACAATAGGAAAAACTATGTTTATACAGAACAGATAACTTACCAGCTTGTTTACTCTGAGTTGTGAAGAATAGAATTTAAAGACATCCTTCTTTTTGTCCAATGGCTTAATTGTAAACTGTTAACACAAGCAAAATTTTAGAGTTACATCAGGAATCACAAGGACACCCATCAGAGCACTGTACTGTACTGTTCTGGTCAAAGCCATTTCTCTTCCACCATATTACTCGTACCATAACAACGCTAACTCCGCTATGCTCTGGTACAAAAGCAATTACTAATGCAGCATTTAAGTCTGGTGTGTTTTTGTAAAAAGGGCTGATCTGATACCTCTTTTTCACTGTAGGAGATGTTCCGGATGCCACTCCAGGGGAAGGATTTCTGGGGGTTCAGTTTGCTATCAGGGCTGTAAATATGAAGTCCCTGTGCATCGACACCAAGCAGGAGTTCCTTATCTCTCTTATTTTGCTGAAAAAGCCACAAGTTACACACAAGTAACTACATTTATTCCAAATATATTTGAAACATACAGTAAAGGTTAGACACGACCATGACCTACCGTGATGGAGAAATAGCTGACGCCATACATGTCAAGATCCTGTGCTATTTTCAGATACTCCATCTCTGCTTCATCCCTGGGAAAAAAAACATCAATTCGTAAAAGACAGAAATGTTTTTAATTGAGTTCTTCTTCTCTCAGTTTCATGCCGAGTGCAATTTACCAGGAGCAATTTAAAAGGCGCACAAAAAAATTCAGATGTTATGAATCTGTGCGAACACATGAATCCAAGCACATTTGCTTTGAACATCCAAACCAACGTGGAATTGAACGTACATGTAGGAGTACCCGACCCCTCCCTGTCCACGCCCACATTTAAATAGGCAAATCATATTTAGATGAATCCTGCGCGGAAGATTCCCGTTTCCGCAGGATCAGAAAATGCTTATAATATGAGGAAGAAGGGGAGGCGCACAAGAATGTAGTGTTTGTGCTGTGCAATCGGTGGCAAAAATGACCCCATGCTCGTAGGCATCCACACAAATATCAGTGATTCAGTAAATGCACTGGTGAATGGTTGAAATCACCATCGCGCACAGTGCCAGCCTGTAGTTCCCAACCATGCTGTTACTCAGGGTGTAGGAATCGTGGTTGAACCAGGAAACCTCGCCACAATGTTAGTTC
>JAOUQZ010000019.1:12295594-12309573 GCA_028564935.1 Neosilurus hyrtlii
TCAGCTGAGATGGGCGCCAGCCTCCCCGCGACCCTAAGTAGGAATAAGCGGTTCAGAAGATGAATGAATGAATGAATCTTTTAGTGCTTAACATGACTGTTACAATGAAAGCATTTGTGCAAATTAGTTGAATGGACATGGCCTTTCTTTGTACCAGTGATGGACACAAACACACTTGTGATTAATAACACATTTGCAATAAATAAATGAATGTGTAAACGCAAACTAGGAAATTTATGCTTAATGGATATTTATACTTCGTTATATATTTTCTTTTTCTTTTGGGATCATTAAACCTAATCTGGACCAATGTTTTTATGACAAACTAAGTTATACCAGTTTGTATTATAAGCAAACTGGCATATATCCCTTAATGTAAGTAATATTCATTTTAAGCATTCATTCATTTATTCATATACCGAACTGCTTAATCCTTCCCTACCAGTTCGGTATATGAATAAAAGAATGAACGCCAGTCCATCGCAGGGATAACACATACATACACAACAATACACATTTACACTGACACCTAGGGGCAATTTGGAACGGCCAATTTGCCTAATGTGCATGTCTTTGGACTGAGGGAGAAAAATTTCCTGGAGGAAACCCATGCAAGCACAGGGAGAACATATAAACACGCGAACCCACATTCTATGCTATTCTTGCTATGAGGAGGGCGTGCTAACCATTTTGTTCCCATGCTGCCTGTAATAATTATTGTACACCTTAAATTCGATCCTATTCTTTTGGATTCCCACAAAGCCTTTTTTTGCCGAATGATCTCACGGAAATATTAGAAAACAATACGCCATATACTTGTTGAATAATTTGAGTTAACGGTATATAATGACTTAATGGATGCCCAGCAGTAGTGCTGGTTGCATGGAGAATCCAAGATTTATATTGACATGCAAAAACAATATTAAATTAAAAGCATGCAACACTTTATATGAACTAAGGAGAATATACAACATTCATTAAAGAACAAATCAACAGTGCTTTTTAACACTCAGAGGGCCTGGGCTCTGTATTTATAAAGATTAAAAATGAAATTTCTGCTTTTTTCAAATACAGATGAAAAAGAGATGCTTTGGCTTTCCAGTTTTCTTTTTTAGCCCCTGCAAATTTTGTTGCATGAATTCAGCAGGACTGCAACAGAAATGACTGATGTAGGTTTGGGTGAGGTGGATTTGAAAGGTTCTTCAGGAACCACATTTTATTTAATAATTGAGTAAGAGAACAAATTCCTCTCACTAAACCAATTCATCTGCATATAAATACCTAATCGCACTTTCCAGCACTGAAGATGCAAACTACGGCCTAACAAAACTAATAGTTGCTCCACAATTTAATAAAAAAAAAAAAAAAAAAAAAAAAACCAAAAACCCCTCTAACCTCATATGTCCCTAATTGTACCAAATCATCCTTTATTCTGGATTTAAAATCAACTTTAATTGTTTTGACAAATATTAGCATGTTCAAAGGATTAAACATGCTTTCATTCTGATTTGCATGACAGGAGACAGCGTCAGCCTTAAGCACCACGAAACAGACTAATCAACATAAATTGACTAATTTAAACCTCCCACCCCAAGATTCTGCTCTATTGCATTGAACTAATTAAACTAGCCATCCACCACAACAGGAGAGCAAACATGGAATTTTAAGTAGACCCAGTTACATGGTAAAAGGCACTTGGAGTTCAAAAATTTCATACAATGCAACACTTTGCTGTTCACATTTGTGAACTTTGGGTTCAAGAGTAGCAAATTGAAGAAATCCAAAGTTTTGGACTTCTGTTAGCAAGAAAGTGTTCTTAAATTACACAAATAAGCATCTTGCATAAGAAAACCCACAGTTGTATTAGATTAAAAGTTTTGCAAGCAGTTCATGTATTTAGATCATTTCCTACAGCTGTTAAACAATTATCCATGCAAGGTAGTCTTGCGTGAAAGTAGCCCATTAGCAGGACTTGGGCAAAATTTAGTCAGCAGTGCAGCTTGCTTAACAAAGCCATGAGTCAAAGTTTTACTAAAAGATCATTAATCCATAACCTACAGAGGGGGGAACAAAAACCCACACCCAGAATTATTTACATGAAAGTAACTTTATTAAAAAAACAGTACAATAAAAACAAGTTATTTAAGTCAGCAGTCAGGCCGGCAAAGAAAGTTCATTAGTCCTACACATAGTTGCTACGACCAGCACTTGACCTTGGCGCTGTGTATTTAACAGAATAGCCTTGAGATTCATTCTTGGGACACTGGCAGCAGAGGAGCGCACCTCCCATCAGCAGCAAAGCAGCGGCAGCCCAGCCAATGAACAGTGATGCACCGAGCTCACGCTTCTGTGCAGCCATCAACGCAGGGTTATAAAAGTCCCGGATCACTGTATTAGCAGACCAACTGACTGGAATCAAGCACAGAACACCACTGACCACGAAAAACACACCAGCCACTACAGACACCCGGGCCTTAGTTGGTTCATCCTCGATGCAGTTTGTGCACTTTCCTCCAGCGACCGCAAGCAGGACACCGAACACGGTCACGAGGATGGAGATGACAACCAGAGCACGCGCAGCCTGCAGGTCCTGAGGCAGAGCCAACATGGAGTCGTAGACTTTACACTGCATCTGTCCTGTACTCTGCATCACACAGTTCATCCACAAACCCTCCCAGAAAATCTGCGCGGTCACAATGTTCTCCCCGATGAAGGCTGTCACTTTCCACATGGGCAGAGCACAGATGATGATATCTGCAATAAAACCAATAAGTCCCAGAACCAAACCCAAAAGCTGTAGACCTGAAGCTGCCATGCTGCCTGACTAATTAATAAATATTAAAAGCACCCAAAGACTTGAGAAGCTGTGTGTTTCTGTGCCCCTTTTGTATGCTTCATGGTAATCATGCAAAGGTGCTAATCACTGCAACTAATTGCACCATGTGACTGCATCCAGCCCTTACCAATTAAAGCTAGCAAACCCAAAAGGAAGTCTTGCTAAATATTGTGAAGGGTTTGCCATTTTGTTAATATCTCTTAAAGACAGTGATAAAATATTCTGCAGACTGAAAGAGTCTCGTTATATTTAGATTATCAATCCTGATCCTGATCCTGGGGGCCAGTTCACCTACCAGACAATTTATTTAACTTGAAATACAGTGTATTCTCTTGAAAGTAAAATGCAATTAATTTTTAAGCCATCTGCTTACTCCTGTCCACAAGTGTCAATGAGCCCTGCATCCTATCCTATTAATAAATATCACCTTTTTTCTTTAAAGATAGTATGCATTCTTCTGTTTCTTAACACTTGATCTAATACTTTTTCACTTTCTATGAACCGTTGCTGTTGATGATGATATGTGTGTGTGTGTGTGTGTGTTGTAGTAATACAAGGAAAGCAAGGAAAACAAGGAAACCCATATTGTGCAGCTTTAAAATTGGGAGTACAGATTTCTCAAGGGTCAAATAATGTGATATTTTATAAAATTATTAAAGATTCACATATTACTCAGTTCCACATATTTTTTATTAAAACCTGTTATATTAACAGTATTTTCAATCAATCAAATTTTCAGGCACAGAATTTGTCCACATTTAATTTTTTTGAATAAATGTCCATCTCATTAGTTCAAGTACTACAATCATGCAACAGTGAAATACATGTGATCTGTAAAGAAAAGAAGTACATGCTTTTCCGAAGACAAATTCGTTTTTTGTCCCGAGTTCTCATAGAAACATGCACCATGTTGCTCACACATAATTCATCCCTGGGGATAATGATCTAGCTGGGGCAAATTTGGCTGGTGTATATGACTCATTTTCCTTTGGGGGACAATTCCAACAAAGCAGCCCTCCCCCCAGCAGCAGCAGAGCTGCGGATCCCCAGCCAATATACAGGGAGGCTCCTAACTCTCGCCGCTGGGTCTCCACCACCAGCGGGTTGTAGAAGTCTCTGATAACTGTGTGGGCAGACCAGCTCACAGGTATGAGGATGAGGAAGGCAGCGATGATGAAAATCACTCCTGAGATAATGCAGGCTTTAGCTTTTGCTGATTCATCTTCCATGCAGTTGGTACACTTTCCTCCAACCAATGCCATCAGGACACCAAAGATGCCCACTATTATAGAGATGATGGCCATTGCTTGGGCCGCCTGAAGGTCTTGAGGAAGGGCCAGCATGGAGTCATAGACCTTACACTGCATCTGTCCTGTACTCTGAACCACACAGTTCATCCATATACCCTCCCAGATGACTTGCGCTGTGACAATGTTAGCTCCAATGAAAGCTGTCACTCTCCACATAGGCAGAGCGCAGGTGATGATTGTCCCCAGCCACCCAGTCATAGCCAGCATTACTCCTAGGATCTGGAGGCCTTGGGATACCATTATTTTTGGGAATCTGCAATCCTGGGAAAGTTTTAGAAATGTGTCTGCATGTGGGATTAAGACACTGTTTTATACCCCATACTTACAGGGCGTGGTTAAGGAAAAAAGAATAAGTAGTCATTTGATACTTGACCGCTCTTCTATCCATTGTTTTGAAAGTCTGTTTCTTTTTACAACCCGAGCGACCCCTAGCAGGCTCTGACATTGAAATACTGAAGTTGCCGAACATGCTAAACTAGCTTTCAAATTATATGAACCACTAAAAAGTTTTACACATGCATGATGCGCTCTTATCTAAAATCTTGTCTGGGGTTTTTTTTTTTTTTCATTTTAACCTTCATGTGTTGCATTTGTAGTGTGTGTGTGAGATTGGCATATTACAAACTCATGAATTCCCTGACACAAGCACAACAACCCTGCATGCAAAAAAAAACAAATCAAAAAACTGGAAATAAAATGGTGCTAATAAATATTTATGCAAAACACGCCTGGTGGCACTTGGATGTCATAAACATCTGTGGTACAAAAAGGCAGTTTTGGTGATCAGGCCTTGCATGTGCATGTTATTTTTTTAGACCTTAAAAGTTTGCTTCATACAGCTTATAAAGTCTACTTTAGTATTGTATAAATGTGTTTTTTTTTTTTTTAATTAATTTTTTTATGCAGCATAATATGTACTTTTTTTTATTGATTAATTGATTAACTGACTGGTTGACTTGATGGTTACCTGTTTGGTCTGTTTTTGGTTGATTATTAATTGATTTGATTAACTGATCAATGAGTATGTTGTTTAGTTAATTTACCTGACAAACTGGTTGATTAGTTAATTTATTATTTTTTGGCTGAATGATTGGTTGATTGATTAGTGCTGGGTGAGTATATGAATCATAAAAGATTAATTAAATAATTCATTGACACTTTTTGCTGATTGCTCTGCATGTAGGTTGATTGAATGACTGACAAATTGATTGATTGACTAAATGCTTTTTGATAGATTGATCAATTTGTTGGTTAGTTGATTAAATTATTGATAGATTCGTTGATGGACTAAATGCTTATTTCTGATATTTCGGTTTGTTGACTGACTGATTAACAGATTGGATTATTGACTAATTGCTTTTTTACTGATTGAGTGATTGATACATCGGTTTGTTGATTGACTGATTAACAGATTGGTTTAATGGTTTTTTATTGATTGATTGAGTGATTGATATGTTGGTTGGTTGATTGACTAATTGCCTTTGTTTATTTATTTATTTATTGATTAATATATTTATTAATTTATTGGTTGATTGAGCAATTTATTGATATGTTGGTTGGTTGGGTGATTGAATGATTGACACATTTGATTAATTGATTGATTGATTAAATGATAGGTTTGTTAGTTGATTGAATGACTGACACTGAATGATGAAAACACTGAAATATGTTATAAAATTTGTTTTGTATTTGTGTTAGGCTCTTAGAAATATCTGATAGGTAGCTCACATAGATTTGTTAGTTAATAGTAATACTGTCTATGTATATTTATCTACATGCTTGCCTGATTTACCCTCCAGGGCAGTATTGGAGACACATTTAAATACAAATGTTTATTTTTCAGGTATGACTTTTTCTTATTTAAGTTCAAAGAGTATAAGAATAAAAGATAGAATGTTAAGTTTATGCAAGTGCGCAAGCTTTTCTTTTTCCCCTTTCCTGTGTGTGTATGTGCGCGTGCGTGTGCGCGCACATTGAAATGTTTTAAAACACATCCAAGATTTATGGCTTACATACAAAAATATTTTCAGGTGTTGTTTTGTTAATAATCATAATAAATGATGCCTGATAAATACATGAAATTCTTAATTTATGTTTAATTGACTATGCAGTAGTGTATATTGCTACATGACCAGTCTTTTTCAACAGGACCACACCTAAACTGGATTGGCAAGGTAAGACAACTCCCTTTGTAAATTTTTTTGTTCATAGTCACTGAGTTGAATTTCTTTGTAAAAGTTGCAGCACATTATTCAGTTAAACATGTTTTCAACTTTCCCCCCACCCAAGTTTCAGAGGAAAAAAAAGCAAAAACAAAAGTTGATGTTAGACAGAAGATTTTGATTTTATTTCTTTTTCTATTTTGATATCTGAGGAAAAAAATTTGAATGATATATGCTATACAAAATCATTTATTTACAAATCCACAAAATCTTAAAATGGAACGAATGAAGAAAAATTGAAAGAGCTTAAAAAAATTTAAATGATATGCTTAAACACAACAAACAGTCATTCAAGAAAAACTTTGCAAACATTATACAGTAATGCATATTGTGTAAATGTATTTAAAAAAATACCCCAGTGACATTTACTCTTAAGCTGTCCATTAAGTCCTCATAAAAACTGCTCAGTACTTGTGCATATAAGACATTGTTTGACTGTCTTAAACATAGCCCTTATTGGAAGGTGGTGCAGAGGCCTCAGAGCGAGCAGCTTTGTATTTGGCTGTGTATCCTCCATTGTCTTCACGTGGGCAGCTGGAGCACAGCAGACCTCCTCCGATGATCAGCAGAGCAGAAGCTCCCCAGCCGATGAACAGTGATGCGCCCAACTCCTTCTTCTGTGCCTGGACGGTCAGTGGGCTGTAGAAGTCTCTGATAATAGTTTGGGCGGTCCAGCACACAGGGATCAGACACAATACCCCAGAAATAATGAAGACCACGCCCGCTGCCACAGCAACCTTCGCCTTAGATTTCTCTTCCTCTATGCAGTTGGTACACTTTCCTCCAGCCATGACCAGGAAGATGCCCAGGATGCCCACAATGATGGAGACGATTGTGAGTGCACGTGCAGCTTGGAGGTCAGAGGTCAGGGCCAGCATAGAGTCGTACACCTTGCACTGCATCTGCCCTGTGCTCTGGACTACACAGCTCATCCATATGCCTTCCCATTGTATCTGTGAAGTGACGATGTTGCTGCCAATAAAAGCAGAGACCATCCACATAGGTAGAGCGCAGACCACGATAACTCCGATCCAGCCAATGACTCCCAGGGCCGCACCCAGCATCTGTAACCCAGCCGATACCATTTTGCTCTAGTTCTTTTGGCTTCCTTTTTTTACTGGTCTTCAGCACTCTGTGGTTTCTTGGCAAGCTTCTGACAAGTGCAGTCAGAGTAGATACTATAAAAGTGTTTGATAGGGGGTGGGGTTTGTGACACAGGCACCACCTCACAACCTGCTTTTCTGGTTTCCCTGTTTTCCTTTATGCGTTACTAACATGAAACTGTTCCCTGTGAGATTCTGACTCACCTGGTAATATCACACTAACCTTCTATAGTCACTTCCGTTTTAGTGCTGGTCTTGATCTATTCTGTTTACATCAGAAACTGAGTCTGTGAGTCATAGTATCAAATGCTAATATTAGACATTTTGTGACAAGAAAATGATTTGTGGTTTATTTTAAAGACAGAGAACCCCATGCAAATTAGATCCTTAGTTTTTGAATCATTCTATTACTTCTTCTAGACAGGAAATCTATGTAAACAAAAAACTTAATTTCTATCAGACAATGGCAACAATTAATAAAGCCACACTTAGCTTTTATTAAAAGTCCAGATAATGGAAAAAACACCAAGAAGGAACCCCTGACTTAGTATATACTTACAATAATAGCTTAATCATGTGATTGTTTTTCCCAATATTTAATTGACAATATACCTTTGGAGAAGCATGGTGGCGTAGTGGTTAGCACGTCTGATTCACAGCAAGAAGGTCCTGGGTTTGAGTCCTGGGCTCTGGGTCAGCATTTCAATTTAAAGTTAGTTTGGGTTCCTCCGGCAGTCCAGAGACATGCACATTAGGCTAACTGATTGTTCCAAACTGCCCCTGGGTGTAAGAGAGAGTGTGAATGGATGTGTGCGTGTGTTGGCCCTGCAATGGATTGGCAAGCAGTTCAGGGTGTACCCCACCTCTGCCCAGAATCGGCTGAAATAGACTCCAACCTCCTCGCGACACTTATAAGATGAAGTGATGCAGCAAATAGATGGATGTTTTTCCCCAATATATATTTGACAATATAGCTTTGAAGACAATATAGCTTTCATAGTGGTTCATATGTCTGCCTCACGGCAGGAAGGTCCTTTCCCCCACTTGCATGGGTTTTTTCCAGGTACTCTGGTTTCCTCCCACAGTCCAAATACATGTATAGTAGGCTAACTGGCTGTTTCAAATTGCTTCTAGGTGTGAGTGTAAGTGTAAATGGTTGTGTGTGTGTGTTGACTCTGTGATAGACTCTCCAGGGTCTACCCCGCCTTCGTCCAGTGTTGGCAATTCCGAAAATAAATGAATGAATGAATAAATGCATCTTTGGGTTTGGAAATGTAAAAGTGTAATGCTAGTAATATTTAAAATTTTGTATGTTCAGGTCAAAATATATAAAATGTCTTCATGTTAAATGTAAATCTAGCTTTATGTTAGATTTACAGCTACATGACAACAAAATGAACAGCCAGGAAAAGACAGACAGGAGAATACAATAAAGCTGCGTTCACACAGGAAGTGAAAAGTGACCATGCAATGTCAACGATCTTTGCGTTAAGGTGATTTGTTAAAAATATACAAATGTCACACATTTCAAATGCTTAGTGTACTTTTAAAGAAAGTCAAAACATGTTCTGCAGTAATAATGAAGAACATCAAGCTTATGCTCTGAAACTTATTTTGCTTTAATTCTATCATGTGATGACATAAAAAAACACATTTAATATTTACATTGTAAAATATGAATTATTAATTATGCTGAAAGAAAAAACGTTCAAATCAGAGTATCAGGGTGAACTTTTTTCTGTTTCTCACTGCATCACAAATCTCACTGAGTCACACCCTATTCGCTTCTTGGGGCACTGAGGAAATCATTAGATTTTTTTTTCTTTTAAACAAACCCATTGGAGCTGTGGATTCAAAAAGACATGAACATTCCATAGAAGTGTGTGTTTGTTTTTTGACTCTGTCGGTTGAAATGGGGAGGGCCAGGTGGAATAAACCAGCAGACACCCAATCTGGTTGAACCAGTTTGGTGAACGCTAAACGTGAACGTTAAAATCCTCTGCGTAGTCATGACTGAAAGCCAACTTCTGAACACTGATTAAACAGTGACCTGCTTTGTTCCACAGTTTCCAAACAAGTTACAAATCAAAATGGGTGTGGCCTTAGTGCATTGTTGTTGTTTGTGGTATAAAACTGTAGGGAGCAAAGCATGTTTAACTCTGTCGTCTCCTTGTATAGACTAAGACCAGAAGTTAGATCGTTTAGAATTAGTTGTACAGAAAAACGCAGTAAATACAGTAACGATGGGAATGGTGTTCATTATATACATACACAATCCACTTAATCCTTCAGTAAGAAACACCAGACTGTTTACTCCCATTCTGTGCTTGAGAGACAGGTTTCATTGGCTTCAAATGTTAAGAGCAAGAAACAACTTGTTTATAGTGGAGCTCCTGAGCACAGCACCATAGTCATAGAATATGGCTTGGCTGGTTATCCCATATTTTGTCCGGTGTCCACACGTGCCCACCACAGGAACCCCAATACGTCCATGCTGATCAGAATCAGATTCAGCAACAATGTTTGACTCCAACATTGTTTACACCCAACTTGGTATATGGATTTGGGATACCTTACTGAGCATGTGCAGACCATTTTGTATCATTGCTCTTTTAACAGAAGTGATTGCCATCAAATTAATTTGCTCTAGTGACCCTGACCTGCCTCTGTCTGGCACTTCATTGCTGCTTGCAGGTATAAGGTTCATTATTTAATATTAATCACAATGAATCAGGATTTGGACTCTATGTTAAATAATCAAATAATTAGACAATCAAATAATAATCTATGTCAAATAATCACGTTCAACAATACTGGTACTATTTTTTATTAACATCAACAAGCTTTCAAATAGGTTACCAGAATCTACAGTAGCCAGCAGAGTTCAGTTAGAGATCATACTGCTGATAATTGTTGTGACTGCACTTCCTGTTGCGTGAAAATAAGATGCAGTTATCTAGTGCTATATGCATGAGGTTGATTAATCTATCACCGTATCCATCACAGTTGGTTAAGCATCATCGTACCCTGCTCTCAAAATAATGCAAACACATTATTTTGCAGACATTGGAGTGTGTCCACAAAACACTGTAAAAAGAGACAAGCATTCCAAACAGGATTTTTCAGTTTCATGACACACCACAGATTACACATCAATTTCTTTTCATACACTATATATTTTTTCCAGGTATATAACAATAACTCAAGATGAGGTGGATATTGCTGAGTAGTCCCCTAGACCAAATGTTAAAAAAGAAAATTTTCTGCAAAGTGCAAGTGCACTTAGCGCCAACGGTGGCAGTGCACTCGTTGGGTTGCTGGTGTGGAAACGTGAGCACAGACATGACAACAAAATCGAGCACATGGATTTATGACATTTGCATAAGTGTAGCAAATTTTATACCTTTAATCAGTCTGTAGTTTCATTCATTCATTTTCTAAGCCTCTTAATCCTAATTTGGGCGATTTGGAACCACCAGTAAGCCTACTGTGCATGTTTTTGGACTGTGGAAGGAAACCGGAGTACCCGGAAGAAACCCATACAAGCATGGGGAGAACATGCAAACTTCACAGAGGAACCGAATCAGGGCGAACATGCTAACCACTGCACCATGACGCTGCCCTAGTCTGCAGATTTTATTTTATTTAATTTTTTAAAAAAAGAGAAAGAATGAAAAGAAGGCCTTCTTTGGAAATCTCACTGAAATCACTGCAGCCACTGTTTTGCAGTTACTCAATGTCCATAAACATTTTTATGCTGCATTTTTTAACTATTCATTTTCCCATCACATAACAAAACTTATGCTACACACAAACCGCATTAAACATCACACTTCATTCATTCATTTATTTTCTGAACCACTTATTCCTAATTAGGGTCACGGGAAGGCTGGCGCCCATCTCAGCCGACTCTGGGCGAGGGCGGGGAACACCCTGGACAGCTCGCCAGGCCATCGCAGGGCCAACATCACACTTGTTTCATCAATGAATTGATTTTCATAAATTGATTAGAAAATAAATAAACAAATGTACAGGCTTATAGCACCAAAATATTTTAATGGACTGTATAATTGTATTTATTTAATGTATATAGAAATTCTTTAATTCTAATGTAATCTTTAACGTATCTTTAATTCTAAAGCCATAGTCTTTGCACGTTTATATCAATTATCTTGAATCGTTATCAAGATGTGCACCATTCAATGTGGGATACGCGTGAACAAAGTAGGCGCATGCGCAGTACAGTTCGGGTAGGGCACACGAATCAGGTACAGCGACAAGTGGCACGTGCGCAGTATAGCCGGAAGCGATTTCAACTGACATCAAACGGATTTCGCAAGCTGATGACGAGTTTTATGAAACAGCCAATTGGTGATCACCTCAAGGACAACGTCCAATCATTGCAACTTATTATATATCCTACAGGTTGAACACAAACAAACCTCTCTCTCTCTCTCTCTCTCTCTCTCTCTATATATATATATATATATATATATATTTATATATATAATACATAGATTTTACACATTACAAGGATAGAGAAAATAAATAAGTAAACAAATAAATTTAAAAACAAACAATCAAATAATAATAAAATTTCGAGGTCTAATCAGGGATAAATATCTCATAAACCTGTTTTTCATAAACCTCCAAGCGCTTAATTTTTTTATTTTTTTTTTAATAATCACTTCCTTCAAAACTATAATAAACAGTGGGTGTACCTTCCTATATGAGGATCTAAGGAATTAATGTTTGACCATAATAATTAAGCTGTACTGTATTGTTTTGTTTGTTTGTTTGTTTGTTTTTACCAACACAAACAAAAAGATCTACATGAAAAAAAAGTTGAGGTTTAATTTAAATATTTTTATATTTTTAGTCTAATATGAATTAAAGACAGAAAAATGAAATATTGCATCAATTTAAAAAAATAATAAACAAACAAACAATAAATAAATAAGTCACACAAAATAGACTCAGGGTAAAATTTTTATTTACAATTATTTAACTTTTTATTTGAGTATTTCTTCAAGGATGTATGTCGAGAAGTTAGTTAATTTCTTTCTTTCTAATATCTTTATTTATTGATTTTGGCATTCTTTTTTTTTTTTTTTTTTTTTTTTTTTTACCTGATTGTGTAATATACTACAGTGCACAAATAACTCTGATGATATCACCCAGAAGGCACGCATACTTCAGCTGCTTAGAACCGGAATTCCACTAGGAGCAGTGACGTATCACGTGTGAACAATTCCCTTTAAAATGACTCTTCACTGAATTTTTGGCACATTAGGAACCGACTCTAAAGAACCAGAAACTCCGTCGCCAATGTCTCTATTAAAAAAAGAGACAAAATAGAATAGTGATCAGTTAATAGAGTCTACGTTAAAATGGCTGAAATCTGATGTTTGTGTCAGAGATCATGAAAGTCAGTAATATGTACAGTTGGGTAACACATCTGATCTGATCACTGACTCTCTGTTTCTTTTTGCAGGTGTCTTATGCAGAAGACTGATAGAATGATGTATGACTGATATCATACAGTCAAGGTTAAGGTTATTGCCTGTCAATAAAATGGTAAATCTCTGTCCACATCTCTCTGTTTGTGAGCCGAATGAGTCGACTCTAATTAGGGAGTTGATCAAGAGATCTGACTCACTGAAAAGATTCGGAATTCCCCTCTCACTGGTGTACAGGAGTCTGGTAATTTCCAGATTTAGGCTGAAAATGGGTGGTGCTACTTCAACACTGAGAACCTCCCAGTTCCCTGAAACAAGTGCAGTGGGACTAAGGCAGATAATTATTTTAATATTACACTATAATTTAAACATAATTTTATGCAAAGTCTGTCACGCTATGCTATTAGGAGGTCCTAAAGGCCAAAAGGACAAACATTAACGTGTAGCCACTCTACTTAACAGTGTTCTTCATGTGTTAATTAGAATACACTGATAGTGTATTTGTAAAAAAAAAAAGAATAATAATAATTCTACAAACCTTCCATCATTTAGGAAACTAACAACTTAACAAAACACTTCGTTTCAGGGATTCACAGATTGGCATAAAGCTACTTTTTCAGAATTAGACAACATCAAACTTTCTGTAGTGTCAGATGTAATCAGGGAAATTTTCAAGCCATCAATTGTTGTGACAAAAAGTTAGATCGTTTGACCCCCCCCCCTCCCTTATTTTTTAATCACTCACCGGCAATAACAACTAATAACCTCAATTTTTTTGGTAAATCTTGCCCAACATTGCCGTTTTCGGCCTCACAAACACCTGGCCTTGCGTGTCAACTCCATTTAGGCTTACTTTATAAGTGCAACCACACCCGGCAACACTCACTGCGCATGCTTGAATGTGACATTTGAGAAGACACCCCGAGCAAACAGAAACTCGCCAGGCAGCATTATCACATCGTTCACGGAACAGAAACTGCACACACACACACACACACACACACACACACACACACACACACACACACACACACACACACACACACACA
>JAOUQZ010000019.1:12320815-12362854 GCA_028564935.1 Neosilurus hyrtlii
CACACACACACATTTTATATATATATATATATATATATATATATATATATATATATATATATATATATATATATATAAAGGGCAGCATGGCGGTGCAGTTGTTTGCAAGAAAGCCAGGGTTCTATGTGGAGTTTGCATGTTCTACCTGTGCTTGCATGGGTTTCCTCCAGGTACTCTGGTTTCCTCCCATAGCCCAAAAATATACACAGTAGGCTAATTGGCTGTTCCAAATCACCATTAGGTGTGAGTGTGAGTGTGAATGGTTGTGTGTGTTGGTCCAGGGTGTACACTGTCCTCGCCCAGAGTCTGCTGAGTTAGGCATCAATTTGATCAGATTCTGTAGCTGTAGCTATAACAGTATGGATCTTTGGTACATTCCTGTTTAACATTACTTAGAATGGTTTCAGAGCAGCAACAGATTCCTGCCTCAGTCTTATCTAAAAAATGGGTGAATTCCTGTAACCATTTGGTCATAAATAACTAAAGAGAAATAAAAATCAACAATGCTATTGATTTTTGAGAAGAAGTGGGAGGTACTTACTCAGTGATTTGCTGAGCTTCTTTATCCTCCTAGGGTTGCAGGAGGCTGGAGCCTATCTTAGCTGACACTGGCTAAAGGCGGGGTACACCCTGAACAGCCCACCAGACCATCATAGGGCCAACACACACACACACACACACACACACACACGTTCAGACTCTGTATATTCATAGTCATAGACATATCCACTTAATTGATTGGCTGTGTAATGTGTTTCATACTCACTGACTCATTTGCTGATGGCGGGGTACACCCTGAACAGCTCGCCAATCCATCACAGGGCCAATACTCACACAACCATTTGCACTCAGATCCATATCTAGGGGCAGTTTGGAACAGCCAAGGGAGCAGTTGGGGATTAGGTGCCTTGCTCAAGGGAACATCAGCTGTGAAGGTGGAAGGCGCTGTACACTCCTCCCACCACCACACATTTTTCCTACAGATTCGGGAATCAAACCAGCAACCTTTCGGTCCTAAACCTGCTTCTCTAACCATTAGGCCACGGCTGCCTCATGATTCTATGAAAACATTACATAAGGCAAGTTGTGAAAGTTTGTGGCTGCAGAAATCAATAATTTACAAAATGTGATGTTTATGAAAATGTTTATGAAATCATTCATCATTCATTCATATTCTGAACCGCTTAATCCAGAAACACATTGACGGCTATGCAGCCTACTCTTGACGAAAATCAGCAATGGTTCTTTTACATGCCTCTCACCATAGACAGTGAGAGACATGGCCGGCATTTGATAACCGAGTTAGCTGCACTGGGGAGACAGCAGTGACAACCCGTTGATAGTGGGGCTTGAACCCCTGACCTTGGGATCAGTAATCCAGTTTAATAAATTAAACTAAATAAATAGTTGCCAGCTTAATAAAGTTTATTACTACATGCTACCGATCTTCTCTGTGGAGACATGGGTCAGCTGTGTCTTTATAGAAATTTCTAGTCTTTATTTTATTTTATTATTTTATTATAACTTTATAGACTTTTTTACATTTAGATTTTTTATTATGCTTTTGTATATAATTTATTCTTGTTGTTTTTTTATGGGTCTGTAATAAAGTTTTGATTCATTGATTTGAATAAATAGCATCTTTTTTGGATCCAGGTAAAACATTTGAAACAATAGATTATAAAATGCTCATTATTATGAAACTGGGTCAACCAGTTCACTGTTTTAGTTCAACAACTTTTTAGACTTGCAGCTTTTTAAATCAGCATTGATAGCATTGTGTATGAAGAATCAGATGTACAATGTTCAACCCCTAGTAAGTTCATAAGATAATGTGGAGTTTATGTCTAGTATCATGGTAATAATGTTGTTTAAAACACCTGCAAGGTTATATTAGGTTATGTAAGGTTACTACAGACATAAATGACATAACATATACTTTTCTGGCCAAAATGAGAAATAAGCACTTCTCAAAATCACTGAAAACTTCAGATTAACATAACTGCTAACGGAAGTATTAAATGGTATGCTTGTTTTAGAATTTAATAATGTACTTCAGTACTTTTGAAAAACATAGTTTATATATATATATATATATATATATATATTACTCATTCATTCATTCATTTCTAAGCCGCTTAATCCTAATTAGGGGCGCGGGGAGGCTGGCACCTCTCTCAGCCAACTCTGGGCGAAGGGTACAGCTCGCCAGTCCATTGCAGAACCAACAAACATTCAACCATTCACACTCACAACTAGGGGTGATTTAAAAAGCCAATTATCCTTTTGTGCATGTTTTTGGACTGTGGGATGAAACCAGAGTACCCAGAGGAAACCCACACAAGCACAGGGAGAACATGCAAACTCCACGCAGAAACGGTCGAACCCAGAAATCAAACCCGGGGTCTTCATATATACATCAAGGGCTAAGAACCACGGTATTCTAACCCATAAGAACTGTAAGATGAGACAAGGCCATATTTTGACAGATGTGGATAAGGTCTATGCATGCCAGAATGGTCCTTTCATCTTCCTTATGACCTTGAATCATATCGTGAGTATTTTCCCAGATTTTTTAAAATACTTTTTTATATATAGGCATTAAAAAAACACTTTCTTTAATAAAAACATGTGTAAGAGTGTTTTATGCCTCTTATACTATAGAAATAGGTAATATGGAAGCTTTGACTTAAATTCTATTGATATATTTTCCCATATATTTACAATAAAGCTATTTATCACGTTATATAGTGCTTTGAAAATAATGTGCGGAGTTTAAATATCATGACACCACATGCATAATTGTCATACAGGTGCCGGGGGTTCAGGGAGATTTTACACACCTGCAGCCAGTTCAGGTCCACTGGGCAATTGTGACAAACGTGCACCTCTCCCAACACAGACGGCCTTTTCATAAGCTCCTGTGCTATGATTGTGTTTTGTCTTTGCTCTTTGTTCCAGAACTCTACCCGTATTTGCTTTGCTTTTGCTCCTGGTGCTTTGGCCTTGTTTTCTGTATGCTTTTCCTGCTGCTTATTCCAGGTTAGGGATACCAAAGCCCTGGTTTTCCCCACCCATGGAACCAGTTTCTGTCCCTCTATCTCCCACTCCTGATGACAGTAATACTGTCATTACATTTTTTTTTACATTTTCATAATAGATGTGAGCATTTTGATCCATGTTGAGTTACATATAAGCTTGGGGTATGTTCATAAGAAGAAGTCAGAAAGGATACAAACAATTTCAGTGGCACAAGATTTGTTGACTGTTACAGTGTGGTATATAGAGACTACATTAAAAGTTTTTATTACTTATTCTGTTTAAGGTCAGCTGACTCTAGGACAGTGGCGGTGCACACCCAGATTATTTCATATTAGATTTTTATTATTACCAAACAAAAACAGTATACAGAGCACAAGGTCAGCCATGATACCATGTTGCTGGAAGATGGAAGGCTTTTCTTTTCTCATAACCCAGACCCTCTTTTTTTCTTCTTCTTCTTCTTCTTCTTCTTCATTTTATTCATTCATCTTCAGTAAATATTTTCCTGGGCAAGTAGAAGTGAGATGGGAATACACCCACCTAGGGCAACCCCAATAAGACATTGCTGAAACTCAGCACAGACAGAAACCCAATCAAGGACTAAAGCAGTGACTCTGGAGCTGTGAGGCAGTAACACTCACAGTGTCTCAGCTTCTAATTAGTCCACACAGCTTCAGCTCCTCCCTGAAATGTTCATTATCTCCAACATCTGTTTCCTGTTAATGAGCTCACTTCTTAAGGGATCATTATAGATACACGTATAGGCCAGTGTTGGCTGCTGGACTTTGACAGTGTAATATAGATATTTACAGACGTTTCCTAGTGAATATCATTCTGGCCGTCTCTATTTGTTCTTGATTTTAGATCACCCTGTAAAACTGGCTCTAGTTTTGGATGATAACAGAAAAAGCTCATAAACTTCCCTTGTGAATAATTACATAGTTCATACATGAAATACAAATCTGTTTTTTTGACTCTTTACATATTATGCTGCACTTACTACATCCATGTAAGTATGTATTTCAGTGTTTTTATTGTCATATTTTAATTTCTATTTATTTATTTCATTATTTTTATTATTCTTTTTTTTTTACAATGATCTTATTTTCTTTGTTTTAATCCAAAAGCTGAATCTTCACATGATTCAATTTATTTTCATATGTTTTTACTGATAATTCGTTTGTTTTAAAACATGAGATTTTCTGCATGAATCAATCACTCTTTCACTCACTCATCTGCCAAAACACTTACTCCTACTAGGGCCGCAGGGAGGCTGGAGCCTATATCAGCCAACACTGGGTGAAGGCAGGGTACACCCTGAACAGCTCGCCAGTCCATTGCAGGGCCTATTTATTTATTTATTTATTTATTTGTTTGTTTGTTTATTTATTTATTTATTTATTTACCATGTTGAAATACCCATATTTGTCCTCACATATTGCTCACATACTGTACTTACACATAATCCAGTGAAATGCTTTATTTTTACACAAAAGCTTGAGAACAGGGTAACAATATACCTGTAAATGTATTCATTTTTGTAAAGCAGTTTGTTTGCTTAGTTAATCTTAGAGATTCCAGTTCTTGGAAAACCAGCCCAGTTCACTTCATTCACTGCTTCACCCCTCTTTATAAAAATGTTTTCTTTTTTTCCCCAGAAGGATACTACATGCCAAAGTCCAAAGTGTGTTGTGCGAATAATTAAGACCCTTGCTAATAATCTTTAAAGTTTAACCACAAAAGGTTGGTGGTGAAAAGTAACTGATTACATGCCCTTTGTTTGGGGCTGATGTTGTTTTTATTGTGAATCGTAGTTAACCCTCAGTATGTTTGCAACCACTTGAGTATAACCCATAGTATAATTGGCAAAAATGTGACTTTTTCATTGGATCGAACAGCTAAAGGGAATTTTTTCACATTTGGGTGAATATACTAGGACGTTACACTCTTTAACTCCCCAGTTTATATTAAATTCCGATTCAACTCAACGTTACACTCAAAGATCTATTTCAGTAATTGATAACTTCCAGTGAATGAGGATAACTACTACTATAGAATATAAAAACAAGCCAACAAACATGTTTTTCCCAGGACAAGGACGAGACATTCAGTGTTCTTGAATTCCAGTTATCTGATCTTTATAACCTTGGGGCATGTGTACAAGACTGGCTTATACAAACATTTCCATTTTATTGTTGAATTTGAGAGATTTTTAGCATGTAAACTTAAATACATGAACATTAAATTATTCTCTGAAGTGCTCTGTCCTAACTGGACTTTATTCCCCACTGCTTTTATTTTAAATCCAGCAGGGCTTTTTATTTTTCTCTGCATCAGATGGATTCATTCTGAGTCAGGTGATCGAAATAAAGCCCCAGGTCATGTGACCGATACCACAGCAGGTGCTTTCATTTGCCTATACCGGCGCCTTTCAGTGAGTTAGATCATTTGACTCACCTCACCAACAAAAGCCAACTGCATTGTTGAATGAAGCTTCATTTTACCTTTTAATGAACAAAACCATTAATTCTCAATGTATTGTACAAAATGTTTTTGAAATACGTGCTATCTTAAATAAACAGATATGTAGAAAAACATCATTTTTATAATCCTCACAGAATATTATATTTTCATCCTTAAGCACACGGATAGACCTTCGACACATGACTCACTATTGACACATACGATAACTCAGATTTTAAAAAGGGGTTTCCACAGTATTATATGAATGAATGAATAATAGCTTGAGATAAAACTAATATATATATATATAGATATATATATATATATATATATATATTCAGCGAAAAAAGGAAAAATAGATTAATTAATTAATAAAAAAGAAAAGAAAAAAGGAAAATTGGCTCTCAACACCAGAGGTGTTAAACTCAAGGCCCGGAACGCCAACACATTTTATGTGGCCAGCATGAGCATCCAAAGAACATTTTTATCATTCATTCTTTGTATCAATCATTACCATGAAATGTAATTCATCATCCTTCCACTTTGTGGCAGCAGCCCATTTCAAGTAAACAGCTAGCCAGTCATGACTCAAGAAAGATTGCATGCTTGCTTGTCGTTGTTAAGCGTTGATAGAAAATGCAAGTGAATAAAGAAAAAGAGGACAAATTAATAAATTTTTTTTTTGCAATGCAGATTTCATTGTTGCCCTTTTAGAATAGATGTTCAGTGATTATTCAGCACTTGATCACCTTTAATCACATTCAGTGAAAATGAGTTTGACACCCCTGATCTGTACTGTATGCAGGTGCTTAAAGTCCTTTAGGAACGTGACATAAACTGCGGAAATGATTAATACTGGGTTTAGAACTGTCCAGTGCATTATTAAACCCTGGAGGGATAGCGCTGATCCATCAACTTGTCATTGGAATTTACTTACTGTCAACAGAGATGACTTTAATGTTTGGTGAAATGAACAGTAGAATTTATGGCCATGTTTAATAGTGAAAGGAAAAGCATTTCCACATGTACAAATAGACAAAAACTTACAGGATTAGGAAACAGCCATATGGCCATAAGTAAACAACTTGTTAAGGAAACCAATTGAAGAAAAGGCTTGAGTTTGATAAGGATCATAAAGGACAATGAAGCAAAAGGTCATGTTTTCTGATGAGTCCAGATTTCTACCTATCCTTGAGCAATCGTCATGTCAGGGTAGGAAATAAAGCACGTAAAGTTATAAACCCCTCATGCATAGTGGCCATGGTGCAAGCCACTGAAAGAAGTGTTATGGTTTGGGGCTGCTTCAGTTGGTCAGGTCGAGGGTCAGCAGCATTATGGCAGTAAAATTAAGTCAGCTGACTTACTGAATGTACTGATTAACCAGGTAATTCTATCATTGGATTTTCTTTTTCTTTCCTGGTGGCCCTGGTATATTCCAGTACAACAATGTCATAACTCATAGGACTTGTATGGTTATGAGAATGTTGAATTGAACACCTCCAAGTCCTGACCTGAAGCCTACTGAAAGCTAGCGAAGACTTTATGGAGTCAGGTGACGCTCCTATTGTCAATACAAGATCTTGGTGCATACATTAATACAGTTCTGGATAGAAAGAATTGTTGTGACATTACATAAGAAGTCAAAACAATGCTATGTTGAATGGAAGCCATAATAAAAGCTAAAGGTGATTAAATGAAACCACAGTGTGTGCTTTATGTTGGCCAAGTAGTTTCATCTTACATTAGATCCTTTCCTTTCCATAAAGGTACAAAAGATTTATGTGTAAGGGTATGTCCTGTGAAAAGCCTTTACATCCTGAAAGATACAGCTGTTAATTAAATGTAGTACCCTAGTGCTGCTTGCCCTTCTGGTAGACAAATGGGTCAAAACTTTTTACACATTATCATTTAGTTATATGGATGAATGCTCAACTAGCCCAAAAAACTTAAAAGGTGCTTTATTTTTCTGAGCACATGCATCAAAGCTTTATACTGTTAATTAGTCAACTAACACTGAACATAATCTAAAAGGTAGTAGACTTAATATCACTCTCTCTCACTCACTTACTTCCTATTTCACACCCCACGATGCAGTGGGCCACATTCATAGTTTCTTTTGCAATGCACTTTATGTTTTTACCTGAGAAGGTTGCAAGCCCTCTGCAGAACCTGTTCTTTATTACAAACACCAGTCATATTTTCTATGTATTTATATGTATCATTGTATCATTGTAATCATTGTATTTTTTCAATATTTTAAATATTTAGCATTAAGTTTCTAGACGATTTATATATAGGAAATATTATTGTTGTATTTTGTTTCAACTGACTATAGTATGAGTTCAGTGTCTTAAGCATAGCAGTTCTTAGATTCACATAATTATTTTAAGTAAGCATTAAAAAAAGAAAAAGAAGAAAAAACAAAGTAAGGAAGGTGGTGTAGGGCTTAGCACATCTGCCTCACAGCAAGAATCTGTGTGGAGTTTGCTGGTTCTGCCCATGCTTGAGTGGGTTTCATCCATGTACTCTGGTTTTCTCCTACGAAGACACAAACTTTAGGCTAGCTCTTCCAAATTGCCACTAGGTTTGAGTGTGAACGGTTGTGTGTGTTGACATGGTGATGGGCTGGTAAGCTATTCAGGGTCTACCCTGCCTTTGCCCATATTTGGCTGGGATTGGCTTTGGGATTGGCCTTCCTGTTTCCCTGGTAGAATTGAATGAATGAATGAATGACAGGAATCATGAAAAAATGTCATCCTTCTGCTAGGTTCCATAGGCCCTAGGAGACCTTTGTGATTGAACAGGAAAAAGAAGATGATTCTGAATCATCCCTGTTACTCCTATTTACAGCACAGAACAAAAGAGACATAGACTACAGGGCTAAATGTTTAACCTGTTCCCGACTTTCATCCATCCTTTTATCCAGTCGAAACACCTCATTCAAATGTGTTTACATTCATTTACAAGAGACATAGACTGCTTTTTTTTTAAATGACATTGAACGCTTTCATGCCTGTTTGAGATCTCGCCATGGCAACTTTGTGTATAGTTTCTCTGCACCATTGCTTATCATACCAAGCATGCTTAGTCACTGACTCCCGGATCTCACAAAGCCTTATATAATGTAGAGAAGTCAGAAAAGGGAACCTACAGGGGAAACTTCTCTTCAGACTACAATGAGTTGGAACTAGTTCAAGTGGCACAATCAGAATGATGTCATCGGTTTTAGGGATTTTAATAAACAAATCAGGAAGAACAAACAAAAACACAATGGGATTAATATGAAACACTGTTCTGTTTTGCTTATCCTACCATTTGGAGATAGAAAAACTTGATAAAAGTTCTAAAGATACCATGACTTGCACATAAGGAGTTTATTTCTGGTTTAAAGTATTGGTGAAGAATGCATTAAGAAAACTGTCATTTTCCATTTTTAATGTAAGATTATACGTTGTCATGTGAGATTTGTGAATCATTATTAATATATTCATTCCACATGTTACAGTTTGCTTTATGGGTTACAATTACAGTTTACATGCAGTTTCATTGTTTCTATTTGCCAAACCACTTGGGATGCAGAGAGGTTGGAGCCTATTTCAGCCAACACTGTGCGACACCCTGAACAGCTCGCTAGAACACTGCAGAGCATTTTATACTTTTATTCATACAATATTATAGTTTTAGCTCTGTCTCTTCTAAGCCACATGCATGGGCTGTACCTGAAAAACATTACCATAGAGTAAGCTCATGTTTATTATTTTTATTTATTTATTTATTTAGTCATTCATTCATTCATTTATTTATTTATTTTCTGTGTATTTATTTATTTAATTGATTGATTGATTGTTTTTTTCAGTCTTGGTGACAGGGTGGCTCAGTGGTTAGTACTGTCGCCTCACAGCGATTACCTTCTGGGTTAGAATCTGGCAAAGGGCCTTTGCATGTTCTCACGATGTTTGTGTAGGTTTTCTCAGAGCAAGCTTGTTTCCTCCGACAGTCAAAAGACATGCACATCACGTCAAATGAATATGCTAAATTGCTCATAGGTGTGAATGGGCCTGTAAATGATAGTTTGTGTCTGTGTTAGCCCTGCAGTAGACTTAGGACCTGTTCAGGGTGTACCCTGCCTTTTGCCCAAAGTCAGCTGGGATTGGCTCTAGCTTCCCCTGTAACCCTAACGGATATGTCACTTGATGGATGGACGGATGGATATATTTATTCTCCCCTTCCTCTGCTTTCTGTAGTAATGCACTTGGTTTGCATGTTACAGTTGTTACTGGATCTGTGTTATGATCTTTAAAGATTTAAAGATATGGGATGAATGAAAGGGGAGTTTTTAATGATTGCAGTGTGAACATTTTAAACACGTTAATTAGAATATGTATTTGTAGTATGAGAACTGAGCTACAATAATAGTTTATAGATTTACAACGTGGAATATTGGTTTAAAAGTTAAAATAAAAATTGGATAATTGATTTCTTTTAGCATGTATGCCTGACAGGGCAGCATGGTGGCATAGTGGTTAGCATGTCCACCACACAGCAACAAGGTCCTCGGCTTAGGTCTTGGGCTCGGCAAGGGCGTTTCAGTGTGGAGTTTGCATGTTCTCCCCATGTTTGCGTGGGTGTGTGTTAGGTTACTACTCCTAGGTGTGAGTGGGAGTGGTTATGTATGTGTTGGCACTGCCTTGGCTTGGGATTAAATACAATAAACATAAGGGTAAATAATTACAAAAATGTTATAAAAGGTATAAAAACAGTATAAATTTGCTATGGATATATTTTATGTAGTTCTATACAGAAATAGTGAGAAATTTGCACAATACTGTACCAGACTATGAGCAAATTAACAATAATAACAAATTTGTCACAAAATAGAAAAAGGGCTTATCCAAATAATTTATACAGCACTGAAGGAATCTAAAAATACAGTTAATGAATTTATATGAGAGAAAAATGCTATTTTGGTGACAAGAATATTTTTAGATGAAATAATGAGAGTAGATGGAGAATTACTGTAAATCAAGCTTTACACAAATGCTGAAATAATTGGTCTCTGGCGCCACCGTTTGGTGTACACACACACACACACACACACACACACACACACACACACACACACACACACACACAGAGAGGGAGAGAGAGAGAGAGATAGAGAGAGAGAGAGAGAGAGTATGCATGTTCTGCCCATGTTTGCGTGGGTTTCCTCCAAGAGTCCAAAGACATGCATTCATTCATTTTCTGAACCGCTTAATCCTAATTAGGGTCACGGGGAGGCTGGCGCCCATTTCAGCCAACTCCGGGCGAGGGCAGAGTACACCCTGGACAGCTCACCAGGCCATCACAGGGCTGAAACACGCTGACGGCTATGTAGCCTACTCTTGACAAAAATCAGCAATGGTTCTTTTACATGCCTCCCACCATAGACAGTGAGAGACATGGCCGGCATTTGATAACCCAGTTAGCTGCACTGGGGCCAATGACATGCACATCAGGCTAATTTGCTGTTCCAAAATGCCCCTAGGTGTGAATGAGAGTGTGACTGGTGTTTGTAATAAAGAACAGGTTGCAAATAATATAATATTATATAATACTATATATTAAACTAATATATTAGTTTCACCTTTTAAGTTCAATTACTGAAATAAATGAACTTTTGCACAATATTCAAATTTTTCAAGTTTCACCTGTAAAACAATAGAAGAGGTGTGCCCGAAACATATAACTTTTAGCGCATTAAATGCTCTCATCATCAGGCCTGATCTGTCAATAAAATAAACCTCTTTAGTATCTTAAGTTGTTCAAAAAGAATACTGACTATCTTTATTTTTGATTCATTAACTTTTAATAAGGGGTGGGGGGATGGGGGGACCCTGAGAATAGGGTCAACGGCAAGTGGTATGGCATTTTTAGGGCGATATAAAATAATTTGTATTGAATGGGTTACCATGAAATTTGTTCAAAAGGGAGATAAAACTAAACTGCCATTTACCTTTCAAATATGTCCTAAGAATAGAAGTGACAGTTTTAGGTGATGAAAATCTCACTTCAAATTCGAACACTGACTGCAACACATTAACATTCATATCTGATTACATCATGTCAGGGATTTCCTGTTTTTACCCAGTGCATGAGGAGCTCTTAGAGGGGATGCCATCTAACGTTACTCGGGTATTGGGACACAGGGTGGCTGGAGCCTATCTCAGCCGACACTGGGCGACACTGGGCAGGGCCCAGTACTGATTTCTGAACTCGTCCAAAGCTCAAACATTATTATTGTATTGTTTAAAATTAAATATGGTCTTGATTTGTGTTAATTATTAAAGGTTTTTGACCAGTTGTCATTTTGTCCAGTTAGGTATTTAATGGAATTTAGGGGAAGTGTTGTCAGTAGTTTATGGAATAAAACAAAATATAGATTGATCGATAGACAAAAAGTTTAGGTTATGTGACACATTGTGCCAGAGACAGAGGCAGAATACAGACATTGAGAGACATGACTGACCTTTGATAACCCAGTTAGCTGTACTGGGGGGTGGGGTGAGGGGGTGTGGGGTCAGCAGTGACCACCTGGTGATAGTGAGGCTTGAACGCCCAACCTTCGGATCAGTAAGCCAGCACCCTACCACTGTCCAGGCCACCACTGCCCAGGCCAGCAATGCCCCATATTAAAAATCTCATTTTTGTTTGTTTTTCCTTTATTTTTCTGCGACATCCACCTTGCCTTTAGCGAATAATAATTAAACATACACATCTCTTAACCCTACTATGGTCCTGAGGAGGCTGGTGCCTATCCTAGCCAACACTAGGCAGAGGCAGGGTACACCCTGAACAGTTTGCCAGACCATCGCAGGACAACACACACAACCACCGTCACTCACACCTGGGGCGATTTGGAACAGCTAGTTAATCTATTGTGCATGCCTTTGGACTGTGGGGGTAATCCACAGTTGCAGGAGATAGAACATGCAAACTCCACACAGAAATCTCTCCCAGAGAATCGAACCCAGGACCTTTTTGCTGTGAGGTGGACATACTACCCACTAAGCCACTGTGCTGCCTGTTTTGTAATTACAGTATAATAGATATGTTATGTGATGTTGTATTGTGGTCTGTTGTTCCTTTTAATTTCACACATGAACAAGGAAGCAGTGCGTAAAGCTCTGTGGGTGGGATGTCACAGGAGGCAGCATCAGAGAGTGTGTAGGCCAATCAGTCTCTGTGACATCATCATCATCCTGATGAAGAGACAGAGAGACATGGAGGGATGTGGAGTCTGGCCCCTGTAAGAGCATCACTAAGTGGTCCATCTTATTACCCGGAACCTTACTCACTACTCCTACTAGGGTTGCGCCTATCTCAGCCGACACCGGGGGGAAGGTGGGGTTACACCCTGGGCAGCTCACCTACAATGATAATATGGTTTGTTGTGAATATTAATAGAATCCCATAACAATGTTATTATTTTTTTTCTATAAAAAAAAAGAAAAAAAAAGAAAGAAAGAAACATTATAAAAAAATCTTCCAGGAAGGTGCATTCAAAACAAACAAATAAATAAATAAAACATGAAAAATCAATGCATGTTTCTTGGAACAGGGAGCAGGGCGGGTTTATTTTGTTAAACGTTCGACGTCATGACGTCATCTGCGTCGTTTGTACGCGCGAGACATCACAACCTGTGAAGCTGCACGGGGAATTTAAAGGAACGGTTCCTGTCAGCGCCGCTAGTCCATGTGTCGGCGCCACGATGAGTGTCCTGTGTCGCGTATTAACCAGAGGATTAATAACCAGGCAGCTGCAGCGACCTTCTGGATCTGGAGCTCAGTATTTTTGTAGTGGCACTGAGCGAGACAGCAGTGCTTCTTCCACCAGGTGATGACCTCTCTGACATAACCGACTCCAAACACATATGTATTTCTTTTTTAACGGAAATTTGCTTAAAAGGTTGTTTTTTTTAACTCCAGTGAATGTGTTTCATATGCAGTGTGCATTTTAAATACTGTACTATATATAAATGCATGTATGAAGCTTTTACCTCGCTAGCTAGTTACAGAAAACTGCATTCATGGCACGGCTAGTCAGCCTGCTAGCAATGAACTTGACATTTAGATCTCGAGCTGCAGCATTTTGTTCACGTGTTCATCAGAATAGCACCAAAATGCAGCGTTCAATAACCACAGCGTTCAACAGTTAACACAGAGATACACCTGTTTATTAGGAAACAGATTATTTCCTACCTTTCCAGCTCTTACAACTGTAACATCCAGTGAATCTGAAGTTATATGATTGTTTACAAAGTGTCGTTTTTGTTGTTTTGCTGAGATTTGTTTCCCCTTCAAAACTGCTTGGCAAACCAATACTTCTCTTAACTTCTCTTAAAATCTCAACAAACAGCCAACGTGACATGAACCCTGTGGTTGAGTAAGTGTTCCAAAGGCTGAAAATCATGAAGTAAGGAACTGTTTTTTGGGGTTTTTTTTTCGCCATGACAGATTACTTAATCTGGTCAGCCTATAACCTCACTTCTCCTAACTCTAAATATGAGAAAAGGTGTAAAATAAAACCACTTTTTTCCCCAGCAGAAAGTGTATCGTTGTTATATTATGTAGTGAAGTAATCTTCACGTAATTTTGGTCCCACAAATTTCCAATGTCAGACCTAATTTGAAAAGGTCTTGTAGTGGCACATTATTTGAAGAACAATGATGTGGTGTCCATGACATCAAAAAAAAAAAATAAAAAAAACAAGATAGATATTTTGACAACTGAAATGTTTAGCTTCACATTTCTTGTGTAGATGTGATTGACAATTTCTTGACCCTCCTTTCCGATAGCGTGCAAAGATGTGAGTGAAGATTAATCTGTTGTTTTTTTTTTTTTTGTCTGGGAGTTGCCTCTGAGCACATGAGCACAGGTGTGACAACAAAATTGAGCTCATGACCTTTTACATCATTTGCATTACTACAGAGCTCCACTATTATATTTGTGTACTTTGTAGGGAAAAAAATTGGAATCTCAAAAATATTGGAAAATGACGGAGTTTTACAGGTGTTTTTTTTGTTTGATTAATGGCTTATTTTCTAATTTGACATTTTCCAGCAGAGTGCGATGCCATATCAAATGAGAAATCCATGGCAGAAGTAGTGGCAGTGTTGTACGCAGGTGTTTTGCTCAAGGTTCCAGAATGCAGTGGTGGAGCAGATAAGTGAAAGAATTGTTTAAATAGTGATACAAGCATGAAATTTGGTACATGCACTTTCCAAATCCCACTCTTTTCAAAAATACGGCTGGCCGCGCAAAAATCCAAGATGGCGACCACAAAATCCAAGATGTCAGCCTGAAAACAGGAGATCATTTATAATTTGAAATGTATTGGTTTTAAACCCCAGTAATGTGTGAAAATTGAGTACTGCGAATATTTTGGTACCAAGTGCATGTCTGTATGTATTAGGATTCTTGAGATACACCATATAGGTGTCACTTTTACTGACTCCGGAGAGAAAAAATGGGTTTATGAGCCCTAAACACTGAAAAGCGTTAGTCAAATAAAAATATGGATATTGACATTTTGATACTAAAAGCATGTTTGTAGCTATTATAGTTCTTGAGATCCAGTATGTACATACAGATGACAAAAAATGATCAGCCTTGAGTTGGAAAATACAGAATTTCTGCTTCACAGATGTATTGAAACTGGATATGTGGGTATTGTGGGTGCTTTAGTCTGTATCTCTTATAGTTCTGGGGATATGACATGCCAAATTAAGTTTGTTTTGAGTAAGAGGATTTCATATACCCATTCCTGTAACCGAACAAGGCTACCCAACTCCTGTGTTAAAGATGGCGTTGGAGATGTCTGCCAGAAAACATACTTAAATTTACACACACAAAAAAACCCGCCTTACTAGTGTGATCCAGTCTTATACTGTAAATACTCAATGTGAAAGAAGATCCTATGTATTGATGAAACATATGAAACAGTTTTAGAACAATTCAATCCCTCCAAAAATAAGACCACAAGAGTGTAGAGTTACACCTCGCATTTGCAACTGCACAGTGCTGTACAAGTGAGGCCCAGTCTGTAGCACTTGCAACTGCCACAACAGCCAGATTTTCAGCCACATTTGGTGAGCTGTTGGCAACTCTTCAGAACTCCAGAAGCCCTGCCATTCCTCACCAACCTTTTGCCATCCCCAATCTGCAGGATCCTTTGCCTCTGGCTGACACTGGGTTGCCTGTGCTGGATCTGTCATACATGAGGATGACAAACTTCTCCAGAAACTCTAGGTCACAATCCATGACACGGTGTCACACCCTGTAAAGGCATGAAAGAATAGCATGCTTTTGACCTTCTCCTGGCCAACATAGTGAAAAATCTCATGCCCACTCATCCAGTGCAGGCTCTGACCTTGCCCAAATGCAACCCACATCTGCTGTAGCCCAGACTGTTAAAGAGCAGTGAAGACACTTAGTGCTAAGACGACAACATCTGTGTCATTTGCCTTGATCATGATGAATTGGCTCCCATGTTCTACAGCATATTTTGTGTGTACAAAGATGCGGCTGTCAGCTTTCTTGTGAGAGCATTTATGCAGTCCATTAAGACAATGTAGATATTTGGAGCAGACATTTGGGCAAACTTGTTGGCAAGAAAGTGGTACGTCTCTGTCTTGTTGTCATTGTGCCTCAGGAAGTTACAAAGTTCCTGAGTCTGTAGAAGTACCGGGGTGGTGTATCTCAAGAACCCAAGAGATACAGACATGCATTTGGTACCAAAATGTCCGCAATACCCAATTTTATATTAAACTTTTGATACATTTAAAACCAATGCATTTTAAGTTATAAAGGAAACACACAATTTTTTGGGTTGGCATCTTGGATTTTGTGGCCGCCATCTTGGATTGGATTTTTGTGTGGCCAGCGGTATTTTTGAAAAGAGGGGGATTTTAAAGAGTACATGTACCAAAATTCATGCTTGTATCACTATTTGAACGATTCTTGCTATATTTGCAATTATCTGCTGCACTATGCAGCCTTATGACACAGTGGTGGTGAAGTATGGCAGAAAGTCAACACAGCTAGTTGGTGATCAACTAAGGTTAGATGGTGATGGTGTTAGTATAAATGTTGAAGCCTTGGAAGCTAAAGTGCAGGTGAGTCTAATTGCTCGTCAATTTTCTTTAGAAGTATAGGCAAAAAAATAAATAACCCAGTGAAATAGTAACCTGTTTTCACAGTTTATAAGATGATTCAGACATGATGATTCAGACCCTTCATAACATTTTCACTTCGATTTTCAAGCTTATTAAAAAAAAACCAGCACCAACAGGATTAGTGAAAATATGAATGTTACATTAAAAATATGCAGTGTCTGCGTTTTGTGTCTCGCCGCACAGATTGTGTTCCTGGCATCAATTATATCTGTGAATAAGGTCCGAAAAACCAACAACCCTAAAACTACACTCTCAGTATTAATTCAACATTTCTGACCAGAGATTTTTTTCCTCAAGCAGTTAAACATGAATCCCAACATTTATTTCAAGTCCAGACAAGCCTCAGTGTTAAGTTGCGAACTGTTTGGGTAATATTTTATCATTGTTTATTGTTATAGCTTTATAATTACATTTTTAAATTGTATGACATAAAATTTCCATTTATTTATTAGGCTGCAGTGTAATCATGCAAATTATCAGTATTTATTCATTTAAATTTTATTCAAAGCTGCATACATTTGAATGAATAAAGGTGTATGTGAAAAAGGAACTTTCAGTTGATTTGAAATGTGCAGTAAAACCTTTTCTCTCTAAAATCCCAAAATTAAAAATATATGTAAAATAATGGTGATTTTAATGAGGTAAACTAATCTTAATTATGATTTTTAGCCAAGTCCAACATTATATTAAGTAAGAATCATGATGGAATATTCCGGATTGCACCACATCAAAAAGTCTACATTCTCAAAAACCCTTGGCAATCAGAAATGACTAGGCGAGTGTGATTCAACAGTTTAATGTTTTCTTCATGAGTCTATACTGGCATGATACATTTCGATCAGTCCTACACTGTGGAAATGTCGTGCATGTGTTTTATATACGTGTTATATGGTTCCATCCTCACAATTTTAAAGCAAAGTAACAGACATTGGGGACAACAAAGTTACAGACTGGCAGAGGCCAAATACAGCTCTCTTGGGACCAGGATGATCCTCAAATCCTTCAACCACACAATCCCATCAAGTGAATTACTGAAAGAATGGGAAATAGCAGCTGGGTTAAGTTAAATAATAGCAGGATTTAAAACAGGTTTTTCAAGCCCGAGTTGAAGTCATGCAAACCAACAAACAACCCCTTAATCAATGAGATTAATCAATTTATATTATTTAATATAATACATTTTTAAAATAAATTATGAGCAGAGAAAAAATGCACTAATGTGTGTATGTTTAAGTTCACTGTAACACTGGTGTTGTGCTTGTGTGGGTGGTGAGGCACCTTCTGAGTTCAGAGTTAAGATGTCACATGACATGTGGCAATTAACAGGTCATGTTCAGTGTGCTTGTGTGTTTTAGACTCAGTCATTGTAATAATTGTGTGTGTGTTGTGTTCCAGCCCTGTAAGCCTGAGCTATGACGTGTACGATGGTAAAGAGGACGGCATTCCACTTGTCTTTCTGCACGGCTTATTCGGGAGCAAATCAAACTTCAACTCTATAGCCAAGTCTCTGGTGCAGAGGACAGGCCGAAAGGTATGGGAACGAATTTCTTTATTCACACAGACTAGCAATTTGATCCAAAAATGAATATCTGGTTGTTTCAGGAAAATAAGGATGCAAACCAAAATTACAAGTTTCACCCAAAGTCCATTATGTTCCAGCATTTCTTGAAGCACCTTAGAGGTTACAGTTTTATTATATAAATGAATGACATGTCTTTTAACTGTTTATTGTTATATTTAATGTTGTGGAACTTCCTTAGAACTAAAAAACTTATTGAAATCACTTGCATGACAGAAGCAATAAACAGCAATTACCCGCACTTTCCGCTCAATTATTTCTCTCTCTTTAAATTGTTAAAACAAAAAGCTTGGCATGTAACTAAGAAATCTAAAAAAAAAAAAAAAGAGTCCTCTTTCCTACAACAACCTTGTCAAGTTCAAAATTTTTTTGATACCTGAGATTCCTTACATCAATCTTAAAGAACTTTGTCATGCCGTAGTTACATATTTTTCTGTTTAAATAGCAATGCATAAACAAAATCCATACCAGGGAGCATCTGTCATGCAGATTCCTGTGAATGAGCAGTACCTATTGACAAAACGAAGAAATGAGCACTCGGAGAGCGTAAACCCCCACCAAGCTGGGGGAAAAAAACTAAGTACTGTGCACCCAGTACTTGCCGTAATGCCACACTTAAAATGTCCTGTCTTACACCGATAAAAAATCCTTTTAAAAATTCCTGGATCCAGAATTTGATCTGGATCATCTCCAAAATGTAATGAAGTCCTCCTCGTCCAAAGTCCTACCTCTGAAAATCAGTTCATGAAAATCTGCACATAATTTTAGCCTAATCCTGCTAACAAACAAACGCGAAAGTAAACGTAAATGCGTGATTTAAATTAAAGACCGCACTATTGTTCGAGCTTCTGTTGTAGAAAATTAATCAACACGTCTAAACTGACATATTCAAGAATGCAACAACGCTGTGGAATAAGAAATAACAGTGACATTGATTCCACACTCTAGTTTACTGGACACTTGTTATGCCTGCTAGTGTCTTAACTGTACTTTGTCTAGTCAGGTGCTGACAGTAGATGCTCGTAACCATGGCAACAGCGCACACAGCCCAAGTTTGACGTATGAGGCAATGACTAAGGATCTGAAGCATCTGCTTAACCAGCTGCACATTGGAAAGTGTATACTAATTGGACACAGCATGGGTGGCAAAACAGCAATGACTACAGCCTTGTCACAGGTAACATTTAAATTGTTCAGGTGTTTGTAATGCGAAGATTAGAGTCATATTTGTTCAGGTTCAGTTTTTTTCATATTTTGTTGGTCCCATTAATCTCAGCCCAGTTTGGTGGAGCGTCTCATCGTGGTAGACATCAGCCCTGTTCCGACGTCAACTCGTACATTTATGAAAGGCTATATCGAGGCTATGAAGGAGGTGAAGATACCCAGCAACATTCCACGCTCAACTGCACGCAGGATGGCTGAGGACCAGCTCCGAAATCATGTTAAAGTAAATACACATGACTATGGTTTGTATTGTGAACACTAGTGAAAATGTTGGCGTTTGTATATTTACATTTTTCAAATTAAGAAGTGTTTATTTATTATCGTTGCTGTTTGTGTGTATGAGATCTAATTTACTTTTAGAGTTCGCATTTTGTATAACTTCATGTTATCTGTAATCCATCACACGTTAGTTTGAACATATATAGCGTATATTGGATACGTGTACATTTTAAATCTCTTGTTTGTGCGCCTGTGCATAGGAGCACTCAGTTCGCCATTTCCTCCTTACCAATCTTGTAGAGAAGAATGGACATTATGACTGGAGAGTCAATTTGGAGGCTGTCTCAGATCACCTGATGGACCTCATGGGTTTCCCTGAATTTAACACAACCTATGAGGGTCCCACCCTCTTTCTGGGTGGCAGTAACTCTGAATACCTCAGGTAACACCACTACACACACACACACACACACACACACACACACACACACACACACACACACACACACGCATGCACGTGTGTATACATTATGAAATCAAGTCATACATGAGCTTGATAGCTGGAATGACTTATATTTTATCCACTAGTACTAGTACATATGTTTATAACAATAATGGCCACCACTATACCAGAACCCGAATACTGAAATCACTGAACACCAAATATTTCAATAATTTTTGTTGTATGTACACATATAGTTAAAAATTGTTATTTATAAATGTGTATATATAATTTTAATTATTCATACCTTTAGTATTTAATTTATATAAACTGAGTTTAAATCAGTGGAATAATATCAGACAGTTAGATATTGCCCAAGTTCCCGATTTCTCAAATTCCAAGTTGAATGACCGTTCCATTGCACCCTCATTAAAACTGAAAACAGAAAGTAAAATTTTAAAATAATTAGTATTGTAAAATAATTTCAGATGAAGGAAAAAACAGCATGGTGAGGAAACAGTTGTTTATAACGGCTGCTATAACATACAGTACTAGTCAAAAGTCCAGACACACTCACTCATTTGAACTGAAATAGAAGGTGTATGCAAATGTTTGACTGGTACTGTATGTGGGCACACACAGTGCTTAACTAATTTATTTGACCACCTGTACAAATTGGTTTTGGCTGTGGATTTGTCTATATCTCAAAGACAGTAACTACAAACGCTCATTGCCTGGTGATTGTTTGAACAGATTGAAATCTGGTAATGAAGGTCTGGCTAAGTTACAGATTTGAACCACTGGAATAGTTTAATTGATTCATTAATTGATTGCACAAAGGTTTTCTCCAAGGAAACTTTGGGAAGAGACAAACACTTTGGAATACAGTGCTACAGAAACTTTGGAAAATATGTTGAAACAGTGCCATTGAGAATGTTCACTGTTCTCAAGGCCAAAGAAGGCCATAATAAACTACTTAAATAATCAACAAAATTTACATACATGTGCTTAACTCCAATGAGTTTCCAGTTGAATTTGTACTGTAAATCTGTTCAAATCAACAGTTAAAATAATAAAAGTACGTAGATTAAAATATGCTTTAAGTACACTGTTGATGATAATTCTGTTACTTTGAAAGGTGACCTTGAAAGGTCAAAGGTCATGGTCTGAAGTGAAAATTTTGTGAAAATGTCTTAAAATGCGTACCTGAAGATATTCCGCACAAAATTCATATATTTCATTATATCTATGCCAAGTTATAAAGAAACCTGATTTTTCAGGTTAAACACTGCTCCTGTCACCATAATCCTTTTGTGTCTGGTGAAAGTACCTTAGACTCTATCTGTGACGCTCTAGTTTAAATTGTAGCCATCTGGATTACTTTTACTACGGAAGAGACATGCATACTGTATATTTTCTTTGAGAAAGCATTCTGAAAAATATATGTATTTCTCTGTTTCTTACTGCTATTTTTCCCATAAGCTCTGAGGATTACCCAGAAATCCAGCGTCTCTTTCCGTATGCTGATATCCAGTACATCCCCGATGCCAGTCACTGGATTCATGCTGACAAGCCTCTGGAGTTCATCAGTTCCATCATCACATTTGTGCAGTCTTAGTGCCCTGACTGACTGAACTCAGTCCCTAGGTTAACCTTTTTAATTTGTCTGTGAATTTCTAATACTCATACAGTACTCTGCAAAAGTATTAAGCACTCTAGAAAAATAATAAGCCCTTAAACATAATGAAATGAGGATCAAAATAATAATTACTATACTTGGTAGTAAATTTGTAAATAAGGAGAAGAAGAATTTTGGTTGTGCCACCCTCACTCACATGAATATAAAAATTCTATAAAGAATTCGTAATTTTGGGTAATCCCCACCAAAAGAAAAAAATGGAGAAAATTATTTTAAAGTAACAGCCGTAAAAGCTGCTTTTTTATTACTTTCATTTAAATGGAATTTAATGAATGTAAATTTTATGTATATCTTTATTTGCTCTTTAATTCACAGCCTACCGCTGTGTTTGAGTGCATAGCACTTTTTACAGTTGACATTGTCTTAAAGCAGCTTTACAGAGTAAACAGATGTCGGATGAGCGAGTCTACAGTGATGGTGGCAGATATCAAGCTCTAAAGAAAATCGATTTTGAGAATGTTTAGATTGTTTTTCTAAATTAGGAATGTAATTATTGGATGAACGTTACAAATTTGGTTATTAGAAGGGATCTGCCCCCCAACCCCCGCAAAAAAAAACAAAAACAAAAAAAAAACACATGGAATTTATTTTTATTGAGCATGCAGGACATTATACAGTCCTTTAATTTTAGTTTTGGTGGGAAAACTATGCAAAATTGGTGATAGTATTTTACTTTTAATAAAGGAAATTATTGGTGTATAATTGGGCCTTACGTTAGGTTATGTTACGTTACCTGAATGATGTGTTTATACTACTAATAACATTACTACTGTTATGACATTAGTTACCATGTCATTAGTCGAGAAATTTGAATTTAAAAAACTTACCTCTTCCGAGTCTTCGGACACATGCATTTCTGCCTAACATATAAAAGAAGTTGAACTTCTAATTGTCTAAACATATGATTAAACTAATCAGTGGCTTGCTAAACTGAATGAATAACTTACTAGGACCAATATAACTTTACTATGACAAACACACAATTTCTTGTGGAACAAAAATCAGCACATCACATTACCTTCCGCATAGCTCACACAAAAGGTAAAAAATAATTTGACTTCAAATTCAGGATGCCTATGACTATTGCACAGTACTGTACATCCAGTTGCACTGTTCAAAAACTCAGAGCGAATCGTTCTCATACTTTCAGATAACATTTCAGGACAAGTTTTGTTGCACAAACTGAAAAATGATGCAGCACATCAGTAGACTGTAATTGTGATCGTTGAATCTAGACCAATAGTTGAATCTAGATGACTTTGAGACCTTTAGTAAGAAGGTCGACTTGGCAGGGCAGTGAACACTTTCTCTGGAAAAGGATAGTTTTCTTTCTCTCTCTAAGTGAATGTCTGAAGATGCCTATGCAATAGTGGTCTGGCTTTTTTGGCACAGTTTTTAATGTTACATGAACCTCTTTCTGTCTCACACAAGCACTGAGACCCCACTACTGCAGTAGACATCTGGTTTTATAGGTAATATTTTTAGAAGCATTGCCAGTTCTGGATGTTTTGTTTTAATTGAAGTTTTAAGTCTGGTTCAGTTGAGGTACAGGTGAAACTTGAAAAATTAGAATATTGTGCAAAAGTTCATTTATTTCAGTAAATCAACTTAACAGATGAAATAAGTATATTATATAGACTCACTACATGCAAAGGCAAATATAATTATGGCTTACAGCTTATGAAAACAGCTCATGAAAAGTGCTCTAAAATGACCTGGTAGACGGCTGCGTTGACTCTGGACTTAATTAAGAACAGTGGACCAACACCAGCAGATGACATGGCTCCCCAAATCAACACAGACTGTGAAGACTTAACACTGGACTGCAAGCATCTTGGATTGTGTGCCTCTCCGTTCTTCCTCCAGACTCTGGGACCCTGGATTCCAAATGAGATGCAAAATTTTGGCTCATCAGAAAAGAGGACTTTGGACCACTGAGCAACAGACCAGTTATTTTTTTTCTTTAGCCCAGGTAAGGCGCTTCTGCCTACCAGGACGTTTTAGAGCACTTCATGCTTCCATCAGCAGGCCCACACTGCCAAAAGTACCAAAACCTGGTTCAATAACCTTGGGATTACGTGCTGATTTGGCCAGCATTGCCAAGATAAAGACGAGAGACATGACACCGAACAATGCAGAATAGCTGAAGGATGGTATTGAAGCATCCTGGTCTTCCATAACACCTCAGCAGTACCACAGGCTGGTATAGCATCCACGCCGCTCTGCATTGAGGCAGTATTTCATGCAAAAGGGGCTTAAACCAAGTACTGAGTACAAATGCATGATTATACTTTTCAAGGGGCTGACATTTCTGTATTTAAAATCCTCTTTTTATTGTTTTCATGTAATATTCTAATTTTATGAGATTTTGAATTTGGGGTTTTCATAAGCTGTAAGCTACAATCAGCAAAATTATAAAAAAAAAAAAAAGGCTTGAAATATTTGCATTTGCATGTAATGAGTCTATACAATATTTTTTTCACCGTTTAAGTTCAATTACTGAAATAAATGAACTTTTGCACAATATTGTAATTTTTCGAGTTTCACCTGTGTGCTTGTTTGTGTTGGTAGTCATACTAATGGATTGTTTTATGTTAAGACGAATGTTTAAAGCTCAACAAAACAGTTTGTTAGCTTTGTAGTTACTTTCAGTAAATGGCGGTTATAGACTTTAGTTTAGAGCCATGTACACTGATAATGACAATGATGCTGCCTTTAGGATCATGAGGGTATGTGCAAACCAAGCAAAATACTGTACAATGCAAAGTTCTGTTATAACGCTCCTGTTTGCATGGGACGCACAATACATTAATAGGTTTACAGAATTGAAAGGTAAGAGTAAAGATGCCGGCTAGACAGAAATAATAGTTTGTACTTGTGATGTGAGATGCCAAAATACTTGCGTTTTTTTCCCTCAACACAGTGTACTAAGTGAACTTTTTTTCATAAATATAACTGTTTGTTTAGCTGAGTATGCACTGATGCATTTAACAAAGTTGCCATATGTTATTACACTGCATTAGCCACCACCTACATAGCACCATCCTTGTCAATTGGGTTGCCAAGCAACTAAAACATGGCACTGGGCAGCACTTTTTTGTTTTTGTTTGTTTGTTGTTTTGTTTTTTGATTGCCCAGTGTTCAAGCTAAGCGCCTTGTCATTTGTGTATGCATACAAATCCGTGGCGGTCTGTCTCCTTTATCGAGAGTCTCATACAGACGCAGCCATCCACCATTAAATGTAGGAATATCACTGAGCTAGGAGAATTGTTCAAATTCAGTTTTGTCGAACTGAACTTTTTACCAAAATTACCCTACGTAACTCAAATATTTTATGTTCCAAGAGCTATGCTGCTGGGTTTTATACTCTTAAAACCTTTCCTTATCAGGTTAAATAGTACTGTGTTGTATGTGGCTACCTGTAAGTCACTGTGGATGTGTACATGTATTCTGTGACTATACTCTATTTTATATTACTATACTAAACATATTCATGAATATGAAGTTAAAAAAAAATGGTGTTTGGAAATGGTTTTAGCATTTTGAAACATGCTGCAAAATGAAATGGCAAATGTTTGTGATGTGTTTTATCAGATTTAAGACCCAATATATAATAACCATGTATATCTTTCATGGTTGAACACTGAATATCCTGTAGTAGATACCTACCTATACTGGAAGTTTATTGTGGTGGATGGATTGTATTGCAAGTATATTAACTCATTAGCAAATATGTATTTTCCCAAATATCTTTCTTAACAAATAATATATGATGAGTATTCTATTTTATTTTTATGTCAAAAGATGTATAATGACTTTTTCTTGAAAATCTAATACAAGTACAAACAATCTTCATGTCTTCAAGACTGAACGGTTTGAGTTGTTACCTCCACCATAGAGGTTAAACTTTAGCTTCGGTTTGTGGGTTTGTTAGCAGAATTATGGAAAATTTTCGTGAAAATTAGGTTTGGGGCTTTGGACAAGGACGACTTCATTAGATTGTAAACATGGAGTTTTTGTAAGGATTCTTTAACATTGTGAGATTGGAATTAAATTTTTTATTTTTATTTAATTTTAATTTTATTTTTTCTGTGGTATTACAGTAGATGGTGCTGTATACTTAGTTTTTTGTTTGTTTGTTTTTGTTTTTTGGCTGGTCGGAGCTTTGCGCTCTCAGAGTGTTTGCTCTCTTTCTCTCTCCCACACACATTTTTTTTTCATCAACTGTAATCAGTGAGTGTAATCAATCTCTGGATTTTATAGATTGTATACATTTCATTTCAGGTCATGTGACATTTTTCCTTATCATTTTGTTTCCAGAACTCGTTACCATATTAAATACTGATATTGCTCATGGTTCTCATTAATAAATTCAATCATGGATTGTTTTCATAATAGTGTCTTGGTGTCAGTGTCTTGTGTGCTGTATTATGACTTATTGTGCTGATGAATTTGAGTGTGTATGTGTTTGTTTTTTACAGTAACCGTACTTCAAGCACAATAACTTGCGTTATAGCGTAGTTAAAGGTCTTTCATGCAATTGTACGATTCAGACTGATTGTACCATGAATAGAATCTAAACTTATATTGTTATTTCTTTATATCTGACAATGAGGACCATGACCATCAGTTTTTACAGGGTTATTATTTTTTTGGTTAATGTTATTGATGTACAAGTTATACAGTGAGATATTGCACAGAAAATACTGACGTTGTGATAAAGCAATTGTTGGGGCCAAACTCTTGCTCCAGGCCTCACCTGGGCAGGTGAAGTAAAATTGTTACTGTTATGTGTTCTTTCTCATGCTGTACAACTTAATGGTGTCAGTTTGTGTGGGTGATGTTCTCACTGCATGTTGATTATGATTTTCTTTTTTTTTCATATGGGTATCCTACTAAATAAATGTACGATTTCAGAATGTTTATAGTGTTTTGTCATTTATACTTCATTTAGAATTATGATGTGTATTGAATCTTTAATTTTGCACAGCGACTTGCTGATGTCACTCCCAACTTCTGTTTGCATTAACCACATTGGATGAAGAGGGGGTAGTTGTGGAGGAGGGAGGAGGATATATGGGGGCAGCCTTGGCTTTGTATAGAGAAGCTGGTTTGGGACCAAAAGATCACTGGTTCAATTCCCAAACCGGTAGGAAAAATGCATGGTGGCAGTGGAAGTGAACAGCACCCTCCCCTTCCGCTACCGTCATGGCTAAAGTGCCCTTGAGCCAGGCACATGACCACCAACTGTTCTCCGGGCACTGCCGTGTGGCTGCCCACTGCTCTTGAGCGAGTGTGTGAGTGTGCTCATTTTGGTTGCATAAAAAAAAACAGTCAAATTTCCCTTGTGGGATCAATACACTATATATAATAAATAAAAAATATGTGAGTTGATTAATTTCATTCAGCATCTCTATGGAGATGAGCATGGTTTCACAGGATTCACTAAGGGAAGTGCAAGCCCTCCCACTCTGGTTTTAGGGCATTACCATCCTTAAACTTCATGACTGAGATGTATCAAATGGTTGACTCACATCAGCATGGGTCTTGGATGATTTTAGCATTTCGAGCCATTTTCAATCCATTAAATTCCAATATTTATTTTCAAATTTATTCATTTTAAAATATAGTCATATTTAGTTTACAGATTAAACACACTTATGTGAAGTGCCTCTTAAAATGGAGGAACCTGCCCTTTATTTTATTTTTGGACACTTATTTGCCTTGTGTGCATTACTTGCTTGATTGTGTCAAACAGGGTAATGATTGTTTCTGTATATGTCAGTAAAAGTCAAAATCTATTTTATTCTGTAAATCTTTAAAAAGTATACACAATTTACAACAGAAGATATTGTCTGTGCCAGTCCAGTGTCATTTGTCCTTTTGGGATGGTAGCAGTACAAAATAAAACAAATACTCTAGAGCTAAAGCTCATCCTTTAGCTCATACATTTACTCATACTATACAGACTCTATAAACAGAAATCAACATCTATTGACACCTTTTTGACAAATTGCTAAGCTGATAACGTAGATAAAAACTAAAGTTCAGTCAAGAGAGACTGTTTGAAAACTGTCTTCCTTGCTGCTGAGTGGTGAGAAGTCCAGTGGGGTTGGGGCTGACTGAGAGTGTCCAGAAGAGGAAGCCTGACTGGGTCGTCCGCGTTTCAGCTTGTCTTTCCAGCGCTGGGCCACAGGTGTGTTGGGATGCAGCGAGCCAGGAGAGGCTGCCCGGCTCAGGACTGGAGACTGGACTGGACTGGACTGTCTGGAGCGCCGCAGTACACCAAAACCTCTGGACTTCTTCTGGGCCTGTTCTGCCTGCTGCTGACTCAAAAGCTGATGATGGAGGATGGTCTGAACATCATCCTGTTTGAAATGCATGAAAATTTAACTGTTAAACCTAAAGTGCATACCAAGCATCATGGCACTAATTATTCACTCTTTACATTCAAGTATCTGAACGAGGCAGAAGGAACAATCAATGCAACAGTTGTTGTTTTTTTTTCTTATTTAAAGATTAAAGAAATACTCCAATATTCAGTACATGGGAGCCATAATATTTTGCCCTTCAGTTACCCTGTGGAAGCCCAATCCCATCTTATCTTTTAGAAGCGAAGCAGGGTTGGGCTTGGTTACCCTGAGTTTACACTGGGGCACGCTGTCTACAATTGGCAGTCAGATTTGGTAGGGGTGGAGCTTATAAAGACACCTTGAAGGGAGTCTACCAACCCTGATAGAACATACAGACGTTAAAGGACCTTAACAGAGTGTAACAGACCTTGATGCGCCATTGTAGAGGATCTTGATGAACTTGGCAACATGATTCCTTCAAGTTTCATCTCTTGGATGCACACTGCCTCCTTTTTACACCCCAAATTATCCTCTAAGCGTGGTCATTTTTGAATCGCGGAGATCACGTTCATCGTGTCCCAGAATAAACCCAGGGTTATGCAGCATGACATCACACCATAGTGGCTTATTTTCTGGCCCATTGTGTGGGTCAGAAACCCACTGTGTGTTATCCTGTACTTCACAGAGTTAAAAAAGAGGCCTTAGATTGGGATGATAAATTGAGCTCTTTGCAAAGTACCGAAAAAGAAAAAGAAAATGTTGAAATGTATGTACATAGCATTTCCAATACAGACTAGGCACAGAGAGATTAGTTTGAAAAATGGGAGTATTCCTTTAAAACAGTGATGAAAGCAGACCATGGACCAGATGGCCATGCTGGCTCTAAAATGAAAAAAAAAAAATCCTGCAGACACCGCTACCCATACTAGCAACTCACATACATTGAGATAACACCAGTGGAGTAATTGTAGGTGGATTGATTGTTCAATGGCGCCCATCTCACCCGACTCTTGGCGAGGGCAGAATTCACCCTGGACAGCTTGCCAGGCACACTGATGGCATCCCAGTGGCTTACTCTTTACAAATGTCAGAAATGGTTCTCACCACAGACAGTGAGAGACATGGCTGGCCTTTAATAGCCCAGATAGCTGCACTGGGGGGACAGCAGTGACAACTTGTGGATAGTGGTTAATAGTGGTTAATAGTGGTTGATAGTGGTTGATAGGGTGATAGTTGATAGTAGATCTCGACCTTCAGATCAGTAAGCCTACCATCAGGCCACCGGTGCCCTTGGAGTAATTGTATGATGATTAAATAAGGATGTAATCAACATTCAGTAATCAATATTACACTGCAATATTGATAATACTCAAGAATGTAATTGCAGAGGCCTCTATAAACAACAACTTCTCTTGCACGCTCTTTCACTTATTTGCCAAACCACTTAATCCTGCTAGGGTTGTGGGGAGGCTGGAGCCTATACCAGCCGACACTGGACAAAGCTGGGGTACACACTGAACAGCTCACCAGACTATTGATGAGCCATCACACACAACCATGTACACTCATTTCCACACCTAGGGGCAATCTGGGACAGCCAATTAGCCTAATGTGCATGTGTTTGGACTGTGGGAGAAAACTGGAGTACCTGGAGGAAACCCACACAAGCACAGGGAGAACATACTAACTCCACCTAGAAACGCTCAAACCCAGGACCTTCTTGCTGTGAGGCAAACATGCTAACCACTACACCGCTCAAGAACAAGTGATATCATCATATCGGGTGAGAGTGTGTAAGAACATGTGTTCACCGCAGCCAAAAGATAGAGGGAGCCAAGAACGAAACTTGCTCTACCCCACCCGCCCACGCACACCCACACACTCTTTCACATGCATCTAGTCAGTACTGTTTATGGTATGTTGTAGAACCTGAACTCTTCACTATTCAACTTTAATAAGGGTTACCTCCCAGAAACCATTTCTCTGAAACATACACCTACAAAATTAGCTTGCAATCCCAAAAAAGCGTTGAAACAAAACTATTGTCAGTAAAGCAGTTCATTTGGACCGAGGCGTCTGCGTATCAGCATGAATTCATAAGAAACACATCATAAACTGATCTAGTATGTGTCTTGGAAGTACTAATGAAAACCTACCTGCTAGCTAAGGTTAGTTTTAGTCTTCACCTGGCCTCTCAAAAAAAAAAAACAAACATCAACAGTTCTAGACTACAAGCCACATCCTACACACCAGCAAATTCTTTTAACACAAACCATAATACAGCACAGTGGTGGTGCTGTTACAAGAAACCATTAAAGTACAGACTTCTGTCCTAAAGAGTTTCTGATGGTGAAGAAAACTACTGGTTGTGTTAACACCAGAGACTCTTTACATTAAAGGAGGAGTCATCAGTTCAGGAAAAAGATTATTGATATTTAAATTAGCAGCCATACAAGTGCACACCTCCCTTCAAGGTTTCTTCATAAGCTCCACCCCTACCAAATTCAAGGACTGCCAAGGGAAATACACTGACATCTACCCCCTATTTTCCCTCCAGAAACTACAGGGTATATTTTTGCTGTTCATGAGAAAAAATGTGGGTGGCATGGTGGTGTAGTGGTCAGCATGTCCGCCTCACAGCAAGGAGGTTCTGGGTTTGAGTCCGGGGCTCGTTGACGGTGTTTCTGTGTGGATTTTGAATGTTGTCCCTGTGCTTGCATGGACTTCCTCCAGGGACTCCGGTTTCCTCCCACAATCCAAAGACATGCACATTAGCCTAATTGGCTGTTCCAAACTGACCGTAGGTGTGAGCATGAGTGAATAGTTGTATGTGTTTTGGCCATTTGATGGTCTGGCAAGCTATTTAGCTTAGACCCCACCTTCACCCAGAATTGGCTGAGATAGGCTCAAGCCCCCCCAGTAGGATTATGCGGCTCAGCAAATAATTGAGTGAATGAGAAAACGTGGCCATGTTGCTGATTGGCTGAAACAGTGCTGTGTGGCATTTACTTTTATACTGTGTATGAACGCCAGACTTTTTTTTTAGTCTGCTAACAGATATTAGTGAAAATTTGTCAGCAACATAAGTGAAGCCTATTCATATTAAAAACTCACCTTCCAGGCCTCTAGCTCGATAGCCATCTCTAGTCGTCGCTGCACCGCTTCCAGAAGCTGATTGTTCAGCGACATCAGTTCAGTCTTGCATTTCAGGAGTTCTGTCTCCATGGCTTTTTTCCTATCAGGGTCAATTTGTGCCATAGAGCAAATGTCAGGAGGAAGACAGACTCAAATTCAAAGTTCTTCAGAATTTCTGTAGTTCATTTCTGTCAGCACTGATGATTTCATTGCATTTGCTAACTACAAAAACTGCGCACTTACTTTGCAAGAGCATCATCTCGGTCCCGTAGAGCTTGTTGTAACACAGTACTCTCATCAGTCATCCCATCATTAACTTTTCCCTGTGAATTATAGAAATTTTACTCACATCATTTAAATATCAGCCAGTAATCAGTAAACTTTGACAAACTGTGACACTGCCATTAGAAACAGATACAGTGGTCTGTGTTCAGGTTAAATGGACAAGTTTGTTTGAGGTTGATGAGAAGATGAAGATGATGATGATGATGATGATGATTATGGATGGTATGGTGGCATAGTGTTTAACATCACAACATGAGGGCCCTGGGTTCCAGTCCCCGGCTTTGGTGTGTTGAGTTTGCATGTTTTCCCCATGCTTGTGTGGGTTTCCTTCTGGTACTCCAGTTTCCTTCCACAGTCCAAAGTCATGCACATTATGCAAACTGGCTGTTTCAGTTTGCCCCTAGGTGTGAGTGTAATTGATTGTGTGTTGCATTACAAAGGTCTGGCGAACTGTTCAGGGTGCACCCTGCCTTTGCCCAGTGTCGGCTGAGATAGGCTCCAGCCTCCCCACTATGCTAATAGGTTTAAGTGGTTTGGCAAGTGAGTGAAGGAGTGAGTGTTGATGATGTACCTGAGATGTATGGTTGACAGCGATTGTGCGCGCAACATTCTTCAGCTGAGTCAGGGCCGTATCAAGTGAGTTGCTCTCAGAAGAAGGATCTGCTCTTGGCTCTAAATCTGTCAGAGGGATCAGAAGCTTTACAATGGACTGAATCTCCTCTGTTACCTAAAGAGTAGCAAAGATAAAACATGCTGAATGGAATATATCTACAACCGAATCAGCACAATAAGAACAAAATGAATAAAAGGTAGGCTAGCTATTCCAAATATGACAGGTATTGCAAACATTACAGTGGTCCAAAGCTGTAGAAAAAAATGTTCCATGTTCAGTATGTACATATAGACCACATAGTTTAGGTGTGTGAGTGTGTACTTGCTACATAATAAGGACCAGAATACACTTTTAGCCAACAGAGTTGTCTAGTCCTCATTTATTTAAATTTCTTGTTTGCTGGTTAAGACTTGGTTTTAGGGTTCAGGTCAGAATTTGGATGTCATGGTTACAGTTAGGGTAAGGGACTATATATATGTCCCCACAAAGATAGAAGTACAAGATTGTGTGTGGGGGTCTGAGGTGTACTTGTTACACATTAATAACCTGAATCCATTGATTTATTTATTTAATAAAAATGGGTGGATCTGGATTTTTTTTTTTATAATAAAGTAACTGGTTGTGTTTTGAATCTGGACTGCCGTCTCACCCGTTCTCTGTGTTGACTCCAGACAAGCCCGTCCTGACTCTGCTCCTGAAGTTTATCCACTTGAGCCTTCAGTTTTATACTCCTACGTCGAGACAGTTCCACATCCCGGCGCATCTGCTTTAACTGCAGGACAAGTACCCACAAAAGCAAGTCAACAAACACATCCATTTACCTGCTCGTTGGAAGTTACTCTTTCTTAAGCTTAAAGCCTGTGCACATCTTATTTATCTTTTATTTTTATCATGACAATACAACCAAGATGTGCAATATACTTAGAAAAAAAAAAAAGAAAAGGTTTAGTTTCAGTGTAATGTGGGTTAGACATAATCTAGGTTAATGTTTTCAGAACAGGGAGGTTCCTCATGTAATATGGGATGTATGATGTCAGCCGAAACCCAGCAAGTCCACATTCCTCAAGTGGAATCTTGTTAATCCAGTCGAGAAAAACTAAACCTTTCATTGATCTGCGTAAGTTTACTCACAAGAACGAGAGCCCATATGACCGGGAATTAGATATGAATATAATTTTTCTTATATGATAAGATCATAAATCAGAATATGATATGAAATTATGAGTTAGTTAGATTTTAAATCGACTCAATTCATTGTAGGATGTTGCGTGTAATGGGCAGGCCACTTAGTGCTGTTGGTCAGATCATGGGTCAGACTCCTTGTCCCTCTCTTTGTCCTAATATTCTGCTAGTGACATAAACATTAGGCTAATTGGCTGTTTCAAATTTTCCATAGGTTTGAGTGTGAGTGTGAGTTTGAATTTGCTGTGTGTGCATTGGTTTTGCGATGTTAATGACAAGCTGTTCAGAGTGTACCCCACCTAGGCTCCAGTCTCCCCATGACCCTAATAGGATGAAGTGGTTCGAAATGAATGAATGAATAAATCAATGATTTTGTGTGTTATATGACCTACACACTATGAGACCCCAATCACCTACTGTTTGACCTATGCACTTTGTGATGATGTCACAGGGAGCGGCATGACCACTTTGGGACATCCCACCCACAGAGCGTAATGCACTGCTTCTAGTTATTAATTATTAGCAGTATTAGTCTTTATGCAAAGGCATGTTCTGTCCATTTTATGTATAACATCAACAGATATACTCCGGTGTATCAAATCATTTATCAGATCTGTTTCGCCTAATACACAGTTTGTATCTTTCATGTAGTCTAATAAATTATATGCTATAAAGAAATGAAATAACATTAACTACTCTATTCTTTTTCCACCGAATGTTTTCTAGTCATGGTCAAGTCCCACCCACCAGATCACGCTATCCACTGACAGCTACAAAGAGGGCGGGTAAAGGCTATTGTGTGCTTCCTCCAACACATGTGAAGCCAGGTGACTGCATCTTTTCAAGTGTGCACTAGCACTACTCAATAAAATTAGGAGTTTCAATGGATTACAATTAGGGTTCATAGCATTTCTAGTGTCCTAATCTGCACAATATTGAAGTACAAATATCTAACCACATCAGCCCTGTTTACAGATACGAACAGATACTCACTCAATCAATCACTCACTCATTCATTTGCCCAAAACTGATCCTACTAAGGTCACGGGGAGGCTGGAGCCCCTCTCAGCCAACACTGGGTGGGGGCATGGTACACCCTGAACAGCTTGACAGACCATTGGAGGCCCAACACACACAACTATTCACTACCTCAAATCTATGGGCAATACGGAATAGCCAGTTAACCTAACGTCTCATGACTTTATACTCTAGGAGGAAACTCGAGTACAAAGAGGAAACCTACACAAGCATGGGGAGAACAAACAAACTACACACAGACACGCCAGAGTGTGGGACTTAAACCCAGGACCTTTTTGCTGTGAGGCGTATGTGGTAACCACTGCACCCTATACAAAAAAGGCTTTTGTAGGTAGCCATTCACATACTATACAGCAGTAATGTTATTCTGCCAGATATTCACATAGCACATCCTCGTCATTATTTTAGGTCAGCATTGGATGCAAACACTGGGGTCATTAGAGAAGCTGAAACAATGCCAGTTTCGGCCTGGGTTGGTTCTACAGCCATAAAACATCCCTAGTTATATTCCTTTATAGTCAACATGGCTATGTATAATGAAAAGGAATACTACCTAAATCGCTTTCGGCTTGAAGTTTTTGTATAAAAAGAAAAAGAAAATATATAGCAATGTAGTATAACAGATAGTTATTATATGATAGTAATGATAAATAGTTTTTATATGATACTTAAAGGAATTAAAAATATGTTACCGTGTCTGCCACTGGGCTTGATACTCGTCTCCGGAGTGGACTTCCACTCCTGAGCAGGTCCGGTAAACTTTCATCCAAGAATGACCGCATGGACTTAGTCAAAGATTGATCTTTCGACTCTATGTTCATCTGCTCTATTCTGTCGGCTTGCTCCATCACACTAGCATTGTCACTGTCTTTGACTTCCAGCTCTTCATCTCTCTCATCTAGTGTGGATGGAATTGGCCACGACAGCTCACGTTTTGTATCCGGAAATGTTGCACTATCCTCCATGGCAGAACCTGGACCTGGCCCTAGACTCTCCCTGCTGGTTTCATGCATATCTCCACTGTGATCCGATGATTGCAAAATGTCTTGAAAAGTAATTGAAGTGTCTTCATTCAGCCGAGTGCTGAAATACGATTTAAAGCCCTCCATTGCGTCTGAGAAGTCACCAAAGTCAAATGCTTCTACCTGAGCAAGCGAGATGTGACTTGAATGGGTGGCACCACAGAAACAGAATGTGAGGGCAAACTTGTTATTCCAGCTCTTTGACAAAAATAGCACATGGATTTTCAACGCTTGCCTCATGTATTGACACAAAAGAATGACACCTGTGCGGCAAAGACAAAGGCTTTCTCTCTTGCTTGACGTAATTAGTACTGTAGCTAAGATACACAAGCACAGACACATTTATTAGAGTAGGCTGGGCATATCATATATTACAGTATAAACATGTCGAATATGCTCTATGCCGTCTGAGAAGCCTTTGTTCTGCATTCTATATATAAACAACATGAAAGCTATTTTATTTAGCGTCACCATTTTTTAAATTACTGACCCAAGTGAAAAAGTTGACACCTAAACATATCATCTTAACACTAATCTGAATTTGAGTACATGGGTACTGAATGTAAAACCAGCCTGTGCTTTTAAAGGCCATCCTTACATAAATAACTGTGCCAGCTTATTTATAGCAATTCATGGCTTTCCCACTAGTGGTGTAAGTGTGAAGCAGAGACACTATGAAACACAGACTCTTAACATTTATTTTCATAGACAGTAATTCAGTGTCTGGGACACGAATGGAACAGTACTAAATACTTTGGAGATAAACATGTGTTGAAGATCAGCATAGTTTTATTGTGTTCTACCGGCAGCTTCTTATGAACGCAGTGGATTAAAAGAAGAGCTGTTTAATGTAGGTATAATTCTGTTCATTAAAGTAGCATTACTAACAATCTTAGGTTAGAACGGTGTGATTTGATGTAAATTGCAATGAAACTAAGTTAAATCAAAAATGCTCTTTCTTTTTTTTTTTTTTTTGTTGTTCTTGTTTTTGTTGTTGTTTTTTGTAATAGCGTAATCAGCATTTGTAAGTCTGTCTGTTTGTTTGTCTGTGAACAAAATCCTGAACCCCCTCTACACAGATTTTCACCAGACTTGGTGGGGAGACTACCCTACCTGAGTCACATATTTGATTTGAATTTGGAATGTCTAGGTAAAAAAATCATGGTTGCACGGTGGCGTAGTGTTTAGCACATCTACATCACAGTAAGAGGGTCCTGGGTTGAGTCCTAGGTTCGGGCGTTTCTGTGTGAAGTTTGCATGCTCTCCCTGTGCTTGCTCGGGTTTCCTCCAGGTAGTCCGTTTTCCTCCCACAGTTCAAGGACAAGAACATTAGGCTAATGTATGTGTGTATGTTGGGCCTGTGATTGACTGCGGTTGTTTGTTTGTTTTTGTTGTAGCTTTTCCCAAGGACATAATTTGCATCATGGATATTAATAAAATTTCTGAGTACTAACATTATCTAAAGAATAAAACATCTGACCTTATAAGAGAATTGTTAACAACAAGTTGGTGTGACATGAACAAGTTGATTATTAAGGGGGTGATCAGAAGTGTGGTAGAAAAGTGACTAATTAGAATTTTTTTAGCGATTTTTTTGTGAATTTTGAAATTCGTGTCAAGATGTTCACATGCAAGTGTATATATTTTACAAATTTAATATGTATATCAATGCAAAAGTTACAAGAAGGCCGGTCAACAAGTTTTGCAACAAATTTGCGAGTAATTTGTGATTTGTTTGCAGCTATTTGGCGAAAAAGGAGCAAATCTCCTATCGTAAATCGTTGCGTTTTGTTCGCTTTTTGTTTTCAAACCATTCATTATTAGTGCAAACAAAATGCAAATAAAAAACAAATGATGACAAAAATACGGAATATGTCCAACTTTCCATGTGGAAGTCTCCAACTCGTCGCCTTTCCTTGCGAATAAAAAAGAAATAATTTGCGAGAAAAACATCAACATTGCAACCTTCTCGCAACATGTCCAGACAGTTTGAAAAGACTTTGAGACTATTCTGCATCAGAGCCTTGTTTTGTGACCTTCATGGAAATTTTCAACCTGTTTAAGATTCTTAGCGATGAGTTTGTGATCCAGGTGACCAAAATGCAATGCCGCGAATGTCGCGTGACAAATTTGAGAAGGAAAAGCAACAGCTGCGAATTGCCATTCCTATAACACAACATCCTGGAGTCTTTTACTGATCTTCTACCCCAGCATTCCCTAACCATTACAATGCTTCTTGTATTACTCAGTAAGTTCCTGAGAAATGCAGTAATCTGTTCAGAAGACTGACTTGTTGCACAAAACCCACTGACTGATACAAAGGGCCGACACTGGAGACTCCTTCCATAAATGTTTACTTGACATCTCCCTAAAGCAAAGAAGGTAACATACCTGCTTCTGAATATCAGCTAAATTCTATAGTACAGTTTTATCTTAGATATGAATTTATTGTTTTAATTAAAATTCTTTTAAAAAGATCTACACCTGACCCATATAGTGTATTAAAAAATTTGATGATATACTACCAACAATATGGCATGCTGTGTAGAACTAAACCAACAACAATACCACTATTTTCACTTCCACAGTTAAAAAGATGACCAAAGAAGACAAGGACACAGAGTGGGTGGGTGGACAAGAGTTCTATGATAAATATGAACCTAAGGAGATCCTAGGAAGGTAAGCTTCTCACAGAGAAAAGCTAAGGGTCTATGAAAACATACTCGATTTTTACTCCCGGGTATTTACTCTTTCTCGTAGAGGTGTGAGCAGTGTAGTTCGCCGCTGTGTGGAGAAGCGAAGTGGACAGGAGTATGCTGTAAAGATTATAGACATCATGCCATCAGATAAAATGACCACACAGGAGGCACAAGAGATTCAAGAAGCCACAATAAAAGAGATTGACATCCTTCAGAAAGTCTCTGGACAGAAAAATATAAGTACGAACATTGCTACATTCAAAATGGGTGGGATTTTTATCAGAATTTTATAGGAATACATCAGATGCCTGCTCTTGTAGTATTTAAGAGTTGGCAATTTGAAAAAGTGTGCCAGGTTATTTTGGTTTTTTTTCACTCAGTATGGAAGAATGTATAGAACATCAATTACAGGATGCTGCTGTGTAATTCCAGTGTAACAGTTTTATATACTTGTCACTGAATAGTTTATTCAATAGAAAATACAAATCAGTGACATCCACTGAGCCTGAGGTGCATCATTTGTGCAGTATACACTACACAGGAATATAAGCAAATAAGCACACTAAAACAAAATGCTTACGGTTTATATATTTTAAAAAATGTAAAACATGACACATGCTGGTGAGCTCCAGGTGCACACATGAGCAGGTACATAAGAGCTGTGTAACACTGTCTCTTTAAACCTTTTCAGAGGTTTGGCATATTCTACACAGAAACATAAAGAAAAGCAAACTAAAGCAAGATTTTGATAACGTGCATGCCTTTGGACTGTGGGAAGAAACCAGAGTACCTGGATAAAACCCATGCAAGCACTGGAAAAATATCCAAACAACACACAGAAACCCAGAACTCAAACCCAGGACCTTTTTAATGGGAGGCATATGAGCTAACCACTACCTCAACATGCCACACTTTTATACATTTGTAATTACTCTTAGATACAGAACTCTGTTTGTGATCATCTCAAAGCAAAGAATTGCAATATTTTGCCACCGGCTACAGTACATCTTACAATTTAACTTGCTGTCTGTCAGGGTTTTACAGCTGTACAAACTACAACACGTATATACGATGATGCTTATCATCATCAATGATAGTATATATAACTACTGTACATCATTTACTGTACAACTGATTTTCATTCAATATGGAATCACATTACTGAACTGTACAAAACACATACTTATTCTTTTTTCTCCTTAACAGTACAACTGAAAGATTGCTTTGAGTCCAAGGCCTTCTTCTTTTTAATTTTTGACCTGTGAGTATCTTCCATCTCCCTGCACAGATCACAGACTCTCGAACATCTGAATATCAGACACTTCAATAAACCTGTGTATTGTTCTAGCAAACTATGTGCCTGGTACCAATGGCTTAGCTTTTGTAACAGTCAGATGGCATATTTCTGCCTGGATCGTCCTGCATTGTTACCGTAAATATTTGCACTAGCTCAAAGCAGTTTATACCCAAGGCTCGCCCTTGCTTCAGTGAATAATTCTACGTGTAAAATGCCTGCTAGCTCAAAACAAGCTAATGAACATATTTCCGATTGGACACTTTGTGTTTACTGTACCACCTTCTACATGTGAACTAATCGACTTTACAAACTAAAGTGGTGGCTTAGTGGTTAAGGCAATGGGTTACTGCTCTAAAGGTCAGTGGTTCAATCCCCAGTATCACTACTGTTGGTAGCCTCCAGCAAAGCCAGTAACCCTCAATGATGTTTTGATTTAAAAAAAAAAAAGATAATTGTAAGTTGCTCTGGATAAGATCGTCTGCCAGATGCTGTAAATGTGAAAACAATCCCACTATATGATGTCATACAGAAAAAATTAGCTCCTTTTGAATCTGTTTTTGTCCTATAGGTTCCATCCATAGAGGTTTTGCTCGACCTTGTGGATTTAAATTAATACCACTTGAATAACAAATTTGTAATTCCAAAGCAAACAAGTAGAAAATCTATCTTGTTCCCTCCTTCACTGTGTTGCAAACCCAGAGCCATTCTCATTTGTCCTTAGCCACAAATAGCATGAACAGATCTAGTTACAGTTTCTCAAAACAGCCCCCCCCCTTCCAGAGATATCACAAGCCCTGGGCATCCCTTCTTATACTTCGCAAACATTTAAACATTTCACTGACTGAATTAATTACTTTGTTTTTGTCATAAAAATAATGAGCAGATTTAAAACACTTAATTGTCTTTTATATAACATTTTCCCTCAATCACATTTATGGTCAATTTCAGCTTCTCTTTGACAGGATGAAGAAGGGAGAGCTGTTTGATTACCTCACAGAGAAGGTGACTCTGAGTGAGAAAGAGACAAGGTTGGATTGACATTACCACCGTTTGACATTATGGCTGGAAATGACTAGATTTGATGTTGTCATGTGACAGTCTCGTGATCTAAGAAACTGATATAATCATATACTTACTTATTACAGCTAAAATCTTTTAACAATACAAGAACACTCCACGAGTGCAAACCTCCCACAAGCCACAATAATAAAAAAGAAACATACACAGCACCCTCTGCTGGCCTGCTGTAACACCACACTTCCAAAAAAATTATCTTACAATGTTTAAAAAAATCCTTTAAAAAATTCCTAGATCCAGAATTCGATCCCGTACAAAAATCCAAAATCTAATGGAGTCTTCCTTGTCTTTTTGTGTAATTCTAATAACAAAGACACAACCCTAACCAAAACATAACCTCCTTGGCAAAGGTTTTAAGCAATAATATAAAATAATACATAAACATTACAACTGACCTAAGATATTAATGAAGATAAGGCCTCAATTGCTGTCTTGTTTTAACACAGAAAGATCATGCGTGCTCTGTTGGAAGTCGTGGAGTTCCTTCATTCCCATAACATTATCCACCGAGATCTAAAGCCAGAAAACATCTTACTAGATGATGCCATGACCATTAAGCTGACAGATTTTGGCTTTTCTGTCCAGATAGAGCCAGGACAGAGACTGACCGGTGAGCCATTCTACAGAATATCCAATACTAGCATAAGACAGAATGCTAATACACTTCACCCCCAATTTCCCGGATTATTAGGGGGATAGGCTGTCCGGGAACCTCAAAGGTCCGGCAATCGCTAATGTCCGGGGTCCCTACCCTTTCCCGGACATTTACCATAATTGGTCCGGCAATTACAATTATTCAACAGCAATCCCGGACTTTTACACACTTATACGACACTCAATACTTAAGGAGCGAATCAGCACATTCTTTTATCACATTCATTTTAAATATTGGAATTATTTCGTGCCCCTCTGCTGTTTTATTTTCGCCGGACAGGAGGGAAGCTGGAAAATCATGACGGACTTGGATTTCCATCATCGATTTCCAGACTTGTACGGGCATTTTTCTGGAAACACCAAATAATGTCCGGTGCCGGATTTTGACAGGAAATCCGAAATCCAGAAAATAGGGGTACAGGAAATGGAGGGTGAAGTGTATTTACATTTCAAAACAATTTTAGATGAAACCCAATATTAGTTGTAATGTGTAGTGGATATACACTTATTATATTTGTCTGTCTTCAGAGGTTTGTGGAACTCCAGGTTACTTAGCACCTGAAATTATTGAATGCTCAATGAACCCCAATCATGCAGGATATGGCCGTGCTGTAGACCTGTAAGTAAAGCAGACTATCATTTATTCCTTGTGCTTCTTTTATGTAACTGTACAAACTAGAATCCTAACCCAGTGGTGGCCTGGTGGTAGGGTGCTGGATTACTGATCCCAAGGTCGGGGGTTCAAGCCCCACCATCAACGGGTTCTCACTGCTGTCCCCCCAGTGCAGCTAACTGGGTTA
>JAOUQZ010000019.1:12362954-12399642 GCA_028564935.1 Neosilurus hyrtlii
CGTCAAGAGTAGGCTGCATAGCCGTCAGCGTGTTTCTGCCCTGCGATGGCCTGGCGAGCTGTCCGGGGTGTACTCTGTGTAGTCGGCTGAGATGGGCACCAGCCTCCCCGCGACCCTAATTACGATTAAGCGGTTCAGAAAATGACATGACATGACATGATCCTAGTTGGTGGCAGGATGGCGTAGTGGTTACATCCATCTCACACCAGAGAAGGCCCCAAGCTCGGCCGTTTGCATATTCTTCCTGAGCTTAAATGACTCTACTACTCTACAACTGGATGTTCCAAATTGCCACTAGGTGTGAATGTAAATGGTTGCATGTGTTGCTCTGCGATAGTCTGAAGAGGCTGAGATGGGCTCCAGCCTCCCCACCACCCTGGTAGGATAATGCTGTTTGGCAAATGAGTGAATGAGAGTGAATGATCTAAGTTGAGGATTTGGACCATCACTGAGTTGATTGAGTAATGTAATCTTTTTACTACCACTTGATTACGTTTATAGGATTTTTCTATGTAGTTTATGGACAGTTTGTTATCTTTTTGTCTTATCTTTTAGTTGGAGTGCTGGGGTGATTATGTACACATTACTGGCTGGATCACCTCCATTCTGGCACAGGAAGCAGATGCTGATGCTACGAATGATTTTGGCTGGGAAATATGACTTTGGCTCTCCGGAGTGGGAAGACCGCTCAGACACAGTGAAAGACCTGGTATACCACAGGAGCTTAGTGAAATCTAAATAATTATAAATTAGCAGTGTATCTCAGGATATTTTTTAATGAACCTAGAACTTTAGCCACAAGTCTACTGGAGTCACTCTGCTGCAGTGTGATGCACTGTCCTTACTGACCTTCCCTTCAACTGGTCTCAGGAACAAGGAATGTAATATGTCTGGCAGGAAAATAGCCATATGCGAGATGGAAAGATCCTAAGAATCTGTGAGGGGACTGGCTTTGGGAATGAGGAATGGGGAGCATCATTTGACTCACAGGGAAAAGCCTCAGTTAGTATATAAAATGGGAAAGGTCCGTGCCATTCCATTTCATAATAACTGAGGCTCTTTCTCTGCCATCAAAGTGACATTCTTTATTCCTGAAACCAATTCTCATTGCAGCTGGCATTGCTCCTGACCCCCACTCATCCTCTTGCAAGTGGTGAGCCCACAAGATAGCTCTAGGTGACCACTTTGGGCTTAATCTGACTGGGTTACTTGGGTGGCACAATCCCCAGACTGCCAGGCCTATGTAATCCTAATCCGGCAAAAGTACAACTTTGCTTTTCTTGGGTACCTTTAAAGGATTCCTTTCTATCTGACCAGTTTTGTTTTCTGACCTGTACTTATTTTCCATTAAGTAGATACTTTGCATTTTAAAAAAGCTCCTCCTGATGTTTCAAAGAACAGCAAAACATCCTTGGAGGAACATGCTATCCAGCATCTTCCACAAACACTTGAGCTTAACCGGTGTCATTGTGCTGTACAAAGAGAGAAAGAGAGTATTCCACCCCTCAAACCCAGCCACCATGACCAACTCTGCTCTCTAAACTCCTTTCAAGAACATTAGACACCATTGTGGCATCATCAGAGTGATCATTGACCATTATCATTAATTCTGTCATTTTCCTTCAGTACCTGCTCTTTACTGGTTAAGATTACTCAGACCCTGAGCCAAAAATATACTGGTACACCCTGGTTGTGATGCCAGTCCATCATACTCTACATACACTACATAATCCCATTCCAACACAGCACCTAGAGAAGCCTAATGAGAGGTTTTTCGGAGGTAAGAGGCAACCAAGTGTACATTGAGGGCACCACATGGCTAGGGACACTCAAGGAACTCTATCATGAACAGTAACCCCAGCTGTACCTGCAACCTTAGATAAGGATAAGGTCAAGATTGAAATAGAAAGCTTTTTCCAAAACCACTCACTCACTCACTGGCATGAGCCTATCTCTGCCAACACTGGCCAATGGTGGGGTACACCCTGAACATACTCACCTGCCCTTTGAAACAAATTTGGAACAACCAGAGAGCATAATGTGCATATTTGTGGGAGATAATTGGAGTACCCGGAGGAAACCCACAGAAGCACAGGGAGAATATGCAAGCTCCATACAGAAACACCGGAGACTGGGACTGACTCGAAACCAAGACCTTATTGCTGTGAGGAAGACATGCTAACTCTTTACTTACTTGAGGGACCGTTTCAGTCTTATTACAGCACAGAACCATGCCTAGAGTGCACGCATGTTGGTTGCACAATGGTCACTTCTGCTATTTTACAGAATTACAACAAATTCTGCAGTGCACTGGAAATGCAAAATAGGAACTTGTTAAGAAACTGTACTTCTTAAACTTCAGCTTTTACTTCTCTTTTAGTTCCTATTAAGCAAGAGCATTCATTGAAAACATGTGAGGGCTCAGTTGCATATAATTACCAAGACCCAGACAAGCAACTTACATGACTGAATGACAAAAACAACTACAATTAAAGAGGCAGGGTCATGGTTGTTTAAAGAAACTATCCTAAATGACATCAATGGGGCTAACAAAGAAGGCATAATGATTTATAGAGATGGAAATTTGGTTAACAAATACTAGATACTAGACACGAATTAGGTTCATACAACAAATTTGTTAGGAGTTGCGATCTTCGATCAAAAAGATTTAAAAAAGTCCTCTGTGTAATACATTTCCATCTGCTCAAAGTTAGAAAACTTTAAACTCCTTTTGATTTTCAAGTTGAAAGGTTATTTAACAGGTACTGAGTACTATTTTGGACTTTTGGCCAGCTGAATTTGGGTACGATTTGTGACATAGCTCCTTTAATGAAGAGTTCATGTATCTTGCCCTGTCTTGTCTAATGGCGTCCTCATTGTTGAGGGACGGTGACTCTCTTCTCATAGTTCTCCTAGCAGTATCATAGAGTTCTCCTAGCAGACGTTTAAACCTCCACAACACCTGGTATCCCATGGCAGCCTCCCATCCAAAAACTAATTAGACCTGACCCTCCTTAGCTTCCAAAATTAGACAGGATTTGGCATTTGCCATGTGACTGAAGGGCAGTAAATGGATTCAAAATGGGTACCATAGATTTCATAGTGGTGCTTAATATTACCATGGGCTGAAATTGTCTGCCTTGAATAAACTGACCATCCAAGTCATGTACAAGCCATATCATCAGATTGCTAATCAGAAAAGAGGATAAATAAAACTGCTAAGTTATGAAGGGCTGGGAAACATCTTCTGATAAGCTAACGCTACTAACCCTGTAGCTAATCTCTGATTATAAGTCCGATCGGTTCATGCCGTGGTCCACCATCGGATGACCCCTTCCCAATAGTTCCCTGAACCTTGTGTCATAATAGGTCTGAATCAGAGAAACAAGCATTATAGCATAGTGTTCTTGTAGATTTCCAGGTTACTGGTGGTGGATCCACAAAGACGCTATACAGCCACAGAGGCCCTGAACCACTCTTTCTTCCAGCAGTATGAAGTTGCGGAAGTCCGTCATTTCAGCCCTTACAGGAAGTTCAAGGTACATTTTCTATTCTCTGTGTTGTTTAGCAATGATATTCAGCTAGTGACAAAAATATTTTAGTACCATCCATCATAATGAACCTGTAATTTCTCAGGTTATCTGCCTGACCGTACTGGCCACCATGCGCATCTACTGCAACTTTCGGCGTGCAAAACCTGTGACTAAGGAAGTGATTCGCAGTGATCCATATGCAATCAAACCCCTGCGGAAGATGATTGATGCCTGTGCCTTTAAGATCTACGGTCACTGGGTGAAGAAAGGACAGACTCAAAATAGAGCAGCTCTATTTGAGAACACTCCCAAATTCATCCTGTTGTCTATTGCTGCTGAGGAGAGCGATACGTCCTTGAGGACTCTGTGAGACAAGTTCACGTGATTGCAAACAGGAAACTTCAGAATGAACAAACGAATGAAGCCTTGTGCAAGATAGAAATTGAGAAACGCCTCTCAAGCAGTGGTTCTCCAAGTGGGTCCATGATAGTTTCATTGGATGTGCAAAATCATAAATCACTATTATTACATTTAGTATTGAGTTCTTAGGGTTATTAGCCTGTTTAATTTGCACTTGAATTAATTTCTAACCAAACCCACAATAACTTAAAAAACAACTAGCGATAAATTATTTTATTGAACCTAATGTGTCCGAGTCAGTGGAAAATGTAGGACTAGAAAGTTCTGCAGCTCTAATAAATAAACAAATGTTATTTTCCCCCTTATATAATTTTCCTGTAATGAATTTGTATCCAGCCACAAAATAGTTTGGGTACCACTGCTCTTAAACAATTTCATAAGCACAATATCCAAGCCACAGGCTTGTCTCTGGGCCACTGGGGGGACACTGACTTACAAGTTACCTACCATTTGTTCTCACTCACACACACAGGTATATGGTATATGCGTGCATATATATATTGGTGCCAAAAATCATTTTAAACTCCCTAGGTTGTTCCAGACGTCCCTCTCCCCAGCCACTTCCTCCAGCTCTTCCGGGGGGACACCGAGGTGTTCCCAGACCAGCCGAGAGATGTAGTCTCTCCAGCATGCTCTGGGTTGACCTCAGGGTCTCTTCCCGGTTGGACATGCCCAAAACATCACACCAGGGAGGCGTTCAGTAGGCATTCTAAAGAGATGCCCAAGCCACCTCAACTGAGCTCCTCCCAGATGACCGAACTTCTAAGGGAGAGCCCTGCCTCCCTGAAAATGAAGCTCATTTCATCTGCTTTTGAGACAAGCGGCTGAATGATGATGATGATGATGATAATAGTAATAATAATAATGAGAAGAAGAAGAATTAAATTTTTCAAATGCTGCATTTATTTTCAGACGTGTTAAATGGAATGATTTTCTATAATCAATCAATGTCTGGTTCAGGTCTCCACAGGAGAAATGCGTCAAAGTGACTGCTGACATAATCACCAATTTATCCTTGAGGTCCTCACAGCTCAGTTTTTCCTTTGCTCTTGATCTGTTTTTTGGTCTTAAAATCCAAAGCACATCGAAAGCCCAAGTTGTCTGATGCCGAATCTGGCGTGTTCCCCATTCTACAGATAAAACCGAAGTAAAAGGAAAAATGATACTTCATAAATCACAATGATTAGGTGTCTCTATAAAGGTACAGAGGAAGTAGATACAACATCATAAACAGTATGGTTGAACAACAACTAGTAAGAGGAAGTTGGCTCAGACCGGGTGGTGACACGTGCTCTGTGATTGGCTGATCCATCGGCTGTGTCGATCCATGATGCCCCGCGTAGGACGTACATCATCTGATGCGAAGTAAAACGTGTAGATGTCCACTCCCAAACATTACCCAACATATCATACAGTCCTGGGATAACACATCATATCAGATCGTATCACGTCACGCACATACACAACCCTCTCCTGGCTGTAATTCTCTTTTTACTGTTGTGTGATGAATGCTCGTGTACCATAATTATTTTGGGGAGGAAATGCAGTTACAGGAGCTATGCCATGATAACCATCTTCAGCCGTGTCTCCTTCTGGGAAAGATCCCTACAGTTTGATATAGAATGCTTTAACAAAATCTGTCTATTCAAAAAAATCTATAAATAATAGATTAATTAATAATCAAATAAAACAAATAATAAATGAAATTCTGTGAAAGTAATGGAAACAATTCAGAGGATGATTATTTTTCTCAATATTTACATCAACTAAGGTCACAAGGTGTTGGTTGAGTTTCTATAACAGCAGCTCGATAGTGGTGCTGATTGCACGGTTTGTATTAATTGACTCATTCTGATACAGTGCAGTTTTTACAGTATTGTACTTGACAGTTCCCTCCGTCTCCCTTCCTATAATTCCCTATTGAACTCCCTAAAATAGCAGCCACATCTTGCCGGATAGCATAAATGGATGTCTGACTAATAGAAACTTCACAAAACGAAAATGATTCGGTGGTGAAAATCATCCCTGTTGCTGCTCTTGGCTGCTCACGATATCCCAGAGTATGCACATTGGGCCTGGTGAAGAACTGTTATTGTATATGTACAGGAGTTATACTGTGCTTATCCTGAAGTCAGTTTCGTCCTGTGGTCCCTCATTACATCAGTTATTCATCAGTTCCCACGTGTTCCTTGTCAGTAAATATCTGCTGTACATGCAATGTCTACACCTCCGGTTCATCCGCTGCATGTCACACAGTAGTCCAGTTGAGCGTCAGGTCCACTGAACATCAATGCGCACAAACAGAAAAGCAGAGGACAAGGAACACACGAGTTCCAAACAAAACGTTAGCCCAGCGCACAACAACCGTATAACCTGCGGACTCACTTCCCGGTGGAGTCCGTTCCAAGTTCGGTGCATGCACAAAACTTTGCGCCTGACAGAACGGACCTTGCCTGACAAGGAACACATTTGCCGAATGAGAAACGAACGAACAACGCATGCAAACAGAGATGAATGGATTTAAAATGTAGCTCGCATTCAGATTCTGTTAATGATATCCAGCAAGGGGTGACTACTGCACCCCATTCCTGTTCCATTCCTCCCTCCCTCCATATTCATTATGTATACTCTATATAGGAAGTCAAACAGATCTGGGGATATAACAAGCTAATCCATTAAAAATCTCTCATCTTAACATTAATCATTACATCTGCAGCTCTAATACACATTTTTTTCTTTTTAAACAAGGAATACACCTGCACTGACCTGCCACAAATTGGTACGATTTTGGAGGAACTTGTTGCCCCATGGGTACGTCCTTCCTGAAAAACACAGTGAAAAGATCGGAATCAATGTAAAACACTAACATCAAGCCCCAAGGTGAAGGGAACTGTCTGTCAATGCTGACTGATGTATGGTTTTACCATCCAGCCCTCCACGTGCAGCAATTTCCCACTCCTCTTCACTGGGCAGCCTTTTCTTCTTCCATTCACAGTAAGCCTGAGCATCGTTCCAGCTCACCTGCACTACCGGAGAGTCTAGACGGTCTGTGATGGTAGAACTTGGTCCACTTGGCTACAAACAATTAGAGAAAAATTAATGTGTCAATAAACCTCAAATACTTAAAGGCTGAATACTGAAGTCCATTAACCATGACTTCAACAAATATATATACACAAGAACATATATAAATTATGAAAAGAAGCAATTTATTAATGACATGTATGAAGAAATTAGTTAATTACCTGTCTCCAAAATGCTTTCTCAACTGGCAACCACCAGGGTGCAGACTAAAAATGAAAATGTTGATAAAATGCCACAAAATTCCAATACCTCTACATGAAAAAAGAAAGAAAATATTTAAATTAACACAAGAGCCATCGCTTGCTTATACCTTAATTCTCTGAGTGATTTTGCTTTTCAGTTCCTCGGACACAAAATCCTGGAACACAAAACTCCAGCCGAATGTTTGTGCCTCTGTTTTATATTTCTGTGATTTGACAAACTCCCTAAAGAAAAAAAAAAAGAAGAAGACAGTTCTTTACTCACTTCATGCATCCCGTTATAGCTGTGACATCAACGTCTGTGTGTTCTAATCGCTCACTGGATTCTCACAAACCAATAAAATAAATGATGTGGCTGATTTTAGACCGTCACCTAAAATCGGAGTTGGTTACAGGATATTTGTCCATTTTAAAGGTCTCGACTCTCACAGCTCTTGTAGGAGATTCACCATCGCGACCGTCAACTGCATTCGTTCCGATTTTCATGTTCCCACCAGGAACCAACACCATACTGTCATCAGCTGGAGCAAAACAGCAATAACATATAACATCATAAGACCCAAAGTATAGCTGACTCCAAACATTTGGATAGACGTACAATTTTACAATATAGTAATATTATATAATAATCAACAATTAAAAATTTATAAATAATAATAGTTTTGAAAGAGATATTCATTCATTTTCTGAACCACTTAATCATAATTAGGGTCACGTTGTGGCTAGCGCCCATCTCAGCCACCCTGGACAGCTCACAGAGCCATCGCAGGGCAGAAACACACTTACGGCAATCCAATGGCCTACTCTTTTCAAACAACAGCAATGGTTCTTTTACATGCCTCTAATCACAGACAGTGAGTGGCATGGCTGGCCTTTGATAACCAAGTTAGCTGCACTGGGGGTGTTGGGGGAGGGGGGGGGCGGCAACTTGGTGATAGTGAGGCTTGAACTCATATACTTCGGCTCAGTAAACCAGCACCTTAACCACTGAGCCTCCACTGCCCCGAAAGAGAGATATTTGTTTAAAAAAAAACATTAAATAATAACAACATTATTTAAAACATGAAAACACACCAAAGTTACTGACGAAATAAATATTGCAGTAATAAACCGCTTAATAATACTGTGTGGGTTGCAGGGCGTCACTGGGCAAAGGTGGGTTACACCCTGAACAGCTCACCAGACCATTGCCAGGCCAACACAAACACACAACCATTCACACTCACACCTAGGGGCAATTTAGCCAATTAGACTAATATGTATGTCTTTGGACTGTGGGAGGAAACCCATGCAAGCACAGGCTTATTTGTGTTTTCATAAAATGTATATTTGTTTTCTGAAAATGTATTTTTTTCTTAAAATGTATTTTTGTTTTCTAAAAATATGTATTTTTTTCCTAAAATGTATTTTTGTTTTCATGAAATGTATTTTTGTTTTCTAAAAATATGTATTTTTGTTTTCATAAAATGTATTTTTGTTTTCTGAAAATGTATTTTTGTTTTGCACTTCCCGGCCACCGTAGTAACTGGTCCTTGTGATGAGAAAGGAATATCTGGGAATGGGGTGTTACTCAAAATTCTTCACTATCCAAAACACTAAAGTGTACAAACACAAGTGAAACTCCATCCTGATAAAAAAATAGAAATATCATGTTACATTTTTATCAAATTTACATTAAAGGTCTGGAATACTTTCCACATCTTACCTGTTACACACATCATGTTACTCCATAACAACACGAATGTAAACATAATGTTTACAAGTCTTATACACACTAATGCAGAGGAACACAACACTTCTTTTGAGGAAAAAAAATGCGATAAATTCTTAAGACGAACTTAAAATAAGTGGCGTTCAGGCATTTTGACTTTTCATTAAATATTTCTAAATATTTCACACAAACTTTAATGCTAAACAACAACCTCGATTCTCTTCTTCAGTGCACAGTTTCTTCCTGTATATGACTGAGGAATATCGCCCCCTGCTGGTCTGGAGGAAAAAGCGACTGGGTGGTGAATAACTTGGCTTGTATTTGAGGAGTTATTTTATAAAGCCCAATTATTTTTAGAATTAAAAAAACTATTTAAGTAGCTTTACCAATAAATAAATACATCTTTTTCCAATACTTTTTAAAAACTTTTTTTTTCAGTAGCTTTAAAATAAAGCTACTTCTATATACATTCAATGAAAGCTACTGAAAAGGCTGTTTTTCTCGTAATTAAAACAATTGGACTTATGTGTTTTTGAAAACAAACCCTTCATTTACTTATTCACTCACTTACTCATTTATCCAGTTTGGGTCACGGGGAGGATGGAGCCTATCTTAGCCAACACTGGTTACACCCTGAACAGCTCTTGGCAGACTATCACAGGGCCAACACACACAACCACTCGCACTCACACTCAGAGGAAATTTGGAATAGTCCATTAGCCCAATGTGTATGTCTTTGGATTGTGGGAGGAAACCAGAGTACCTGCCCCCACAAGAATGGGAGGACATGCAAATTCCATACAAAAAACAGCAAAGCCCAGGACTCAAGCTTAGGACCTTCGTGCTGGGAGGCAGGTGAGAGAGGTGCTAACCACTAAGTCAAACATTGCCTAAAAATGTTGCAATAAAAATAAATAGAAATACAAATAGGTTTGCCCTATGATAGACTTGTTGAGGGTGTACGTCTCCTTTGTCCAGAATTGGCAAAGACAGGCATCAGCCTACCAGTGATTGGTAGGAGATCCAGAGGATTAAGTAGTTCAGCAAATAAAGGAATGAATGAATGAATAAACATTAATTATAGTGAGGATTTTTCAACTTTAAAAATCAACAGCAATAACATGGGGTTGATGCTTTTACCTGGTTGTGAGCTAGGAAAGAGAAAAATGTTCTGTAAATTATTGTCCGTTACTCCCCCCCAACACACACACACACACACACCCCTATGCAGTATACTCACTCTTGATTTGGTTTCTTTCCACATGAGGTTTGATGAGATTTACAAAAGTGGTGAAAGCTGGAAAATCACTACCTGTTTGTTCCCCACATGGATGGAATGTGTGCAGATTATCTCAGCAAGCATGACTGTTTTCACCATACCCAGCACATTCTTTCAGTAATAAGCTTGCTCATGAGTGTCATCAACTATCAACAACTGGGAAAGAGTGACATTGTTGCAGGGGACAGGGCTGGCATAGACCCACACTCCAAGTCACTCTACATATTTCATCCAGGAGGAATGTGTGCTTGGGCTCAGTGTGTTTCGATCTGAAGGACAGAGCATGCGGGGATGATGGGGCTGCCATGGCTGCTTGCGCTTGAACTTGTGCTGCATGCAGGATCGTTCATGTGTGGAGTGATAACAGTTGCCTCGGTCACCATCACACAGGTACAACACCCTGTATATACAAGCTCGCACCTTCATATGTACAACTTTTCTATAGGAGAGAAAGTTTGCCAGGGCTTGGTGCCAAAATATTATGCTATAGTATTGTTCCATTTAAATTGTTGCATTTATTTTATTGCTTCATTTTTATACTGTATAGGAGTGGAAATACATTTCCATAGCCTATGTTAATAAAATGTAACTGCATGCTTGATTACATTGTTTATATAAAAGGATTATGTGACCAGAACATATTACAAAATGTAATATATGTGAACACAAGGGATTATAAAGCAAACTCCTGCAGCAGAAAAGATTAGGGATTACTTTAGAGGACTCAACTAATTTTGTTCACACCTAAAATTAATTTCAACTTTATTTTTTTTATTTAAATAATTCTTCCCTGAGCATTTATTTCCTCATGACACCTTATATTCTGTGCTATGACTCACAGTACATGGAATCCCTAACAGGGTATTGGTCTTGGATTTAATCTTTATAAAAATAATTACCAGCTGGTTCAGGATGCCAGAAATTCGTCTCAGTTTGAATGGAATTATTTGTGGTTTAATGAGTTTGGTCATGTGACTAACAGCCTATGGTTTCACATTAGGTTTAATGGAAGTCAGGGGATGAGACGAAACTGTTTGTGTGTGTGTGTGTGTGTGTGTGTGTGTGTGTGTGTGTGTGTGTGTGTGTGTGTGTGTGTGTGTGTGTGTGGGAGAGAGAGAGAGACAGTGAGAGAGAGAGAGAGAGAGAAAGAGAGAGAGAGAGAGAGAGAGAGAGAGCTTTTCTAAAAAAAATAATTATAGCATTTTTTTCCAACTATAAAATACTAACATCATGTATTGTATTGCAGGGTCACTTTGCAGGACAGTGCATCCTCTATGGCAGTATCTGCTTCAACACATCTGATCAGTTCTTGACGATAGAAAGCTCCAGTTCTCCCTCAGTCTGCTATTTTGTGTCAGCCATCTCAATATGTGTGGCCATTTATTGCTTCTCCCTCATTCTCTACTGGATCTATGTGAGCTGTGTGGATGATTACATAAAAAGGTGAAGTCACAACAATGCAAAGGGCTAATGGAAAAATTTGCAAGGCTTAATTTTCAGTTGCTTATATGACATATTTGTTGGCCATTTGCGGATCAATAATACATTGTTAGATTTATACAAGCGATCAAATGTTTTGGAACTCAGACATTTTTTCTTTCTGAAATATAAGCATGTCTGAATGATCTGAAAAAAAAAAAGTCCTGAATGATCTGAAAAGGAACAAAGGTAAATAGTATGTCAGAACTACCTTAGAAGAAGAAAAAAGACAAGACTTTAATCAAGTTTAAATCTTTTTTTTTTTTTAAATAAAGGCTTTAAATCATAAAATGGCAGAACAGTCTTCAGACCCCACTGATCTGCTTATACCCCAGTGAGGGTGAAGGCAAAGCAACCTGCAAGTTTAACCTGTTTGCAACAATATTGGGAAGAATTTCCACAAGAATATTTGATTTCTGTTATAAAAACAATACTGCAAGTGCATTCAGCTGTACTATATGTAAAAAAAAATTGCCTTACTGAATTAGAAATTTATATAAAAAATGTTTTAAATAGAAATTCCACAACCTTTTTTTTTTTACTTCCATTTTTGTTAATGCTTTACCTGAAAACTGAAAAAAAATTAGCTGTTTAAAAACCTGTACCTGTACTGTATTAATGATTCCACTGATAAACAACTAAGAATTCAAATACTATGGCTCATTCTGGGATGGTAAAATAATCAAAAAGGCCATGTTGATGTAGCTTTCCATTAATAATAAAACAACAGACTTTTTTTTTATTCCTCTTATATCATAAGGATTTGGCAAGAGTTCTTTTTTTTTTGTTTATTTAAGAAAGACAAACCATAATTGTACTTGTTTATAGTTATGTTTAGTTTTGCAGAACATTCATGAAACGAGGTAGTCCCTGTTATCACTTATGTTATATTCATTTGTGTTGTGTTGTGTTCAGTCGTATTGTAAACAGTTGTTCCTTTGCTGGTAATTAAGAAAAAAGCAGCTTGTCAGGTCAAAGAGAAACTGCAAGACTGCAATGCCATCTGTTCTGCAGACATACCTGAAAGCCATAGGCTAAAAACTTAAGTCACAGCTTTATTCATGAATTTTACAAAGCACCTGGAGGATCCTTCTACAAAAACCTCGTAAATAAACATCGCACAGAAAAACATTATCATAAGAATATTTATACAAATTTTTTTCTGTTTTAGAAAAATTAATTAATACAATCTGACAAATCAGAGTAGAAAAGTCAGCAGCTCTCTGTAGTGCTACAGAAAATAATTCCTCATAATCTGTGATTGTGTCTGCTAGGAGAAGTGCGTGGCTGAGTGTGTCCCTCGGGATTAGTGGACTCCTCCTACTGTTTCTCGTGGTGTCGGGGTGTATTCTGAGGAATGGGAGAGAGAGCCTGTGTCTTTCTGTCCTTTACAATATTTCCTCCATTAGCAGGTGGGTTCAACTAAGATGTTACTCTTGTTTTGAAGAGATTTATGGATCAGGCACAGTCTCTTCTCTAACAAGCCTGTCTGATGTTATTACATAAAATTCTAAAGCTTCCATGTTTCTACCATGGCTACAGAATAGTCTATAAAGGTATAATATAAATATAAAATAAAGGTAAAGTCTGTTGGGCTTTTTACCCCCAGCGCTTATCACTGGTTTCTGTAATGTGGAGCAAATGGGAGTTCAACTCCTCCTGGATGGGACGTTAGTCCATCACAGATTACCTTCCTAGCGTCTTTTACTGGTACCCATTTATACTGCTTGGTGGACAGAGGCACATTTTGTGGTTAATACCTGGCCCAGGGGTCTTAGCATGGTGGGAGTCTAACAGGGATTCGAACCCACAACCTCTCGATCATTAGCCCAGCACCCTAACGTCCACACCACCGCCATTAATAACATAAATAAAGGACCAACCATTTCTCTTTTTTTGATTCCATTTGTATTACATACCAAGTTCCCTTCACATTGCCTTCTGTCACTTGTTTGGCACAGTGTGAAAAACAGATTCAATTAATTGAAATTTTGATAATACAGTACTGAATACAAAAACATTGAGATATCATGTATAGTTTCTATTAATGGACATTTATTATTGAATGACTATGAATTTATACAAAGAATTCAACTAATTGATGTGTTTCTTTCAGTTGTGAGGAAGTGCAGAATATGACATGGTCGAATCCCTACATAGGGAGTGAATTTTACACAGAATTGCACAGTGCTGAGGTATCATTCCACACACACACACACACACACACACACACACACACACAGATATATATTAAAAGTATATTATTTTATTTCTGCAACATACCATAAGATTCTATATTGGACACACAAATAGAATGATAGGAGTTACAAAACAAATAAATAAATAATAAGATTAGAAAAAAAGAAATTAAAAAGTTAAAGAGTTAGTTTGGGTTAACTCTGAATTATTAAGTTAGGCTATTACTATTAGTTTAAATCTCTCACTTTCTGTCACTGAATTATTGCTCCAAAGACAATTAAAAGAATGTAGTCCCACTTAGTTGGAGCATGTTAGCTAGCTTTATCGTGGTAGTTCGCAAGCTAAACAAAGTCATTCTTAGGTTTTATTTTGAACATTTAACAAATAACTAGCTACTGAATGCTATCCTAGTAGTTATAGTTTTGCTGTTTTGATCCTTTATAGTACAGGTCTCAAACTGAACTATGTCCGGCCCGCCAACTCATTTTATGTGGCCTGCAAGAGTTTTTAAAGGATATCATTACCATACATTCTTTGCATCAACCACTACCATGAAACGTAATTCATCATCCTTCCACTACGTGGCAGCAACCTATTTTTAATAAACAGCTAGTTATTCAAATCAAAGGTCACAAGCTATAGCTACAGTAAATGCTGTCCTGTGATGTCAGAAAAGGAAAGTGAAAAAAGGAAAAGGAAACAAATACTTAAATAATCATTTTTCCATGAAATGCCAGATTTCATTTCATGCCTTTTGAAATGGGTGTTCAGTGATTATTCGGCCTTTGGTGACCTGGAAATTTTGTGATGCGGCCCTCAGTGAAAATGGGTTTGACACCCCTGATTTATAGTAAAACAGTTCGAAAACACAGTAAACGGAGGAGGTGTGAAGTAACCTAAAAAAGTGGTGATAGATTTTATGTGTGGAGTGCTGTATGGTTCAGAACCCAAATATTTTACTAGTACTGGTACTAGGAAAACTAGCAAGTATTGCATAGGCAGCACTTGTCAGACATCTCAAGCTTGTATGTATATTAGTTTTGGAAAATTGTGAGGCTGTGTAAGAAATTCACACACACACACACACACACACCCACACACACACACACACACACACACACAGCCTAATTAGGACAGTCTTAATGATTTATCTTGATGCACTTTTGCTGTGACCACCTAATGGCTGACCGCTTTTTTTCCTCAGAAATCCGTGTGGGTGAGTTTGTTCTTCTGTTTGTTGGTGGTTGCGGTTCTTGTGGTGCAGAGACGACAGGCTCGTAGTGAGGAGGACCAGTGGAGCTGTGATGAGACCGAACCCTTCCTCCACCGTCCCACTCGAGTCCTGTGAAAACTACCACAAAGCCACATGGCAATATGTGGCATACAGCATTATAGACTGGCTAGAGGACGTGTCCAGAATATTGGAGATCAAATTCCCACCCGACTCAAATAAAAAGAAAGTTCTCTGAAAATCCTGTTTTCTCTCTCTCTCTCTCTCTCTCTCATTAGGACACTCTTTATAAGAATTTGCCATTTTAAAAACTACATTATTAATATTTTGGTAAGCACATGATGTCATTAATAAAAGTCAGTCAACAGTAAATCGAGAAATATAAATTTTAAAGCCATTCCACAGTCAGACTTAAATGCATACTGAGACTTACTTCCTGAAAAAGAAGGATTTAAGCTTCCCAAGGGAGAAATAAAAACCAATTTATTTTTTTAAATATTATATTGAAATCGTCATCATCATCATCATCATCATATGCTTGATCCGGGGTCTAGTTGTGGGAGCAGCAGCCTAAGCACTGAGGTCCAGACGTCCCTCTTCCCAGCCACTTTCTCCAGCTCTTCTCAGGGGACACCGAGGCGTTCCCAGACCAGCTGAGAGACATAGTCCCTCCTGTGTGTTTTGGGTTGACCCATGAGTCTCTTCCCGGTTGGACATGCCAGAAACACCACACCAGGGAGGTGTTCATGTGGCATTCTAATCAGATGCCCGGGCCACCTCAACTGGCTCTTCTCAACGCCAAAGAGCAGCGGTTCTACTCCGAGCTCCTCCCGGATGACAGATCTTCTCACCCTATATCTAAGGGAGAGACCCGGCACCCTGCAAAGGTACCTCATTACAGCCACCTGTATCTGCGATCTTGTTCTTTTGGTCATTACCCAAAGCTTGTGCCCATAGGTAAGTGTAGGAAGATGAATCGACTGGAAAATTGAGAGCTTTGCATTCCAGCCGAGCTTCTTCTTCACCACGAGAGACCGGTACAAGCTCTGCTTTACAGTAGAGGCTGCACCAATCCGACTGTCAATCTCCCGCTCCATCCTTCCCTCACTTGTGAACAAGACCCTGAGATACTTGAACTCCTCCACTTGGGGCAGTACCTCATTCCAGACCCAGAGGATGCATTCCACCCTTTCTGTCCATAAAAATTACGAAATTATGAAAATTATAAATATGAAATTCTGTCCATAAAAATTATGAACATAACCGGTGACAAAGGACAGCTATGGCAGACTCCAACCCTCACCAGAAACCCGTTGTTACTAATATGCACCTAGTTTTGGCTCCAGTGGTACACAGACCTAATGGCCCGTAGTGACGGGTCCGGTACACCATACTCCCAGAGCACATTACACAAGATAGTCCGAGGGACACGGTCGAAAGCCCTCTCTTAATCCACAAAGCACACGCGGACGGATTGGGCAAACTCCCATGCTCCCTCCAGGATCCTGTAGAGTGTGTAGAGCTGGTCGAGAGGGCTGCAAAGAAATGTTCTTTGTAATTATTAAAAGCAAATTTACCATTTAAAAAATCCTACAAAGGTGTATTTTATTTGATGTAGTGTATAAAACCTGTGAAGGAAATTTAGCCTCTGCATTTAACCCATACAAAGTGAGCACATACACACGTAAACAGTGAGCACACAGACACTCGGAGCAGTGGGCTGCCACACACTGCAGCAACCTGAGAGTAGTTAGTAGGGGGTTAGGTGCCTTGCTCAAGAGCACTAGGCTCTGATGGCAAGGAGAATTTGCAATTTATTCATTCATTCATTCATTCATCTTCTGAACCGCTTATTCCTAATTAGGGTCGCGGGGAGGCTGGCGCCCACCTCAGCCGACTCTGGGCGAGGGCGGGGTACACCCTGGACAGCTCGCCAGGCCATCGCAGGGCAATTTGCAATTCAACTCTGTAAATAAGTAAATCCTACTTATGACTCTATTGAGATTGTTGTCGTCTTTTCATGCAGACGATTTTCACATTATCAGACATGTTTTTCCCTGTAGGTTGTACTGCAACTAAAAAGCAGGTCAGCTCCATAAGCAGTTACAGAGAGGGTATGGTAAGATACACATACAAAGAGCCAGATTTATTTGCACCAGTTCAAACCTGGTTTTGGCATTCAAGCAGTACTGTTGGTATTTACTAAGGAGGTGCAGTGACAAGATTATACCTGAAAGGTGAGGATTTATGTGGCTGGCCCTTTTGCATATGCATATTGGAAAATTCCCTTTTCAAGGCCCAAAATATGGGGAGGGAAATAATTTAAATCAAGCATGCAAACTGATTTACTAAGGTCTGTGTCATGCAATTCACTGCTGATTACAGCTATAATTGCACACTAACCCCCCCATGTTTCATGTCGAAGACTATTTAATGATATCCATCTTGCCTTCAGTGCAAAACTGTCAAGTATAGTGCTGCACTATATATTTACTGGCAGAAAGGGGTGATGTAGAACATTCATAGAGACATTACAAACATAAATCTAAATTCCTAGTGCATTACTGTGACACTGAGGTGGATTAATCTCGCCTCATTATCTTGGATTTCTTGCCAAAAAAAAAAAGATCACTGGCCACTTTGTCATTTTTAGAGCCTTCACCTGCCTTTAAAGGATTTGAATGAAATTGTGATTAAATAATTAGCAAGACTTAGCAAGAATTAGCAAGACTTTTCCCAACCTCCTGCACCCTGTCCGTTGAATGCCTTGTAAGTTCATTTTTATAGAAAGGGGGTAGTATCTGTAGTAGGAACAGTTAGTAACTCTGAGGTTTGTATTTTACCAGCTGGTGTGGAGCATTTCTGGGCCCCGAAAAATTTTAACAGAATCCTGATTTTTATTTATTTATTATGGTTGTTATTAATATTATCTCACTAAGTTCAAAAGTGTAAAATTCTAAACCTAGCACATCCGTCTTACAGCAAGAAGCTCCCGGGTTTGATTCCCGGGCTCGAGTGTTTCTGTGTGAAGTTTGCATGTTCTCTCCGTGTTTCTGTGAGTTTTCTCTGGGTACTTCACTTTCCTCCTATAGTCCAAAAACATATACAGTAATTGACTAATTGGCTGTTCCAAATCGCCCAAGTGTGAATGGTTGTATGTGTGTTGGCCCTGCAGTGGTCTGGCTCATGGTGTATCGTGCCTTCACCCAAAGTCGACTGAGATAGGTGCCAGCCTCCTTGTGACCCTAATAAAGGATATAGAGGTTCGGAAAATGAATGAATGAATGATATTACAAGCCATGCCATTAACATTTTACTCATATTATGCATACATTAACTACTCAGTTTGCTTGGCCATGTATGCCAATAGAGTAAGACAGAATCCTATAAAAGTTCCTGCTTAAAAATTTCATATAACTTCATAACTAGGACAGTGTTCCTCCCTTGTTATGTCATTCAGTCTCGATCATGGCTTTGCCTGAAACAGGTCAAGTTCTGCCATTTGCAGCTGCTTACTGAGTGTGTGTGTGTGTGTGTGTGTGTGTGTGTGTGTGTGTGTGTGTGTGTGCTTCTCCTTGGCTGTAAAGGCTACATTAGTATCCATCAGCACCTCTAGGGTTTTGTTTATTTCGGTCATATCTTGCTTGGTGAGGGAGTTGTGGTGGTACAGGCACTGACTCTACTCCTTCAGCTAAGCAGCCTCAGCAACCAGAACAGCTTTTGCATTTGACATTTGATCCTGCTCTTGTAACTCTATCCTACCAACAGCGGACTCTACCAATTCACTGCTCTGCTTCATTTCAGAACTGCATGCTAGATGTCTCACAAACAAGTCCTCCTTCCTTTCAGTTGCTAGGAAGGCAAGCTTGGTATTCCAAGAGACACTGAGACCTAAATCTCTAATGGCATAAATCAGTGAAAACAAACAGCTTACTGAGAAACTTAAATCATGAGGATGATGAAGTAGTTCCTACACTTAGTCTTAGCCTCTAAACTCTTCATTCAAGGAAGTAGGTGAGTTAATTACCATTATAAAACTTGACATAATACATTACTTCTTCTCTTCATTTAGTTCTTAACAAGACATTCATATGAGCCTAATAAAATAATTGTTAAAACTGTATTACTGTAAAAAACAAAAAAAAAAAACACCCAGTGTATTGGCTTTCCCATTCTAAATAAGCAAGCTCTCACTTACCAGTGAAGCAGATTTAATGCACTGTTATTTTGTTACTGCAGGTTCTTGTCCTTGCCTGTCCTCCACGTATCCAAAAGTAATTTTCAAAGCAACCAAGACACTATTTCTCCCACATGCGTAAGCATTTTTTGTTCCTATCTGCACCTCCACCCCCCATCCCCCAATTTGATCCCATTTGTCATTAGAGCAGTGACTGCAACAACATTGCCCTTCATGCAGAATATAAGAGAGGGAGAGGAGAGGGGGGGAAGTGTTAGCATACAGTAGAATTCATTTTCTGCCTTTATGTTGATGGTAATAGAAAATGAACCCGCACCATATGCCTTACAAGGTTTTTTTGTTTTTGTTTGTGTTTTTTTTGCAAAATATCACTTTAATTATTTATCAAAACTGTCACAGTCTAGTTTTCATGTAAGTTGAGAAGTTGAAACTAATCTGTTTGAAACAAGATGCTGCATGTAAACAATATACCATAAAACCAGCTCTTAAGCAGATCAAATAATAATTATAATAATTATAATAATTATAATAATAATAAAACACTCAGGAGGATATCCTCCAATAGTATTCATCCTATCTTTAAAACAGCTTGATTATCAACTAAACTAATCACTCATAATCAATATCATAATCGTTAAACGGTTTGGGTGTGATTGGGTAAGTAATGCTTTAGACTCAGTAATAAGATGGTATTTTACAGTTATTTTACATCTAATAGTTAACCTTAATCTATGAATTCCTGTTTTATGCATAGTGATGTTACCTAAACATAAACACCCACTTTAACTAATGTAATTTAGAAATTAATTTTGTTAAATAAAATGTTAGGTTGATATTTGTCGCAGTTAGTGATCAAAAAGGGTTCAAAAAGGGGTTCAAGCCCCAGTACCACCAAGCAGCCACTGTTGAGCAACACCCTTAACCTTCAGTTGTATAAACATTATAAATGTATGCCAGTCTAACAGCATCAGCCAAATGCTATAAATGTAAATGCAAACATGGCTTAGTGGTACTGGTCAGGGGATCAAGCCCCAAAATCACCAAGCTGCCACTGTTAACCATTAACTGCTTAGTTGCATAAAATGTGATTTGAAAAAGTTTAGTTTCTCTGGATCAGCGTGTCTGCTAAATACCATGAATGTCAGACTTCAACACATATTTTTTATTTCACCAAAGTATAATCACTCAGTCCTTTATATCACCTAGCAAACAGCATAATAACGATCATAACGTATAGTGCTGCAGTGGATAACAAAAGAACTACTCATTAAACATATTTCTAAGTGTTTGACTTTATTTATATGAACCCCAGTATAAACATTGCTACCATCATCATCATAATCATCATCATCACAGAAGTAGTTCATTATTAGTTAATGTTTTAGTAATAATTAGTCCAATCCTACATTCACACTGGCAAGCAACAAAGCAACTGACTATTCATCATTTGATTTCTTTTAAACAATTCAAATTTTCTCAAATAAATTCTATGCAAACTATGCTATAAATCAACCCATATCAATCAGCATATATGGTCTGACATGTCTTTAGTTCCACACTCACATTTTTGGTTCCTCCAAAAATTTAGTTGCTATTAAAAGGCAACTGGTCACAAAATTCAGAACATTCTGTAAATTCAGTTGATGAATTGAATGACAAGAATAGCATTAGTTTTTTTCTAAGACTTCGGTGCTTTAACGCCTCCACATCAACAAAGTTTATAATTTACTGAGTGCTTTCCTATGAGCCAAATCAAAAGACATGCACCAGAATCCATTACCATATATGGAATAGGGCTTGACTTAAGATGGGTGTTTGGCGATACGTTGGGCACCATGCATGTGCAGTGCGCGATTTCTGTGGGACCTAGAGGAGTCAGCATAGATACTTCACCGTGGTAAGTACGTGCTGTGGTTAACTGAGGAGTGGTTTGATGTGTTTAGCATCTGTGCAAAATTAAGGCGACCAATTTCCTTAAATGCTTAACAAGCAAAAATGGAAGAAGCCCACGGCATCCTATAACCATAGCTTCATCTTATCCTATTATGCCAATGTGTCAAATGAAGAGGAATAGTGTTTGGAAGGAAGTAGCAGTTGGTATTATCATCCCGTGATCAGTTAACACTGATTAGCTCAATATTTCATTTGTGTTTTACTACCAATCTTTAGAAGCTACTGATAAAATCTACCTTCATCATCAGAATAAAAAAGCTATATATTGGACATTACATGCCCACAAGCAGATACAACATGTCCAGAGGAGACAGACTACAAGTGACTTATTGCTTGCTAGTGTGAACACAGGGTAATAACAATCCTGCTGACAAAACAGTGATGCAACTGTGGGTTCGTTTTAACAGCCCAGATTTTGCTGCAGAATAAATTCCTCTTAAATATGCAGTAATGCATCCATTCAGTCTGTAATGAGCTTCTTAACAGTCGATCTTTATTCACACCCCTCCCTGCACTGTTTGTAAATCTCATGACTTGTGCTTGCTACTAACTATGTGCACAAGCTGATCTGTCTCAGTAAACTGGGACTAAAGCTGGTTTATATCAGTTGAAATGTTAATATTGGACAGTGTAGTTCTGGATCATGACTATTTTAGAAGCAATTGTGTGCTTATCACTAGTGACAGTCATTAGACATATAGAAATCGGTACCCCCCCCCCCCCCCCAATTAATGATCAATGTACTAAACGACAGCTTTCTATTAATGTAACAAAGAACAAAATCTGCCATTGTTCAAGCAGTACAGGGAAGAGGAGGTGTGAAGAGTGACATATAAAGATTTTTTTTAATGGAAGTCTTACATTTTACATACTTCTCCTTTAACATTTTCATTGTACACATTTTCTCCTGAGTCCAGACTAAGCAAATCATATATGCATATGTGACTAGGCAAGTTAAAAAACAATGCTGTATTATAGCTGTATGCAGTTTTACTTTTATCTAGCAGTAAACAGTAAGCTGAATAGAAACACCTTTAAGGCCAGCAACAGTGAGGTCATGAGCACCAAGCTTTTGAAAAGCAATGTAAGAGATTCAAACAGATGTGAGACAATACAGATGGTTGGAACACAAATCCAGGGTGACTCAGAAAAACCTCCCATATTTCAAAGGTAAATAAAAAAAAAACAGGTTTAAGATAATCAAAATCTTATTTACACACATAAAACTTCATTCAATACAGTTTTTATTCATCGTAATTTGGACACATGAAACCTGTCTGTTGGTAGCCCAACTCCAACTTGATCACCTTGAGCTTGAAGAACTCGATGTGTGGGTCACTAAGATGGAGCTACAGCCCACACAGCTCGAAGATCTTTTGAAGTGCTGAAGGAAATGTTTCCGGATCAGGTGATATCATTGCATGGTGATGTTTTGTGGCTGGCCCATTCCCCTGACCTTGACACCTGAGATTTTTTTTCTATGGGGCTACCTTAAATCTCGTGTGTATATTCATTGACCAAAAGCTGTGAAGCCCTTAAGGTTGTTTTTCAGCAGTAGTTAGCTGCTGTTCCACCGACATGACCAATCAAGCCATGGCAGCCTTCTGAAATTGCCTTCAAGTGTGTACAGATAATGATGGCAGCTCGCCAGGCCATCCCATGGCCAACACTCACACATCCATTCACACTCACACCTAGGGGCAATTTGGAACAGCCAATTAGCATATTGTGCATGTTTTTGGACGGTGGGAGAAAACTGGAGTACCTGGAAGAAACCCATGCAAGCACAAGCAGAATGTGCACACTCCACACAAATACGTCTGAGCCCAGGAATCAAACCCAGGCCTTTTTGCTGTGAGGTGGATGTGCTAACCACTACGTCACCGTGCCGGCCCTTTTTTTAGCATATACCTTTAAAATGTGGGAGATTTTTTTGGGTCACCCTGCAAACAGCAAAGGTTTACCATCATTCTACATGCTCACTTAAGAAATCTTTTCCATTCCTCTTTCATTCATCATTTAAAAAGGATTCTTTTCCCCTGAGATCTTTTGACTCTGTGATTCTCGGTTTTGATTTCTTTATGGAATTAAACTTCTTTTCTACAGTTTAACTACTGTTACACTTCTTGTTTTATAATGGCATTATACAAACGTTTGCATGAACTACATTAATTTTTACCTTGCTAGGTGTGGAATGTCTTCACTAAGTGATCAGGTACAGTGGTCCAAGATTCCATGTAAACTACAAAACGCCTTGAATGAAAGGTTACACGGACAAATTGAGCTTTTTTCCCCCAGTTTTCATGATGCTGTTGGAAGGTGTAAAATAACAGGATACTGATATGTAATTATTCATGCTTATTATAATTATGTTTTTTTCCCCCCTAAAGGGTCAGTCCATCTCAAGTTGACATGAAACAGATCGACCTACATATATCTCCTTTTTATTTTAACCCTACAATCATTCACTCATTTCTGAGTCGTTATTCATTGCTACTCTCATTCTTAAAACTGACAGAACACATTCACTCCAATCAGGTTTCACCTTACGTTTAGCATACGTATGGTCTCTTCCCTAAGAAAGAATGAGCTCTATTGTCTTCCATGATCCCCCAACTCTGAGCCTGTTTCATTTCTTAGATTCACTTACCTGAGGTCCTTCTACATGCAGTCTATACACACCAGTGCAAACTTTCTAATCTACATTCCTCACTAATCTCAGCCATTATCCTGTATCTATATCCCGCCCACCATGACAGCTCTCCTCTCCATGAATGATCAACACTGGAAAGTACAGAGCCTCTTGATAGGCTGGTGGCCTGCCTCTGTCCTCTCCTCCGGTCTCACTATTTTCTATCTCATCTCCCTCCCTCTGCCGTCGTTCCTCAACCTCACTGTTCTCATCATCCTCCCCCTCTAAAACACCCCGTCTCTCTTCATCTGACCCACGGAACCCCAGGCCCAGAAATCCACTTCCCTCCTCCCCTCGTCCTGCCAATCCTCCTCCGAGACTCCTTGAGTGAAACAGGCATGTATGACGGTTCCGGGTGGTGTGTAAGCGCCCCAGGGAGAAGCCGCTGCGGCTCAGCATCAACCTTCCTCCTGCTCTGATGGGAAACGAGTTTGCCCCTATAACCATGTTTCCTCTGACCCAGGAAGGCAAAGAGGAGCTGCTTGTCGTCCTCCGACAGCGAGGACAGCTCTGCAGGAAGTAGCTGGAGTTGCGTCTCATTTGGGTAGCCACCGCGACAGACAAAGGTGTATTTGGGTTGAGGTCCAGGTCCATTAACAAGGCCTCTGAGTAGCTGGGCACTATTTGCTGGTTGCAGCGAATGTGCCACTCCAGTTCTGTTATGTCCACCGTGTTTACCCGTGATATGACATGCAATGTGGGACCTCCAGAGCCATGCTCAAAGCTTGTCTGGTAGTTGTCTCTGTTATCATTTTCAGTGGCATCCTCATTCTCACCAAACAGCTTCTCAACATGGTAGTGTACATAAGCTGTGCGGTACTCAACCACCACACGGAGTGGCCAGGATAGCAGCAGAGCAGATGCTAGCCAGTAGACACAGCGGCGTGTGTACCAAGGTGGCCGAGCAGGATCTGGGAATGCCAGCATGTGCTCCCTAAAGTCTACATTCTTCAGGTGCATACCCTCACGTGCTTCCATGTAGTCATCCAGGCCTTCATTATCACCAAAGAAGCGTGCCCTCTGTGTGAGGTAGGCAGTCTCTGCACGAGCACTCGCAAAACTGAAGCACTTTGTAAAGCGCAGCCGAGTCACGGGGTGGTCCAGTAAACCCTGCAGCTCTTTGGACACATCCTTGACACCATGCCGCGAGTAGTCAAACTCAGAACTGGCGGTGTGTGTGTTGACCCTTTCGTGGTATACCTGTGTGGTGGTGTAGGCATCTCCATTGCGGTAGCGTGTCACTTGCCTGGTCCGCCGTACATAATGATAACTGATGGCCTTCCACCAAATGCATGGTGTGGCCTGCTGCAGACGCTGGATCCTATCATACACTTGACTGATCTCCACTTTAGCCAGGTTGGCTGTTTTGGAGTAGCAGTGCCAGCACTCCACCAAGTAGACGACATAAAGCATGGCCAGGAAAGCTACAGGGATGTAGACATATCCATTGGAGCAGGGACTATCATGGTAGAGTCGGGCTCGGTCACCATAGTAGTAGGCAGGACCTTGGTCATCAGAAGCCATGACTGTGATACGGTAGAGGGAGCACCAGCCTAATGTGCCAAAGCAGCCGTACATGAGCAAGGTCAGTAGCAGGCACTTCCAATGAGACTCCCGGCACAGAGAGCCACTCAGGGACTGCTTGAGAGGGCGTTGCTGTAGGCGAGAAGCAGGATGGGGTTGGAGAGGTAGGGATGGACAGTGTGAAAGCCAGGGGTTTGAATAAATGATAATGAATAGAGATGTGAGTGAAAAGGCATATAGAGGGTTTGAAGGGTTTGGGAAAGGAAAGGGACAAAAACAAGAAAGGTGAAGAAGTTAATATAAAATTATGTGGAAAATACACACAATGCACATTTTCTTGAGTGATTCCTTTGTAAAACAGCATGTAATTTATTTCAGTTGGAAATACATGACCAGGTGGGAAGCAGTCTCTAAATCTCTGACATAGTTCAGACACTAACTTGGTGAAATGTACTTTTCCCTTCCGCAGTAATTGACTTTTCTCCACCAGTCTCTTGTGGGATGAATACATTTCCTGGCTGCTCGTAACTCAAGCCAAGCCTGCTTTTAACATGCTTTGGATCAGTGTAGAGAGGGAGTACTGAATGCTTTTAGACGCATCAATGCATTATCATTAGAAGATGTGGCTGCCTCTCTGCTGCCACTTATTGCCCTAGTGGCACTGTAATTCATTGCATTTTAAATACGAGAGGGAAATGTCTGTCAATTTCTGTGTGTAATTTGGATGTTTTCCCCATGCTTACATGGGTTTCCTCGGATACTCTGGATTTCTCCCACAGTCCAAAAATATACACCTTAGACATGCACTCTGTTCTAAATTGCCCCTAGGTGTGAGTGTGGATGGTTGTTTGAGTATGCTGTTAAGGGTGTAAATCCACCTACACCCACAGAGGGCTGAGATAGGCTCTAGCATCCGATTGGTCCTAGTAGTATTAAGTGATTTGGCAAATGAATGAATGAAAAATGGCTTGAAACAAACAAACAGAAGCACTAACAAATACTCCAGAGTCAACTTTCAATAAGTGGTAGAGAAGGCCCAGAGGATGGTCTAATACTCTCTTTTAGAGAAGCACACATATACATGAACACACACACACACACACACACACACACACACACACACACACACACACACATACAGATCCGCTAACAGTCAGAGCAATGCCCTTGCCGTAAGAGACTGCAGCACTAAAAGGCCAGCTACAGTCCAGGACAGGCTGTTATAGCCTGTGCTTTTCTTGGCATAGATGCAAAAGTATAATTGTTATAGTTTACTAAGGGCATGAGTGCAAATGGTAATGTTTTCAGCAGAATCTATTAGGGCATACAGTGAACTTGAATGCCACAGCTGGTGTTTGCATTGTCCCTTATAAAAAAGTGGTATTAAATTCAGAAAAACGTCATCCTTCATACTGAATACATTCCACCATTATGGGCAGTTGATTCATCATGAATAATCATGGGCGGCATAGTGGTGTAGTGGTTAGTACATCTGCTTTATAACAAGAAGGTTCTGGGTTCAAGTGGAGTTTGCATGTTCTCCTCATGCTTGTGTGGGTTTCATCTGGGCACTCTGGTTTCTTCCCACAGTCCAAAGACATGCACATGCACAACAGGTTTGACTATTTCGGGTTAACCCTTCATTTGAGTGTGAATGGTTGTGTGTGTTGGATCTACAATGGTCTGGTGAGCTGTTTAGGGTGTACCTTGCCTTCACCCAGAGTTGGCTGAGATAGGATCCAGCCTCCACATGACTCTAATAAGATAAAATGGTTCAGCAAATGAATGAATGAATGAATAATAGCACAGTACCCAGTCAAAAAACAGTCCCACACTCTAGGCTAGGGTACTGGGCTCATGATAGAGAGGTTGTGGGTTCAAATCCCTGTTAGACCCCCACCGTGTTAAGATCTAATTGTTGAATCTGTTAAAACCTGATGGAGCATTATCACATTAGATACCATCGGAATAGTAAACTCTCTGTATTCTAATGCCTGGATGAGAACTCTTGGCTTCTCTATGGGACCAAACTGTCCAATGTTTCTTCTGTCTAAATGGAGCCCATTCTGCTTCACTATGAATGCATTGATGTATTCCATTGTGCTTGGTGTGTTTATTGTTGTGGAGCATATACACTGCCGCCTTAGGCCACCTCTGATTGATGGGCAGTACTGGCCCATGAAGATCAAGGAACCTAAGGAAGTTGGATTGAATTTATAAAACCATTGAAACTACTGCTAATCATTTTAAAATGCAACTTTGATTTGAAATTGGTTCATCATTCAGCCCTATCATCTAACAATCTCTGACATTCATTCATTCATTTCTTAATTGTCTATTGGGCTTATCTGTTCGAGTCCAGTATGCCTTTGGACCTCCTAAACCAGAGTTTATACATGAGGAACATATAAACTCACTCACCTATAATTCTATTAGGGTTTTCAGGAGGTTGGACCCTATCTCAGCCAACAAGGCAGGGAACCCCCTGAACACCTTGCCAGGCCATTGCGGGGCCAACACACTTAATATTCATACCTTCAGGCAATTTGGAACAGCCAACTGGCCTAATGAGCATGTCGTTGGACTGTTAGGGGAAACCTGAGTACCCGGAGGAAACCCACGCAAACATGGGGAGAACATGACAAATCCACATAGAAACACCCTTCTTGCTGTGTGGCGGACATGCACACCACTGTGCTGCCCCAGAACTCCACATAGATAGGGCTTGGTTAACCAACAGGTCCAAACCAGGAGTCTGTTTGCTGTGAGGCGACAGTTCTAACCACTGCCTACCCACAGTGTGCCGCCCACAGACTACATTAACATTGATTATTCACTGAGAAGATTATCTATAATGACTGTCTCAAGAAAGTAGAGTACAGTAGTAGGAGGATAAGACAGTAATAGTAAGAAGATGTTTATGCTGTAAGAAAAAAAAAGTCCTTCGTGGCAACACTGATATTCTCTGCTAAGACTTTCTGGAGTTTTCTATCATTAACACAATTTGATTACATCTTGACATGGTGAGTTGGAATGAATATGAGTGGTATGAATAGTGTATATAAACCCAACTGCCACTTCAGAGCCACTCTAATAGGTTAAATTATTTAGCTGTTCTATAAGACTGTGCTGCCTTGGAAGCTGATGTGAATGCTTTTACACGAGGGGAACCAGAGTGCTGAGTGCTTGCATCAGACAGAGAGAATAAACGAGCACAAAAGTGCACTTTGTGCATAGAGTATGCATGTAAGTGAGGTATTATTTCCATCTACACAGAGCATTGCTTAATAAAAAATATAAAAAAAAGTAACCTAAACAGATTTCTGGTGGTTTTGTAACAGCATGCAAAATCTTCTAATAGTATTTTCATAATCATTTTACAGTGGAAAGAGATCCCTGTGGTTTAGTATTACTTTTAGATGATCTAGCTTGATGGTTTACCAACAGACTATAAAAGTATTCTGCAGGAATCTGGCAGTCTCTGTTGGTGACCTTGTGGTTATAGGTTGTGGTCTAATGATTTCGAATGATGCTGCAAATCAGATTGTCAGCAAGGAAACGAGAACGCACTGGTGTATAGCATTCGCGATAAGCCAGACAGTACCTTACATACAATATAAATCATCTCAATATACACCCAGCTCAAGCAACCTTGAAAACAATTTTAATTAGTATACTACACAGGGGTGGTGCAATCTGATTTGTCTACTATCTTGGGATTTTAAAAACATTACTATTCATTCAAGAGATTTTCTTGCTTCTGATTGGAGAAAAGCCACTGAACAATTCTTGCTTTTGCATTATTGCTATGAAATAACTAAACTATTGCATGGGATAAGTTAAAAGATTATTGCACAGCTGCTTGTTCAACACAGTAACATGACTGTCTACTTCAAAATATTTTGAATGGATAATAAAACAATTAGAGAACGTGGCTTTTGAATGATAGAGAATTATATAATGTGTCATACTTTGCCTCATTCAATAATTACTTATTATCCTGGGTGAATAATGCTTGAATCAAAATGGTGGACACTCATGGTTTGTCACAATTATGGAGCAGGTGATTTCATTGTTTCTTTAGTTTGCTTTTCTTGTGTTTCCTTGTCGTTTATACTAAATATATATATATATGCTGAATGAGTCAAAATAGCCTATACAGCATTTAGCTCTGCTCAGAGTGTGTGGAACTCACCTGACCTGCCTATGAAATGGATAAAATATGCAAAAGGAAACTATAAAAATGTTGATTTCTTTTGATTTTTATATCCCTGTGTAGTGTATATACTGATTTTTATTGGCCATAGGCTCAGTGGACCTCAGTGAATTGAAAACCTCCATTGACATTCTGTCTTTTCATTCATTTCTTTTCATTCATTCCTTCATTCAGTAATAGAAATATATGTCAAATATCCATGCACAATTTTGTTTAGCGCTAACATTATCCAAGTAAGGACAACATTTTTCTGGATGCTTTAAGGAGACTCCTCTATACACAACTAGGCCATATATGTCCACAAAGTGGCTCGGCAGCTATTGGAACGGGTTACTCTGGATGCTAGGATGAGTTTGTGTGGGAATGACCTTGACCTACTTTTGAAGGTCACAGAGGCAAAATTGTATATTAGGTTTCTGGACATTTACCTGCCACGACCTGAAGCTGGGCCTTTCAAACTTGCTATGCTTGTTCTATATTGGCATATTATGAAATAGTTCTTTTGACTAGAGCGTCTGGAACCCTGTGGTCTATTTTTTTTTATAGTGACAACATGGGGACTTTTTGCCACAAGATGGGGAGATTTGTCACAGAAAAACAAAAACAGACCTTACAGTACATTGCTAGCTATTAAAGCCAAAGCACACTGTTGACCTTTAACTAATATTTCACAGGATTATACAACAGGGAGTATATTATCCTAGGAACTCTGCGAGTCGAAGAGAGATGTAGTGAAAGTGCTAGTAAATCACTACTAGTATTAACACACGCATTCACTCACTCATTTGCAGAACCACTTAATTCCTACTATTAGGGTTGTGGGGAGGCTGGCGCCAATCTGAGCCAACACTAGGTGAAGTCTGGGTACATACTGGACAGCTGGCCAGACAGTATTAACACAGTACATGCCTAATTTATGTGATGGTTTTGTTGAGTAATGTGTGTCTAAAAGAGCACATCATGACATCATGGTGCCAGGACAACAACCAACTGCTCAACATCAGCAAGACCAGGGGGTTTATCGTGGACTACAGGAGACTGCAGGGTGGAGGTCATATCCCTATCCACATTGAGGGGACAAAGGTGGAAAGAGTCAGTTGCCTCACGTTCTTGGGGATCAACGTCAGTGAGGATCTGAGCTGGTCACATCATGTGGCTGTGATCGCAAAAGCAGCGAGACAATGGCTCTTCTTGGCATGGACTCCAGAATACTCACCAACTTCTACCGATGCACCATCGAGAGTATTCTGTCTGGCTGCATCACTATGTCGTACGGCAGTTATGATGCTCTGGACCGCAAAGCTCTAGAGAGGGTTGTCAGATCAGTACAACCAGGACTGAACTGCCAGCCATCCAGGACCTCTACACTCAGCGCTGTCGGAGGAAGGCCAGCAGATCGTCCACCAAAGCTACACACTCTTTAACCTCCTGCCATCGGACCGACCGTACAGGAACATCCGGGCTCGCACCAGTAGATTCAGGGACAGTTTCTACCTGCAAGCCATCAAGCTGCTGAAAAACCGGACAATCTGCACACTCATTGTACACACTGTACATGCACCAACTACCTTTGCACTACAACCACTTCAGTATTTTTCTATTCGTATTCTGTATTTATAATATATATATACACACACACACACACATTCTTTTTAGTTTATGTATATATGCATTTATTTTTTTATTATTTTACTCATATGGTTTTATTCTTACTTTATATTTTATCTTAATGTTAATTTCATGTGCAATATTTGTTTCTTATGTGCAATATTGAGGGGGCTCTGAGTCCAAGAACTTCAACTTGAACTTGAAAATTAGATTGTTATGGTTTCTTTCTTCTTCTTCTCCTTTTTTTAAATGTTTGTTTTATTTATTTATTTATTTATTTATTTACACTTTTTACTCAAGGGGCAGTGGTGGCCTGGTTGTAGGGTGCTAGCTTACTGATCCAAAGGTCAGGGGTTCAAGCCCGACTATCACCAAGATGTCACTGCTGTCCTTGGAGGGCGGCTAACTGGGTTATCAAAGACAGCCATGTCTCTCATTGTCTGTAGTGAGAAGTATGTAAAGGACCCATTGTTGTTGTTTGTAAAGAGTAGGCCACTGAGTTGCCATCAGCGTGTTTCTGCCTTGCGATGGCCTGGCGATCTGTCCAGGGTGTACTCTGCCCTTGCCCAGAGTGGGCTGAGATGGGCGCCTGCCTCCCCGCGAGCCTAATTAGCGGTTCAGAAAATGAATGAATGAATGAATTTTTATTCATGATTGACATAGGTGAGTTTATTACTGAGCTGCACAAGAAGAGTGTAATGCTTTGTGTGTCTTTTCAAACTCATTCAAAGTTTTAGCATATATGATATGGAAACATAAGAAAAGCAATCTAAAAGAATATTTTTCCGGTTTATTTTTCCATTTATAAAACGCAACAAAGATGATGACAACTGCTCAAAACGACCATGACAAACCATGAGTTGGCTGTTTTAATTCAAGCATTATGCCATTTTTGTCGATAGTATATGCCATAGTATAGTATATGTCAAATGGGATACAATTTACAGTAATTAGAAATGTAATGATTATTAGTATTTTTATTGCAGGTTTAAAAGCTTTTTATTGATTTCTTCTTGTCAAGAGCTTGTATAAGTGTTAAATGATGAGTCATGTATGGTTAGTATGACAACTTGTAAAGTTATTTTACTTCAAAACTTTTGTACTTAAAAAATATTAAATTTCTAAAGATGGATTTAGATCCTTTTCCCCTTAAGCCTCCACTACAAACCAGTACATTGGGCTAATGTTTTCATCAACATTTACTGAAAATTTCAAAGTATATACTGAAATTTCCAGGGAAAAAAATTATGTTGATATTCAAGAACTTTTTTTCAGATCAAGGAGAGCCTCCTTATATTAAGTGCAGAGCATTGTGTGATGAAGAACAAAGCCATCATTAAATATTCAGTTGCACAGGCACTGGGATTGACACGGATCTCTATTCATGATAGAAAATAGTTTCCACCAGTATAGTTTCCACCAGCTGCTTAGGACATACAGAGTTGATTATTAAAGGGGATATACTGAGTGACAAATGGACATAAGTGATATAATAAATAAGAAGAGATGCACTCTTATATTGGAGTGGTATGCCCATTTAGCATATATGCTATCTCTAAGAGCAAACTTAAGAGCAAACACACACTGGTGGAAGAACATGCGTATGTGTGGTCTAGCTATTCATCACAGTGTGGGGACATAAATCTGTTTACACAGTCAGATTATGGGGACTTGGCTTCCTTATGGGGACAAACCACAAGTCCCCATGACGTAAATCATTACATTTTAAGGTGAAGATGTTTTTGAGTGGTTATGTTTAGTGTTAGGGAAATTTCTAGTGTTTATGGAAATTTCTCCAGGAAATTAATGCAAGTCTATGTATTGTCCCCACAGGTTATGGAAACGAGACTGTGTGTGTGTGTGTGTGTGTGTGTGTGTGTGTGTGTGTGTGTGTGTGTGTGTGTGTTTGTGTTTGGGGGGGGTTAAAAGTTTTATTTATGTAATATAATTTTCTATAATAATAATAATGATAATAATAATAATAATAATAATAATAATAATAATAATAATAATAATAACAACAATATACAAAAGCTCAATAATATAATCCTAGACATCCCCATCCCCTTTGTGTCTCCCAGTCTATTGATTGCTATGTAATATTATATGGGTGGTTAACTGAGCAAGCATGGGTGTGAGTGAGGAAGTCGATTCCTAGGTTCAGAGCCTGACATGAAGATCATACAAGATGATGCAATATGACAATTATATCACTGCCCCAAAATAACTTCCTTGATTGCCTTCATATTCAAATCAATCACTTTGGTTATATCCAGAAAACCTTACGGGAAAGAGTACTTGGATGCTTTTCAGTGTACTGTAACTGTTAGAAATGCTGAGATTAGCCTGCTTTTATTTAACATGCGCAATGCTTCCTAAAACCCTTTTTTAATAATTGTGATGGCAACGATCATTACACAGTGCCCTGGAATTGTGTCCTGACTAAACAATGTGCAAGTTATGAGGGTGAAAAAATGACCAATGGATAAAGAATGATAATAAGAGTGTGGGTTGAAGTGTGAAGAGAGAAACAAAGAAAAAAGAGTGAGTTAGTAAGCGCTTTTAAAAAGTCCTCACTACATTATAAACACACATTCAATATATTGTATACAGCCAATATATAAGCATGTCTTTGAATGTCACTCATTGAGCCAGCATAATGATAAGAAATGACAAAAGAACATATTACCACATGTAAATAAATGTGACTACACAGAGCTAATGCTTTTCCATTAGCTTTCATTTTGTTTTTTGTAGCGAATCAATTACTTCCATTCATAAGAGATTTCAAGCAGACACATCGTGTGCCAATACTGACTGTAGCTACTGACTGAGTGAAGGTTTTGTCAAAAGGTTGTCTATGTTATGGTCTTTAGACAGTCCATTATAAGGATGATCAATTCTTAATAACACATAACCCAAAATAAATGGATTTTCCAATCCTGCCAGGAAATGGCTATCAGACATACAGTATCTGCTCATATCAACACATCAGTCACCATGTAATGGGATCCGATCCAATTTTTTGCCCTGAATACTGAAAAGTTTTGGTTTGTCATTTTTATTAAAGGGGGTACTAAAAAGAAGTGTACAAGTTCAAATCGTCATCTTTCTTCTTATAGATGTTGATATATTATTCCAGTTTTTTTTTTTTTGGTTTATAAAGACCTGCCCAGAGATGATGGGGAGGACTTTGGCAACAATAAAATGGGTGACATTGCACTGTCCATAGAAAAGTGTTAACCAACAGTAGATTACAATATTCAACTTGTCAATTTAATGTTCACCAGGAGTACAGTGGATTACATTTTTATGAATTCATTCATTTGCTGAACCGCTTTATCCTTTTAGGGTTGCGGGAAGGTTGGAGGCTATCTCAACCTACTCTGGGCAAAGGCCAGAACTGCTTTTACACCCTGAACAGCTCATAGATCCATCACAGGGCCAACGCACACTCAATCATTCACACTCAAACCTAGGGGCAACTTGAAACAGCCCGTTAACCTAATGTGCATTCCTTTGGACTGTAGGAGGAAGCCAGAGTGCCTGAAGAAAACCAACGCAAGCACGGGAAAAACATAAACTCCAAAAAGAAACGGCCTTTGACAAAACCAGGATTTGAATCCAGGACCTCCTGGCAGTGAGGTGGATGGACTAACCACAACACCACCAAACCATTTAAGGCTCCTTAAACATGCCATAATGAACTAAATGATCATTTCCCACCAACAAGAGGCTTCTGCAGGAAAATTATTATTCGGGTCAGCAAAAATGGTTCGATCAATAACTAGGGAAATAAATAAATAAACAAATAATAACCCCCATCACCTTTTCAACCCTCCCACTTATCTGTGGTTCCCATGACGACGGAGAACATAGAGAGAAGGCTGTAGTCACGCCCATTTTGTAAACAGGCCATTACTCAAATCACGTAAACTGTAAGAAAAATCCCTTAAGCACTGGCCAGAGAGTAGAGATTACCAGCAGTAACATGGGCTACACTGCCATGACCAACAGATTTAACAGGCTAAACGAATTGAGAGGGCTCTGGGTGCACCTGCTGTGTGTGTAGAACCATTCTTGGTGAATCATCTGGACTGTTTGTGATTGAATAACATCTGGAAATGGTTTATTAACGTCAGACTCAGTCTGCATTACTATAGTGGCATGCATTCCAGCAAAAGGTCCATGCATGCTCCATTTAGCCATCTGCATTATCCTTGGTCAATAACAATTAGGTTATCAACAACAAGCTTTCAAAATCCTGCTTTATTTAAAATTCATGAGCTCTGTGAACTGTTACAGAAACAGCAGGTTTAAAGTGTGTTAGGATACATGTTACAGGGCATTTATTCATTCTTGTAAAAAAAATAGCATGACATAATTCATATATTGATCTAAATTAGCCCTAAATTCATCCCTTACCTCCTCCCGTCCTCCACCGTTCAGTGTGGGGGCCTCTCCGGTCACCGTCACCCCCTGCATCCTCAGTCGTTTTTCTCTTTTTGACTTGCATATATTATTATTGTTGTTGTTGTTGTTGTTGTTGTTAGTGCTGTAGCCGATATATCCTCGGTCCAGACTGTCCTCCAGTCCAGCGTCGGGACCTCTCTGTCCGGATGCGTCTCACCCCATCGGAAAGAAAGCAGGCGATGCTTCTCCGAAAAGAACCTGCCATCCGCACACTGGATAAAATACGACCCTGTTCTCCAGAAGCGACCGTGTCCTTGCTCTCTCCTTCACGCCGTTCACACCATCACAGCAACCCAGAGCGTGCGCGCTCATTTACACGGGGGTCCCTGCAAGCGCGTGCAGGTCGGGAGATTACAGGTAACAGGTACCGTGGTTCCGCTCCACTAACTCCGCACACGTACACGGTGACAGCAGGAGCAGTGCACGCGCTTCCCGTGAAATCACGCGTGCACCTCTCTCTCTCTCTCTCTCTCTCTCTCTCGTAACAATCGCACTAATTACAGTAACTGAATTCTTATTTGAAGGCTAAATTATCGATGCACGCGACCGATTCTTTGACGTGGTGTCTCCGCCGTGTTTCCCCACCCCGCACCCCCTCCCTTCCCCCAACACACCCCTTTATCTAACTGCGTTTACCTGCTCGGTCGTTCTCGCCGCGGAGTGACGTCATGTTCACGCCCACATTTCTTCTCCGTTAAAACGGCGCTTCGAAATAAACAGGCGCGTGAGTGACTGATCCTATTGTTACGATCACGCTCATATTCTGACACCATCCATATAAGTAGAATCATTTTATACATGTAGGAAATACATGTAGTGTGTGTGTGTGTGTGTGTGTGTGTGTGTGTGTGTGTGTGTGTGTGTGTGTGTGTGTGTGTGTGTGTGTGT
>JAOUQZ010000019.1:12408016-12423544 GCA_028564935.1 Neosilurus hyrtlii
ATATATATATAGATAGATAGATAGATAGAGAGAGAGAGGGGGGGGGCATAGTGTAATCGAATTCGAAAGCGAGATTACGGTTTGGACCAGCGTGCTTTCCGTACTAATAGGAGGAAACAATATGGCGGCGTCCTATGAGCTGCAGCCTTAACTAGCTAAAGTTAAGCGATACGGAAGCTGTCACTTTCTCTTAGTTATAGACAGTTAAATGGATTTTAGTGTACAACCCTTTAGACTACAATATAATAATACCTTTAAATATCAAACCAAGCGTTATGTACACTCAGTGTGCATTATTTACAGCTCGGGTTTTCTTCATGGCGCCTCATGGGATGACATTTACACACCATGTACGCGCCGTGCTGCCTTTGACCAGGCGGTATGTAGGAACGTTCCAGAACCCAACAGTCTCGAGTCATTTTAAATGCACATCCTTGACACCTCAGTGGCGACATTGTGTAGCAGAACTCCCCGGGCAGCCAGTCCGAGGATACCATTCCGCCGTGGTGAGAGATGTGGTGCTGTTCGAGCATGACCGAACCCGCTTCTTCAGGATCCTGGCTCTGTTCTGTGGAGGTCAGGTTCTGTTCTGGACCTACCTGGCTTATTTTGCGTTCACGGGACTTCGGGACACAAGAAAGAACAGCGAAGAGCCACAAAGAGTCAGAACTGAACTGGGGCTTTTTAGTTTTGACATGAACCTTGGCTCAAGTACCTGGAGATTTGGATTCACTCTTGGCTGTCTTGTTATAGGTGAGTGTCCTGTCAATCATTCTCAGCACCCTATGTGTGTTTAGGGGGGTGGGGGATCTACTTGTACCTGTGCACACATGCTAGCATCGCTTTCAATGCTCTCTGTTTACGAAATATTTTAATAAAATCAACGTATGGAGCTTTTTGAGTCCCTGTCACAAAGACTTTTAGGTTAAAGTGGGCAGAGGTGTCTCAGTGGTTAAGGCTCTGAGTTAGTGATCCAAAGGTAGAGGGTTCAATCTTCAGTACCAATGTGCTACCAGTGTTGGGCCCTTGAGCAAGGCCCTTAACCCTAAATTGCTCCAGATAAGAGTGGCTGCCAAATGTAAATGTAAAGTGGAGTACATTCTCAAGCTGTTTCTACAAGTCCCCGTTGTAGACTAATTTTCATATTCCATGAAGTCTCCTATCAAACATATTGCATGAAAAAAGGAAGATTATGAAGACGAATATACAATATACTTTTTCACTGTAAAAAATATTGTAATATATATTTTTAAATAGGAATAATTCAGGGTGATATAGTGGTTAGCGCGTCTGCCTCACAGCAAAAAGGTCCTGGATTTGAGTCCCATGCTCAGGCTTTTCTGTATGGAGTTTGCATGTTCTCTCACTACTTGCATAGGTTTCCTCCAGGTACTCCGGTTTCCTTTCATAGTCCAAAGACAAGCACATTAGGCTAATTAGCTGTTCCGAGTTGCCCAAAGGTGTGAATGGTTTTGTGTATGTTGGCTCTGCAATGGTCTGGCAAGCTGTTCAGGGTGTACGTCGCCTTCACTCAGTGTTGACTCCCTGTGAACCTAATAGGGTTAAGCAGTTTGGCGAGTGAGTGAGTGATTTACATATACAGTAAACTAATTTTTTGAAGAAAGCAGGCAGAATGAAGTAGTTATATTGTGTACTTAGGAAATCAACATGAAATAAATATAGATGGAATAACTCACATTTTATTACTTGTAAATATACAATATACAGTGGTAGTCAGTGATTGGTTATTAGTAATAATGGAAAGCAGTGGGTTGTTGTGAACTGTGGTGATCAGTAATTGGACATTGGGAATATAACCTCGTGCATGGGGCTTTTCACATCAAATCTGTACGAACAGCAGCAGCTGTATAAGACACTTTAACATCTGCTCCAAAAAGTCAACAGATTTATCATTACTCTTTTCACATTGCTAATCATATTTAAACTTAACAGTTCCTCACTGTTATAAATTACAAAACCTTCCCTCCAAAGGCCTCATCTCTGTCTTTCTCTGCAATTAGGTGGAGGAATTGTTGGACTGGGCATGTTGTTCAGCCGTCGTTCTGTGAGTCGTGTGGTCCTTCATAAGGGAGGTGGAAAGGTGACCGTGTGTACTCAGTCACCCATGGGAGTGAGCAATGCATGGCAGTTAACTGTACCTTTGAGTCAAGTGGCTTGTCATGCACACAGACAGGAATCACCCTCCTTCATCCCCCTCAAAGTGAAAAATCACAAATTCTACTTTCTTTTGGACAAAGAAGGCAAACTGAACAATCCCAAATTATTTGATGTCACTGTTGGAGCCTTCAGACCATTATAGATGCCATCCCCTACATATGGTTAAACCTGCCTGATAAAAGAACATGAATGATGTTTTACTGCTGATGAAAGTATATGTCTTATGGATGTTTTTTATTTGAACCTTCGTAAGTGGCAAATAATAAAAGCTTCAATAGCAATAACAAGATTTCGATGTTTGACTTTTCTTCATGACACCAGTGCCCTGACTGGTTAATATAAGTGCATCATGAGGTTTAATGTGGAGAAATGTGTCTATAATTCATTACATTTATATGAAAACATATGTTAACTTAGTGTGACTTAAATGTATTTACATTTCAGGAAGTCACTTCATTTATTATATTAAAAAAAACATATACCTTTGGTGCCTAGTAAAGCACTTAGCTTTGAGTGATTCATAGAGCTGACTGTTTTATTTTATTTTTTTCTTCGTTTGGTATTCACATGACTTCACCGCCAGAGGAGTTGTAAATGATAATCAAGATGTGGGGAAGGCTGTATGAGCAGGTTGTATTACTAATACTACAGGCAAGTAGGTGCTTTCAGGAAAGTCATTAAATGACTAATTCACTTTTATTACTAAACAGGTCAAATATGCAGATGTACTACAAAATCATAACTTTAAATGCAACATAACCCAGTTACTGTTTGGAGAGCAGGAAGAAATTATGAGGGTGCTTTTTAAACTGTTCTCCTGTCATCGGAAACAAGCTGCGTAACTTTAATGTCGGGGCAGAACTATATACTATAAAGCCTTACCTCACTCTCCACAAAAATTTTAATATTTAAAGTAGTCAAAGAACAAAGGAGAGGAAAGCTTCATGCTGGTGTACTGTTGCTCCAGGACATTGCTGAGGGAAAGACCCGAAACAGCTGATGACCCCAGGTTACATCAGTGATGATGATGATGGTGTCCAAGTGCATCACATGATGTGCTATAAACTCAAAATCATGTTGGTTCCTTCCCAGCATTTTACTTTTGTAGCTCTGTTCAACAACAGTATAGACACAGATAATATGTTGCAGCTGCTTCCTGAGGGATGACAAATTACCCTTAAAAAGTGAGTAACATGTTAAGATGATCGGCTGAGGGATGAGAAAGTATTTGGCGGGAATATTACACAGTTTTGAAAATTGAATCAGATGGCCTAAAGCTTAATCTCGTTTTTATTGTTGCCAATATTAAAAAGTGAGTCACAACAACCGACAAAGACAACAAAGCAGGGGTGAAAGCAACCTGAGGGACCGAAAGAGAAAAGGATGGATGTGGGAATGGGATGGATATCAAATATCAAAAATAACTCAAATAAAACAAATTTGATATATAAAGATACAAAGGATTGGGGCAAGGAATTTGAGCTAGCTATTCTATTAAACCTTTGTCCAATGTAGCATGCAAATTCATGTTTATTAGCCACTTAGCAAATTAGCTCAACTAGTACAGATTAAAAAAATTAACAGCATGTTAGTAATAAGTCATTATTACATAATTTCATTCATTTTCTGAACCGCTTAATCCTAATTAGGGTCGCAGGGAGGCTGGCACCCATCTCAGCCGCCTCTGGGCGAGGGCGGGGCACACCCCAGACAGCTCGCCAGGCCACCACAGGGCCATCAGTCACACAACCATTCACACCCAGGGGTGATCTGGAACAGCCAATTAGCCCACTGTGCATGTTTTTGGGCTGTGGGAGGAAACCGGAGTACCCGGAGGAAACCCACACAAGCACAGGGAGAACATGCAAACTCCACACAGAAACGTCCGAACTGGGAATCGAACCCAGGACCATCTTGCTGTGAGGCAGACGTGCTAACCACTGCGCCACCGTGCCGCTCTTATTGGGAAATTTAAAAAATAATAATCAAATTAAATAAAAAAAAGCTACATCTTGCTTAGCATTTAACTGAATGTGGCTTAAAAAAAAGAAAAGCTAACTGATGCTAATAACCTACAGAAGTCTGTTGTGTAAATGACTCATCTGAGGTCCCTCAATGGAATGTTCAGTTTGTTATTCACCACCAACCGTCAGATTTGTGAACAGAAATGGCACAATTTAAAATAAAAAACGTAGAGATGATAAACACAAAAAGTGTAGCCCAATAATTCAAATGTGTTTATTGATATTAGGCTGTAGCTAAGAATATTTGTCCTATATGTAACTCACTCTTGACTTATCGGAAACCTAATGGACTACTGTTTGTTTATTTTGGTCGGAAACATTATATGAATGATGTGATTCATATGTGCTCAGTAGTCAGGTTTTGGACCGAGCTAAAGTATCATGTACACAAGAGGACAAGCCAGCAGGGAGGGACCGACCGACACACGTGCACTGTAGTGAAAGATGGACCGAATCACGTGCTTCACTTTCATCCCTGTAGGAGCGCGTGGAGTCGTTTGAATTCGGCCGGTGGCGCGAGGGATTCCAATTCAGGGATTAAAAGGAAATGATGAGATGAAAATATGCGATTTAAGGGGAAAACCCAGGAAAGAAAGAAAGGTGGGGAGGGAAAGATGGAATAAATGACTGGTTTTGATGGTCATGATAATCCTGGAGAACTTTTGGAGAGATGGACCCGAGCCACGGGAGAGCAGCTTTCACTTACGGACTGTGTTCGGGCCGGGCGGCTCGACTGGACCTGGACACCAGCAGCCACATGCACAAGGTTGGTTCTGTTAACTGAGCAAATGTACATGGGAGTAAAGAAGGGCCATGTGGTATAGAGAGGGGACAGGAAAACACCAATACATAGCTAGTTAAAACTTCAATTCAAAAAAAAAAATTATATATATATATATAAAAAAAAATAAAATAATAAAATAAAAAAACAAGGGTGAAAAACCTCACAGCCATTTATAGATATTTTTAACTTTTAAAGTGCATTTATTACTGAATTCAATTCAGTTGTATTTGCAGCCTAATTCACATTCTTTATTAAAGAATTTAAGCTTATCATTTAAAGAAAAATACGTAGTTTTTCTATATAAAGCTGATTTATGACAGTCCAACTGTTTCTATAAAACTACATCCATCATATATAAATATGGATCCTTATCCCTCTTAACACAACACCCTTTTGTTTTCCTCTTCCTTATTTGCTTAGAATTTGTATTTGATGCCATTTTAGTTTGTAATTTACACCTTTTCTTTCTTTCTTTTTTTTTTTTTTACTTCCCTCCCATCATTTTGCAGAAGATCCCAGATGCAATCACATCCAGCCCCAGTGCTGATTCTGCCACATCCAGGCCGGATGATGAGTGGTTTCTAGAGTCTTCTCTGGTCTCAGAGTCTCCAGTCTCAGAAGCAACATGCACCTGGGACACCATGGCCTCGTTTTTACCCTCATCACTGCCAAACTGTCCATGTCTCCTGTCCCAGTGTTTCAGTTCAGAGCTGCTCCATTCTGGGACCCGAGGCAGATCTCAGGGTCCAGAAAAAGAACACAACAATCAGATTGTAAGTTGTTGATTCATTTGTCTTTATAAAGATTTCTTTGCGTGGTTTAAGGTTCTAAACAGTGAAAAGCAAAGGGGAGTTTTTCAATTGACTCATCCGGTTATGGTAAAGAGGGTGTGTGATTCACACCTGAGTCACATAGGATCTCAAAAGATGAGTCAGTGGAGTAATATTTGCGCGGGATGGACAAAGCACACACTCGGACCAGATCCGTTGATGAGTAAGAGGAGTGATATTTGGAGAAATCTGTACATACTGTAGACTTATGTCCAATAGATGGCAGTGTTGTCATTCTCTTGATCCTACCATATTGCTTATGTAAATGTGGGAGAAGGTTTGGGAGAATTACATCATGAACTTTTACCTTTCTTTTTTTAAAAAGGGTTGTTCTTTACAATTAACTGTTTTCTTTTTTTGCCTCTGAATCACAGACATCTGTTGAGGACTGTGAGAGGAGGAGAGCCCGCAGGGAAAGGAACAGAATAGCAGCGGCTAGATGTCGGGATCGTCGACGCATGCTTACAGACACGTTACAAAACGTGAGTCTCATGGATAGCGTTTGAATTTTATTTATTGCATGGCTTTTAACTAATTGTAACTTGCCACCACTTAACAATTTGTTTAATGCCAACTTTAGATTTAATGCAATATTCTTTTCTCTCATGATACATGATACATTGCTCTATATGTACTGCTAAACTCTTCTGCCTCACCTTTAGGAGACTGAGCAATTGGAGTGTGTGAAGGCTCAGCTGGAGGCTGAGATTGCTGGGCTGGAGAGGGAGAAAGAAAGGCTGGAGTTAGTTCTGGAGGCACATAAGCCTGTCTGTAAAATGGTCGGCTCGAATCCAGAATAACCATAAATCCTGAACAAGTTCAGAACTGAGTCTGCAGGTTCAGATCAGTCCTGACAGCTGATATTTTGGTTTAAGAATGCGGAAAGGCATATTTGTTACCATGTTAAACATAACTAACATTATATTTTGCATGTTGTTTACAAATTGTACTGAATAGTACATTTTAATTAAAAGTTTTACAGGAATTCCTGTTTTCAGTCTCACCAGTTTAGAAATGACATAATCAAAGTTTTAGTCACCCCAGTGTATGAGATATTGTAATAAATGGTCAGCATGGTCTGGCATAGAATGATGTATTAAAGCTATTTGTCTGCCTTAGGTTTTTTTTGTTTGTTTATTTGTTTTTGGGGTTTTTTTTGTCCATATTTGATGTCTTGTGTAGACCACATTTTATCTGTCCCTTTTCTCATCTATTAAAAAAGATAATTTTACTCCTGACATTGCCTAAACATTTGGATAAGTATTTTTTTTTATTTTTTGTTTTTTTTTATTCTTCATTATTTTTTTTTGTTTGTTTTTTGCTCACTGGGACCTAGCTGAAGGCCTTAAGTCTTGCCTTTTGCTGGAAAAGACCTTTACATATGCATAATTACAGTAGGACATACCTTTTACAAATCCTTCAACATATCACAGATGTGGCCAGTAAGTTCTGTCAGTGAAACACAATAAAGATGCTTAGTAAATGCCTCGGCTTGTGACTGAATTATTTCTGTAAATTGTTGATTTAAATTAATGACTTTTCTTTTTTTGATATACTGTATTAATCCCACAAGGCAAATTTTGGCACTGCATTTATTGGAGCATTGGGCTGCCACACATTGAGGCACCAGAGAGCAGTGGGGAGTAAGGTGCCTTGCTCAAGGGCACTTCAGCCATGAAGGTGGAGGAAGGCAAAGTACAGCTCACTCTCCCACTGCCACACATTTTCCCTGCAAATTTGGGAACTAAATCAGTGACCTTTAGGCCCCAAACCTGTTTCTCTAACCATTAGGCCATGGCTGACTCCATGTGCATGTTTTAGATACAAATATAAGTCCAGAGAGGACCAAACATTTTCTTGAGAACAAATCTGTTAGAAAATAGATAAGACATAGAAACACTTACACTTTTATTAAATATCTAACATTTTTCCCATTTCTTTTTCCAAAACATGCTCTCCTTTATTAGGGTCGCAGGAAAGCTGGGTGCTATCCCAGCCGACTTCAGGTGAAGGTGGTTTTCACTCTGAAAGGCTTACTAGACCATCACAGAGCCAACACACACACAAGCATTCATATTCACACCTAGGAGTAATTGAGAATAGCCAGTTAGTCTAATGTGCATGTTTTTGGATTGTGGAAGGAAACCGGAGCACTGGGGAGGAAATCCACACAGAAACCCCCTCACTGGGCACAGGGCTTAGGTATAACCAAGATCTTGTTATGAGGCAAAGGTGCTAGCCACTACCCCTTTATTAAAAAAAAAATCCAGCTTCCTGTGTGAATCCATACATTGTCTATACTGCTCAGTGATCAGGGTCACTAGTGAATAAAGTAAATTCCTGCTGAGTTCAGGTGGGAGGCAGGTTACACCCTGAACAGGTCGATGTAGCAGTGCTAATGACTGCACCACCATGCTGCTCAGTATCGGTCCTTGATGTAGTTTGGAAACACCCTTATCCTGATGATCGCTTTGCAGGACTTGCAGCTTACATTTGAACACTGAACATGAGAGTGTCTTTTATTTTTTCACATAAAATGATAAAGTAATACGAAGGCACCAGAATGGAGCAGCCCTTATAATACCTATATAATATCTTCAGGATTTTATCCTGGTCAAGATTTGGAGGCAGGAATAGATGCTTGATGAAATTCCAGCTCATAGCAGAGTACAATGTACATTCCTAGGGGCAATTTAGCATAGCCAATCCACATACATGTTTCTGGGAGGTGGGTAGAAACAGGAAAAAATGTTGAGGGATGATGGAAAAATTTTTTTATGAAAAAATGTGAGGTATGAGGTGCCCATATATGGTCAACCCCAAAACTATTTGTACCCTATGCAGTAATTTTGCATGCCATATTTTTCATCATTAACTCACAGTTTAAGCTTGCAGGTTCTTAAAAGAATGGTGCAAAACTGTTTTTTTAAAATTGCACTTCAGTTCATTTTCCAGAATATAAAACATGTTATTAAGTTAAAAAAAAGGAATAAATAAAAGATGGCGGCACACACAAATGAAGCGGCTCAGAGCTCTTCATACAATTTTGTTATACTTTTGTATTATAAGGATGTGATCACACTTATTGATCTCAGTCTCTCGCCTTACTTAGTCATGCCGGCCATGAATATGATATCAGCTTTGTCATTCTTAAGCAGTGTGGTCATGTTTTATTGGCATCACTAATAGGACTACATGGGAAAGCTTCTGGGCCATAGCTTCATCATCATCTTTATGATGATGATGATGATTATTATTATTATCATCATTATGTTGCCTGTATGTCAACAGTAGGTGGCAGCAAATGATCCAGTGTAAAAGCTGGTAACGTCGTCCCACACGTCCTTTCACTGCCTGAATTCAGCCCGATGTGCACTGCGCATGCGCCTGTTAACAAGGCAGCCAACGCTGATCTGGTAGTTTAGTGAAAAAGCAGAGGCAGCCAGGTGAGTTCATTTTTTAATTACAGAGTTAGTTGCAGTCATCTTTTTTTTCCTCTCTTTTTTTTCTCTTGACTTGCATGCTTTTTTATGTATTATATTTTGCACAACACCCACAGATCAGATTAATCAGATTTTAAAGCTGTCGATCCAAAAGTGGGGCTCTAGGACCACCAGGGGTCCCATGATTTATTTGTTTGTTTGTTTGTTTTCATTTTGTTACAGTAGTACAAAATTCACTTGCAGCCTTTTATTAACCATTATCATATAAATATTAATTATGTATTATATATTAATTATTAGCTTGCTACAAAAGCTTAGCTTATATATAACTGTTTATTTATTAATAACATATTTATTAATAAAACAATCTATTTACTCACTCACTCACTCACTCATTTGCTGAACCGCTTAATCCTATAAGGGTCATGGGGAGGCTGGAGCCTATCACAGCCGGGTTACACCCGGAAGAGCATGCCAGACCATCACAGAGCCAACACACACAACTATTCACACTCACACCTACAGGCAATTTGGAACAGCCGACTATCCTAAACTGGAAGTTTCTGGACTGTGAGAGGAAAGCAGAGTACCCAGAGATGTGTATTATAATAAAATGGGCCCCTGGATATAAAGCTTGGGAACCTGTGCAGAGTAACAGCATGCATCCTACTGTGTGTTGAATTCAGCTCACACTCACTAGCCTTTCCATATTCAGTAAAGCAGAACAGAAACAGCACTGTATGATTGCTTGGGACTTTAACATTCACTTAATAAGGTTTCTTTCCATCAGTAGCTAATTATCATTTAAGTTATCGTTGGCAATTGGGTCATTTAATTAATTTTATTCTGTTATCTGATGTAATTTATTTTTATTTTTTGAGTAATGTTAGGTAAAATTAGCCCTCAAGACCTTGGAACTTTATACCTTATAATATGTGTGTAAATTCTCATTTTCCAAGGAATGTCAATGGAATTAGATGTATTTGTGGGCAACACCACCATCATCGATGAAGAAGTTTACCAGCTGTGGTTGGATGGATATTCAGGTGTGTATATTTATTAACTCAAATTTGTCTGATTGCATGGTGTGGATCAGGTAGCATCAAAGCAGCACAAACTTGGCATATCTTTAGGCTAAAGTAAATTTGGGAAACTGGATTTATTCCACACTAACAGTGCCATTAGTGTGTTAGGAATAGTATCAATTAGTGTGTTATCATATCAGTAGAAATCATATACTAGCATGAGCACATTAGTATGAAACTGTGAGCTACTGTTATAGAAAATGAATCAACATCTCACTTAGAGTAGAGATCGACATGATTAGACAGCTGTGTAATAAATAGCAATTATTCACCAATGGGGTGATGGATATGTCTGAATAGTCTCCGAGATGGAGCGTTTTGCTTAAGGCAAATAATTATTTTAGTATATATTATACATGAATATAGGAGAAGATTAAAATTACATTTTTATGGATTATTTTTTAATTTATTAAAAATTTGTGGGATGGCTGATGATATTTGCCACTGATTTTGAATAATGCTTTGAATAATGATCCCAAGATAGGACCAGATTCAGAAATCAGATTGCGCCATTCCTGTGTAGTATATTCTATACGACAGTTATACTTTGGTCTGAAATTGATTGTGAAACTCAGTATTCATTCATTCATTCATTTGCTGAGCTGCTTAATTCTAATAGGTCACAAGGAAAACTGGAGATTATCTCAGCCATCTCTGGGTCAAGGCAGGGTACACCCTGGACAGCATATCACTCTATCGCAGGGCCAACACACACACCTAGGGGCAATTTGCAACAGCTAATTAGCCTAATGTGCATGTGTAACCACTACACCACTGCGCTGCCCTGAAACTTACTTTGTACTCATATAATATGTAGCTTTGTAGCTTTCTATTCATTCCAAGCTGTGGCAGCACGGTGGTCCAGTGGTTAGCACATTCGCCTCACACCAAGTTCCAGGTTCCTGGGCTTGGGGCGTTTTTGTGTGGAGTTTGCATGGTCTCCTCATGTTCATGTGGGTTTCCTCCAGGTACTTCAGTTTCCACCCACATTCCAAAAACTTGCACAGTAGGCTGATTGGTGGTTCCAAATTTCCCCTAGGTGTGAGAGTGGATGTGAATGGTTGTATGAGTGTTGCAATGTCCTGCCAAGCTCTTCAGGGTATACCCTGCCTTCGCCCAGAGTCAGCTGAGATGGGCGCCACCCTGCCCACGACCCTAATTAGGATTAAGTGCCTTTAAAAATTAACGAATAAATAAATAAATTACCTTCAAGCTGTTAATATACCATAGTGAGAAATATGTCCACAAAATATGCTACCTACATAGGATGATGTTATAGGGAAACACACATTGTTTAGGTGAACAACAAGGAACTTGGAAAAACCGTGCTTGAGTTCACACTTTTAGTGATGTATTCTACAGTGAGTGAAGCAGTGCAGATGCGACTAGAGAGTGGTGCTTTCTGTGAGAGTGATGTCAGAGGAGAGGTCCTGCACAGTGACACCATGGACCAAAACAGAACCTTCCAGATGTGTGAGCGACTTTTGCACTGCCCCTCGAAGTTGGCCAATCAGCTCTTTTTTCAGATCCCCACCCAGCAGCAAGTTATGCTAATAGAGAGGTATTGTTTAAGATGTTTTCTCGAGCGGTTTATCATAACCTGAATATAAATACAGCACTTACTTACCTGTTTATGATGAATATGTTCATGCAGGGTTTTTTTCATGGTTTATTTGTAGGTATTATGAGTTTGATCATATATTTGCAAGAGAGGTTTTGGGGAAAAAGCTTTCAAAAGGGACCAAGAAGGACTTGGATGACATCAGCTTAAAGACAGGCATCTCCTTAAAAAGCTGCCGTCGTCAGGTGCGTCAGACGGGAAAATGTCCCAGCTGGTACTGTCAGCTCTTACACTGGAGAAGTAAGGGACAGCCAATAACAGGGTGATAACTATTTGCCTTAAACTGTATTTAGTGTGCATAGTTTTTGTCTGGCTACAAGGAATTACTTTTTATTTATTTATTTATTTAATTCATGTATGCATGGTTACTGCTACATCCACACTAACAACAAAGTATTTTGCAAAATTGACACATGGAAACCTGCATGTTGAAATTCTTATGGTGTCTCCTTTGACAAATACTGCACATAGTTTATATTCCCATATAGTATACCTACTAAACAAAGTATACAAATGTAGGCTACAAAGTGGTGCGTCGACAAGGTGTGCAACTATCAACCTGGAGATCGCAGGTTCAAAACATCTGGGAGCTCATGCATACAAAGGGGTGGATAGAGCTTTCCCTCTGAGTATGATACTAGACATCAACACAACAGGGTACACCCTGAACACCAAGCCAATCTATTGCAGGGCCGACACACACAACCACTCACACTCACACCAAGGGGCAATTTGGAGCAGCCGATTAGCCTAATGTGTACATCTTTGGACTGTTGGAGGAAACTGGGCACCCGGGTGAAACCCACGTGACCATGGGGAGAACATGCAAACTCCACACAGAAATGCCCTCACTGAGCCCAGGACTCAATCACAGGACCTTCTTGCTGTGAGGTGGACATGCTAACCAGTACGCCACTCTGCCATCCTTTCCATGTATTATGTTAATCCTAGTAATAATTGAAGTCATAAAAATGACCCTTGTAAAAACTTTACATAATGCTACTTACTATCTCGTGTTGCCCCATTAAGTATCAATGACACCTTGCAATCTTTTGTAATGCCTTGTCTTGCCTTGTATATGTTACAGTCAATGTCTAAAACCAGGCAGGGGCCACATTCTTTTGTTGCCAGATGAAGCCAAATGAAACTTAACATGTTGCAAGATGGAACCAAGTGAAACCTAACATGGGAATGAATGGCTGTCGCCTTATAAAGATAGTCGATCCTCGTGACCCGGGGAAGTTAGCCTCCGGCACGCAGTGCAAGATGAATCGTAGTGGTGGAAAAGGATTCAACAGGTGTAACTGCACAGAGTGGCAAACAGTGTGGTCCAAATAGGTGTAAACACTTCAAGCCCAGACTCGAGCCGCTCTAGCTCGATCTGCCCGCATAAAAATATTGATAAATAAAAAAAAACCACCTTATCTTCTCATTTATTTCATGTCTAATTTCTAAGTAAAATGCATACGTAGTAACATTTGTGTAGACAAACGATTTCAGTCAATGTGTCAAATAGTAATCAACCTGTAAAATGAATAAAAACGTTGGTCAGTATGTACATCGCCTGAGTGAATCAGTCATTTTACAGATTGACTGAAAACTTCAGTCATTTCACACATTGACTGGTTTTAGACAATGACTATAACATATATACTGCATATCTGAGTTCTTGCCAAAAACAGGGGACTGCAAGGGCCACTGCAGATCCTTCATGTTCTTTTTTTGCAGCCACTGATTAGTGGCCTTGTTCTTTTGAAATGTTGATATGTTGAAATGTCCATATGTGTCCCAAAACCAGCCATCAATTGTACTGACTTCCCTCCAAATCTATAAGTATTTGTCCCATCAAACCAAATTATTTTACTCTATACTTCCTTATTTATTTATTTGTTTGTTTGTTTGTTTGCTTGTTTATTTATGTATGTTTGTATGGAAACCCTACCGTATAGTCAACTAAGCAGATCGGTTCCAGATTAACATGTAAATGGATAAAAGTTTCTGTAGCGTATATCCCTACATCGTCTACAAGTTTTGAGGGTTCTGAAATCTGTCTTGGTCCAACTAATCTGTTTTTTTTTACTTCTTTTTTTTTAGAGTTTGTATAGTGCTGGTTTGCATTTTCAACATTGGACATATTCTTAGGACTTTTTCCTACTTAACTGTGTTGAATTGTCAACATTGTATTATCAATCCATTTTGTGTGATAAGTCATACTAAAAAAAAAAATCTAAATATATCGGACAGGGCTATATAATCTTTTGAGCAGAACTGTGAATTATCCAGGTCAAATATAATGATTACTGTAAAAGCCACTGTAGTTTCTTGCTCGCAGTTTGACAATTTCAAGCGAGTGTTCAAAGTCGTGGAAGAGCTGAAAGGGCCCCTGGTGGAGAATGTGCGACATCACTTCCTCCTGTCTGATTCACTGGCCAGGTCAGAACTTTGGAAGCTTCAGGGAAATTGACTAAGAGTGAAATTACCTAAAAATAGCTCCAAAAATGATCTGAAGATTCGCAGTATTTCACTTCCCTTCATTTCCTCACTATCTCATTCTTCCATTCATTTCTTATACCATTCAACCTCTTCTCCCATTCTTTTCCCTGACTCATTTCTCCCTTGCAGGGACTATGCTGCTGTCGTTTTCTTTGCTAACAGCCGCTTTGAGACTGGCAAGAGAAAGCTGCAGTATCTCTCTTTTCAGGACTTTGCCTTCTGTGCAGGCCAGCTCATCAGCTATTGGACTGTCGGGGCCATTGGTAAGATGCATGAGCTCACGGTAATGCATCTAACACCTAACACTGAGTTAATGTTTTTTTTTTATTATTATTATTTATTATTATTATTATTATTAATAGTTACAGTCTTTATCATGCACATTTCAATCACCATGCCCAGCCAAAAAAAAATCACACTAGTGCACTGCAATATTTTTGTTGGATCACCTTTAGTCATGTAATCTCCATGGCATTGTTGCTTCAGTTGGTCAGGACGAGGCTCAGCAACATTAACATGGCAATAAAATAAAGTCAGCTGATGACCTGAATCCACTGAATGAAGAGGTTATCACATCAATGGACTTTTTCATCCCTGAAGGCACGGATGTAAAATTGGGGCTCAAAAAGTGAAAAGGTGGTTCAGGAATCATTTTCACACATGAACTGGAACTTCATGTGTCCTGATCTTAACCGTTAAGAAATTCTTTGGGATGTACTGGAGAAGATTTTCCTGTCAGTTCAAGGCGTCCGTAAAAAATTAACCCAACGCTGATGGGAAAAAATGCTTATGTTTGTCGAAACAACGCATTGGTAATTACATGCTGTGGTCAAGGCTAAAGGTGGATCTTTCCAAGTTGGACAGTTTTTTGAATTTTATAGGAACAGGGTTTTTGTTAGGGTATGCGAAGTCTTAAAACTTGTGGAAATTTTTGCAGGTTAATTTTTAGAAGAAATAAATGTCCTGTGGGGCGGCACAGTGGCACGGTGGCGCAGTGGTTAGCACGTCCGCCTCATAGCAAGAAGGTCCTGGGTTCGATTCCCAGCTCGGGCGTTTCTGTGTGGAGTTTG
>JAOUQZ010000019.1:12426795-12441401 GCA_028564935.1 Neosilurus hyrtlii
TATAAAAATATATATATATATATATATATATATATATATATATATATATATATATATATATATATATATATATATATGTTACATTATATGACAGGATGTTTGTGACAGAATTTAATTTAGGAAACAAAATTGGTTCTCTAGATAACAACAGTGCTTTTTTCATAACACCAATTTCCTTTTTCGGTCACCCGTATTTGTTAACAAAAGAAGAAAAAGAAGAACAAGATGTAGTGATGAAAATTCTTCCAGGATTAGATGTCACTCTCTGACACTATTTTCTCCCCTCAGTTCATTGAACCATGTCGATCTGATAAATGGTCTATTGGAGATCTCAGACTTTTCCTCACTCACTACTCCAGCACTGCCCACACTCTTAACGGATTCCGGTTAGTGTATATCTGGGTCTCTATGTGTGTGAATGCATATCGGCATGTTGAGACACTGTGCCTTGTTGAATTGAAAACTTCTTTTAAAAAAATGCTTAATGTCTTCTAACAGTTTTCAAGTGATATGGGAGAGATACATCGGCGTCATCAAAAGCTGTATCCTGAAAATGTACCACGATTGAGATGGAATTTTGGCCCAACAAACAATTTCTGCATTGTCATTCACACATTCCCAAATGTATTTTTATTATCTTGGATGTCTAGATACCAATTTCCTCCCAGTTCCCATGGTTTGCTTCCTTTTTTGAGCACTTTGTGTAAAATAATTGTGTTTGACACTATTAATAAAATATACACTTTTACACAACAGTGGCTTGTAACTTATTTTTCCTTTTATCCTACAATCCACTGAGTGCTTTGTAATTCAGATATAAAGTAAAGGCTCTGAAAGCTAAGTGGAGAAACTATGGTGTAAAAACATGTACGAGTATTTGCCTGAAGGGGTGACTAAGCAGCAGGGGGTTTCATTTATGCCAGCAGCTCTGAAGACAGTGGATGGAGATTTGGGTGTGGGTGAGGCTTTAATTGCCTTATAAAAATCTCTGAAGTGTGACAACAGTCACCCCAATAACCCTCCCAAATAAGCATAAAAAAATCCTCTGAACCAAAACAACTGTATAAACTCTATATAACAAATCTTACCTAAGCTGAGTGGTGTTCAGTGTGAAATATTGGCAATGTCTCATAAATTTCCGCCACTTGTGGGTGACTGCATTGGGAGGTTCCATCTGCATTAAACTCAGGTGCAGATTAACCCAAATATTACACATAGGAATTCAGGGACCTTTCTTTCTGTCCTTCTCCTGGTGCTGTAAATCAACATTTTTTTGTTTGTTTGTTTTTTTAAACACAAGACATTTGTATAAAGTAACTTTTTGCACTGCACAAAATGCCAGACGCTTTGGCACAAGAATACCGGAACTATGAGTTTCCCACTGGTCTGCTAGTTCAGTTTTATGGTTTTGTTTACTTATGGTTTTAGCCATTACTTTGCCTGTGAAGACAGCATTTGTTGCTAAAAAGGATAAACCAATGTAATGGCAAGAGAGCTGTCTATAGGTGGGGGAGGGAAATTTGATGGTGAGAAATTTGTTTAGAGTCATTACACAAATATTAGCCATAGCCAATATGACAAATTGGAATGGTTTTGTAATAACCTAACATCAATGGTCACAGAAATGTTGAGTGAAAAAAAATCCAATCATGAGACTCCTAACTCCTAATGAAAATCTTAACATCTCCTACAATCTCCACAGGGCAGAGGTGATAGTATCTAAATCCACCATAATGCAAAGCACTCATCAGCACTAAGAATCAGGCATCCAGATTGGAATTTGCAATGATGAAGTTCTGAAATCAAGATTTACCTCTTCCAAAATGATGAAAAGACAATGTGTAAAAAAATTATGGACCTGCTGATGATCCAAAGCATACAAACTCACAGGTCAAGCACAGAGAAGGTAGTGTCATGGCTTGGGTTTTCATGGTTGCATCTGGAATGGCCTCATCAATCATTATTGATCATGTAAATCATGATGCTTGTGGCAGATTGAATTCAGTAGTCAACAAAAAACATTCTGTCTGTCAATTTAAATCCAGTCTAATTGGGAGGAACAAGACAATAATCAAAAACCACATAGCCAACTCAGCAAAGGATTTTAACAGATGGTAAAAATGGAAGGGTTTTGGCTGACCAAAAACACCCTTTCTCTTATTTTCACTTTCCTCTTGTCTTCACACTTCATCAAATTTTTAAGATAAAAATGTAAGGAGCCCTGCAATGACCTGGCGAGCTGTCCAGGGTATACTCTGCCCTCGCCCAGAGTCAGCTGAGATGGGCGCCAGCCTCCCTGCGACCCTAATTAGGAATAAGCGGTTCAGAAAATGAATGAATGAATGAATGTAAGGAGCCCTGCAATGGCCTGGCGAGCTGTCCAGGGTATACTTTGCTCTTGCCCAGAGTCGGCTGAGATGGGCACCAGCCTCCCCATGACCTTAATTAGGATTAAGCAGCTCAGAAAATGAACGAATGATAAATATTAAGAGGTAATATTGGCCATTCCATTTTTGTTAGTGCAGTGTGCCATATTTGACCTGCAAGCCATTGAGCTTGACACCTAATACAAATACTAGTGCATTATTTATTGTACTACAACTACCGAAACACTTTCATTTAATTGTTTAAAATGTGGTGGCATGGTAGCATAGTGTTTAGTCTACTTCACAGTGAGAAGGTCCTGGGTTGGAGTGTTTCTGTGAGTTTGCTTGTGTCCCCGTAATCACATGGGTTTCCTCTGGGTACTCTTGTTTCCTCCCACAGTCCAAACAAAAGCACATCAGGCTAATTAGCTGTTTTAAATTGCCCCTTGGTGTGGATGTTAGTGTGAATGGTTGTGTGTGTATTGGCCCTGTGATGATCTGGTGAGCTGTTCTGGGTGTACTCCACCTTTACCTAGTGTTGGCTGAGATAGGCATCAACCTCCCAGCAACCCTAAGAGTAGAATAACATGGTTCGGCAAATGAGTGAGATGAGTGGTTAAATAGTGTTTTTTTTTTATTATTAATTATTAATATTTATAATGTGGGTAACTAAACAGTGTTGCTACCCATGAAAATGATGCAGTCATATTTATTGGTGGCTTGTATTGGCATCATACACAGCTGTGGAAAAGCAACTTGAACTAGAAGCCCAAGTATAACTGGCTCCATTTTTGTGCCCTTTTCTAAAAAAATTTTATAATTTTTTTATTTTTCATTGTGCAATGGAAAATGTGACGATCTTCACAATTGCATAAGCACACCATGCTGAAATGATAATGCATTTTGTGGAAAATTAACCAGAACCCCAAGGCTTCAGTTTGGGTTCTTGTGGTTCAATGTTCAGGGAAAAAATACACTTACAGGTCATAAACCTTAGAGCAATTAAACAATGTTTCTGGCAGTCAGGGGATATGTTTTCTGGTCTAGAGTTCTCCTGTGACCCTCATTAATTTGTGTCCACATTACTCGGCCTCCTTGCAGCCAGGAAATCTCCAGCTGAGGGATCAGAGGCAAGGGAACACTTACTGCAGTCTAATACTTTATAGACTGAAAAACATGAATATCCATCCAAATACAGCTAAACAAAACAATACTTTCAGTGACCCAGATTTATATACAATGTAGTGTACCAGAGGATCTGACTGACAGAACCCAGGTGCATTGTTTTTCTCATACTGGCAGGAGACAAGCGGCGACACATGTTGCTTGTGTTTCTTACTGCTTGAGAGATGAATTTGGAATTTGGGCCTGAGACCAGGAATTTGAATCCTAGGGGGTTAGACGGAGACAGGGCGGGAGAAGGGTGGCAAAAGGAAAGTGTGTGGGCTGTCTTAAGTTGATTTTATCTCACACTCTGGGAGTGGGTCCACCAGCTTGCCTCACTCCGAACTATTCAGACCTTACTGGAAGCACCCTGTTTGTTACGGGAAGACTTTGGGGGAGCACGAAAGGGCAAATCACAGATCCACAGAAGTAGAAGGAGCAGAAAGTCTGGGATACACGTGAAGGGACTTCAACAGAGTGAGTAGGTTATTATTATTAGTCCATTTGTGTTCTGCAAATAAGAAGCAAAATGAAAACCTTTGTTTTCTGGATAATGCAGGTTTTTTTTTTCAGAAATAAGTGGAATAAAATAGCTGTTGCTATGCAAAAAAAAAGACATTTAATTGATATCAGACAGAGCTTTGCATCACCCAGGGTAACACTGAGAATCTCACAGTATCTGTAGTTGTTATTAAATTTACTCTCTTTCAGTTACATAGTCATTGTGGACTAAAATAGACTTTGTGATTATATGATAGTGATAGGCAGTTGCAGGATCACTATGAATGTATCAGAGACTAGAACATGATAATAGAAGAGAAGATTTTCCAGGAAAAAAAAAACAGTTTTAAAGATACCATCGTGACTGGATGATACCAAGAGTATTTATAGGAATGGGTAAGTTTTTTTACTTTCAGTAGCATGAAGTCAGTGATCTGTATCTATAAGAGCCCTCACTCTTCTTGGAAGACTTTCCACTATATTTTGAAATGTTGTTGGGGATTTGTGCCCATTCAGCCACAGCAGTGTTAGTGAGGCTTGGCATTAATTTAAGGCACAGCAGCTTGGTGGATATAATGGGGCTGAATTTGGGGCTTTCTGGCCAACCTTTGGCAAACTATGTTTTTATGGACCACACTTTGTGCTCAGGGGCATTGTCATGTTGGAACAAGTTTGGTCTAAGCCCTTTGCTTCAAGAGAAGAGAAATTCAATTAGGTTTTATGTATGCACTACATAATTTTTATTACATAGTTTGCAAAATTTTCCAAACGTGTATTGTAGAAAGGATTAAGTTTCTGTAATAAGAACTTAAGGTCCTGGGTTCTAGTCCTGGCCTCTGGCATGACTACATGTCTCCTCCGGACAAACTCAGGTCCTTCCACAGTCCAAAGACATGCACAATAGGCTAATTGGCTGCATGTCACCCTGCAATGGTCTGTTGTTCAGGGTGCACCCCTCCTTCGCGCAGCTGAGGTAGGCCTTCCCGCAACCCTAGTAGGAATAAGCAGTTCGGAAAATGAGTGAGTGAGTGAGAGTGATGAATACTTTCTATTTATTAATATTACATTTTTTAATCACAGACTTTGTCACAAGTAAACCTTAATGAACATTGCAACTGGATATCAGAGATAAGATTAGATTTTTTTTAAAGTAATAAATAACACATTTGAAAGAATGGGAATTTTGTGTATGTTTAATTCTAATACGGTATATTTCCAAACCTTAAAAGTAGTGAAATTTCCTTGATGTTAAAGACTGCTTTCAGAGATATTGACATCTCCACCTTTATTGTTTGTTGAAAAGTGCCCTGGAAGGAACATGTGACTCCATCTATGAAAACCCAGCAAAGTCAGAAAAATCACTTAATGAGCTATACACTGTTTAAAGTGATTATGATCTTTGCCAAAAATAGATATTTTCTGTGTATTGCTCCAAATGAAATAAATATCAGTGATGCTTATTTTTGCAATTAAAAAATATCGAACCCTAACAAATGATGACTTTTGTGAAGCAAGGAATCCACAAATTCTGAGAAAATTACTGAAAACTTACCTTGGTTTATTTCTACTTTGGAGCAACCGCTTATTATTGTTTAATGTTATCTGTTTGGTGAAGTACTTTTCTGCAGTGTATTGGCCTTCATATCCATTCACACATTGTAAACATATCAAATTCCTAAAACTTGGTGTGACTTCGGCCTGGGTAAGACTTCAGTGTTTATTTTTTTAAGATAAGGACATGTTTTGACAAATTGTTGATTATTTCAAATAGACAATGGCATTGTGTTGATCACTTTGTTGCCCTCAGATGCAGCATGGTGCCGTAGTGGTTAGCATGTCCACCTCACAGCAAGAAGCTCCTGGGTTTGAGTCCTGGGCTCTGGGATTTCTGTCTGAAGTTTGCATGCTTATCCTGTGCTTGCGTGGGTTTCCTCTGGGTACTCCAGTTTCCTCCCCCTGTCCTTGACATGCTCATGACTTAATAATTGAAGCTTTTTACATTGGCGGGGTTTTCCCAGATTGGGCTGTTGGAGACTTGAACACACCTGAACATTAAAACACTGATTAATTGTTGAGGTTAATTTCCCTTAAACATGCAACGAGGCTTTACTCTAAAATATCTGGTATTTGGTGGAATTCACATGGTCCTCAAACTTCACAAGTGCTCATGGACCAACAGCCATAAAATGCCCCAAAGATTAAATAACCTACCACCAAATTTTACCAACCACAGGGACTCATTTTTAGTATACAGGCTTGATTACTGTATAAACACGGTATAAGGTGAACATTGCACACACAATCTCATGAATGATGCCAATAGTTCTTGAGTCATCTCAACCATGGGCATGAAAAAATAATGAACATAAATTGAAAGCTGAACAAGTAACAACAGCATGTAATTTTCCAAACATCGATTCTGTCTTTTCCCAAAACCAAGCTGTTGACATTTGAACCCAGGGTACTGAATACTATTGTGTAACTCTGTGATTTTAGGAACAAAACCTCAGTGTGATTATTTCCTTGCAATGCCGGCCAGCACTTATGTTCCAGCACAAACATCTGGAGCAGCTGGTAGAATGTGCCCTCAAAAATGTATAATGCAGAGTCTAATATTATAGTGTGTCATAGCAGTGATTTAATAGAAGTAAAGTATTTGTCCACATTCATGGCAAAGTATTTATCCTGTGCACAGCTTTCAGCATGTCTTGAGTGTCCATGGGGCATTTTTATTTCACCTCCAGTCTAAATAATTTACATCATCCGCAGGTGTGTTACATTTGGAATGACTATTAGTGCTGCTTGATTCAACTCTCTCTCTTTCTCTCTCTCTCTCTCTCTCTCAGTTCAGTTTCTCCTGCAATTTTTGTGAGGAAATTTGACTCATCGGTATCCATGTAAAAGAGTCTACACATCTGCTTCAACATTAATCTGTTCATGAGTGTATGTTAATATGAAGGGCTTGTGCTATGCGCTTTTGTATGTAACACTGTCTGTGACCAACTGTCAGTCACCTGTGGAGACCGAGACTTACACGGTAAGAACCAAAATTATCTTCATTATCTTTTAGTTGTAAGGATGCGGACTACAGCCACATCTTTTTTTCCCATTTCTAATTCATTTAATGGGAAAAAAAAGGTTTCGAGCTTAAACAGGTATTGAGTAATATTAGTGCACATATCTGCAGTACATGTTTTTATACAGAGTTAATAGTAGGCCAGATTGTCTGGCATTATTAAGTACATTATTTCTTGAATGCCATTTTTGACATTCAAAGCAAAATGAAAAAATTTTTTTTGGCCAGAATGCCTTGACTTTCATAAGAGCTCTTCCCTTTGAAGTGTTCCATATTTTGCAACATTATGGCATGAAACCATTCATTCAACCATCATTTGCAGAACTGTTTAATCCTACTAGGGTCGCAGAGAGGCTAGTAACTATCTCAGCAGGCACTGAGCAAAGGCAGGATACACCCTGAACAGCTTGCCAGACTTGCCAATTACCAAAAGTAATTGTTTACAAATAAAAAAAAATAAAGTTTATAATTATATAAGTTTTCATGCTTCCCACATATCTGCTCCAGCATTGGCGTGAAGCTGGCACAAGTGGTGTTCAGTGGGTAGTGGCATACGACAGGGGAATTAAACAAAGCCCAGATGTAGCAAAGGTGACATGGACTCTAATGCGGAAAACAACATGTGGGCTGGTGACTGAGCAAAGTATTTGGCTCACATGTCAAAATAGAGCTCTGGGCCACCTCTGTGTTGCCAGTCTTATCCCACAGTTAATGTTATTTCAGATATTTTGGGTAATGCCATTATTATATATAGTTCTATCTGTTCAAATTCCTTCAATGCCTTTGCTAATCTGCTACCTTTGTTTTCAGTTTGATTTGCAATTTGATTCACATCAAACGTTCAGTTGGGGAAACAAATATTTTGGTCAATTACATCAATATTTCATTTTTATTTATTGATTATTTATTGGTGGGGGGGTTGTTATGACATTTTACTTCTCTGTGATAATGTACATTTAAAACTCTCATTTGTTTTCAGTCTGGCTTAGACTTTAGACTAAGCTAAAATCTGGAACCAGTTCTTAAACAATAGGTCTCCTATCATAGCGCCAGAAAAGGCCCAGTTTTGGTCAGAGGATATGATTTTGTCATGGGACACACTGACAACCAGAGAAGTTCTACTAATGGATCATAAATCATTGCAGTATGTTGGTCAAATGTACTGTAGCTGGAATGTGTGGTCCAACTCTGCTCCAGACCTATTATGTGGGTTAATGCAGTGAAACCTCTAAATTAGTTCTTTTGCCAAAGTTAAATAATTCGTTCTATGTTTTCAATCCATTCTGTGTCTAAATAAAAGGTCATGTGATATAAATATAAATATACCGTAATGGAAGATTTCACAACCTACCTAAATAAACAGACTCATTATGAACAATAAACTATCAAAACAGTGGATGTTACAGTAATGCAGCAATACACAATATTGTTACTATGAATACAACAGAATATAGTCAGTACTCCAAAGTTTATGTTCCCAAAAGTAGCTTCTGCAAAATGAATAATGTAATAATGAGACCAAGGTAACTTGCTAGATGGGTTATGGTTCTAATAATTTCTCTATTTTGCTTTTTTTTCCCATTACATTACAATAAAAAAAAAAAATTACAAGATCATTTGATACGCCAACCTTTACATCATTCAAAGGAACTTTCATACCATTAAGTACATCATAGACATACATATACTACAAAATATTCATTCATCAAGTCACATTCTTCTGATCCATTACTTTTCAACTTTTCCTTTGTCAACATTTTTAAGCCTTATGCTTAACCATATGAACTAATAGGCTCTACAGTCTTCATTTTTGATTCATTACAATCTTACATCCTGTTTGCCATATCATACTAGTCACAACAGCAGCAACTAACCAATATATAGTATTTCATCTTAAAAATGATGGAATCCCTCCAAAGATCACGTACATGACATGTCTTTGGAGAAATGTATTTATTATTTTTTTTATTCCTAACTTTTTACATTTTGACCTTTTCCTCTGATCATGAATAGATAAATTAAGTTTCACCCTAAAAACAGCCACAGTTCATTACATTTTTTGGTCTTTACAAAGCAGCTCCATTTAACTTCGGTTCTGACTGGAAGGCTTCCAACCAAAATTATTGCCAACTATGTCTCAGATATTTTCTGAAATGTTTTTGAAAAATGAATTTTCTATATATTTTTAGTTGTTTGTACTGTGGCATTTCTCTGTATGATTTAGCCAATACACAATTCTTCATAATTAGATACAAAGTCACTATATACATGTTTATAATATTCAGTGTTGCGACTTAGGCTGGGAATATGAAAAAATCCTTTGGAATGAGGGAGGTATTAAGATTAAATAAATGGGAACATTGGAAATCTTCAGATTTTTTACTTATCTTTGGTGGTTTATGATTATTTCAGGTCTAAAAATCCTTTTAAACATTACATGCAAATAAAGAAAATAAAAACAGTGAAAATTTCATATTGGTGTAAGTTGATTCCTTCATTCTGTTGATATCAATATCAGAATCTTAGTCCCTTATATTATAAGGCCAAACATGGTTCTGGCACTATGAGAGTTTTGATGTAACTGTCGATCTTTGCAGCTACAGTATGTCTCAAGTTGCATGTGAAAATGTGTCTTGGTGTGTGTTTCTCTGTCAGGAGTGCACAGATGGCTATGAGTGGGATGTGCAGAACCAACACTGTAAAGGTGGGTGGCAGGTGATTAGAGCAATGTGATACAGTGATTCAGTGATTTGTCCTCTGATTAGCATGACATGGTGAGATGTCACAGACTTTCTGCCCTTGCTGAGATTTTTTTGATGTCTGTCTTCAGTATTGCCAGCATGTCCCAGACTCTCTATTATCCCTCTTTGCTCTGTCCTCAGACATAAATGAGTGTGAGACGATTGCAGAGGCATGCCAGGGGGAGATGAAATGCTTTAACCATTATGGTGGATATCTGTGTCTTCCTCGTTCTGCCTCTGTCATCACTGCTCCTGAGCCCGCTGGACAATCAGAATTGAGTCTTCCTGTTGTGCCCCCTGGGGCTTTCAGTCCATGTCCTGTGGGCTATGAGGCCCAGGGAGAAAGTTGTATAGGTAAGACATGAGTGGAGGAGTGGTTTACTTTCTGCAATGTGATCATGTTTAAAGTAACACCGTAAATCACACTCTAGCAGTTGGAACTAAATTAAAATAAAAATTACACTGCAATACCTAGCCTACTGCTAGTATGCCAATATTTTTAATTCAAGCATTATCCATTCTGAATGATGTTTTTTTAATCCTGAGATAGTCAATAATTAGATCCCACCATTCCCAGGTAGAATGTACAAATCAGGCAGCGCCGTAGCATAGTGGTTAGTATGTCCACCTCAAAGCAAGGAGGTTCTGGGTTCGATTCCTTTGCTAGGGTGTTTCTGTGTGGAGTTTATTTGATCTCCCTGTGCTTGCATTGGTTTCCTCTGGGTACTTCACAGTCTAAAGTCATGCACATTAGGCTTATTGGTTGTTCCAAATTGACCCTAGCATAAGTGTGAATGATTGTGTGTGTATTGAACTGCGATGGCCTTTGCCCAGTGTTAAGTAAGATAGTCACCAGCCTTCCCTGCAACCCTTGTAGACTTAAGCAGAGTCAGTGAGTGTAAGCCTGTCAGATTGCATAGTACTGTTTAATATATACTAGATAAATTAAGATATTTTGTGAAGCTAGTTTGTGATAAAGTCCATTGTTAAAAGCACTATAAAATACAGTTGAACTGAATGTAATTGAATTGATCTGCTGGAATGTGATCCTGCATCCAAGTCACCTATTTTCTGTGCCTTGTTACATCACCTCGTTTAAATCCCACATAAATTGGTGCGCATTATTTTACAGACGTTGATGAGTGTGAACTGAACAGGCATAATTGCCAGCCGAGTCAGCACTGCATTAACACACTCGGTACATATACATGCCAGTGTCCTGATGGCTACAGAAAAATAGGCCAGGAGTGTGTAGGTGAGATATATAGATGTCTTCGTATGGTCTATTTTCTGACTAATTCACTTGTGTGAGCCAGTATGGGCCTGTGTGTTAACTATGTTCTGTCCTGCAAGATATCGATGAGTGTATGTATCGCTACTGTCAGCATCGTTGTGTCAACTATCCTGGATCTTTCTCCTGCCAGTGTGAGCCAGGCTTCCAGCTGGCAGGGAACAACCGCTCCTGTGTGGGTGAGTGATTAATTCAACATTAACGGCACACGTTTATCCATCAGAAAGAATAAATACTTTACAAAAACAATCACATGACAAACCCAACTCCAAAAAATGTTGGGATGCTGTGCAAATGTAAATAAAAACAGAATGCACTAATTTGTTAATCTCATAAACCCATAAAAAAGCACATCAAATATTTGAACTGAGTAAATGTACCATGTTAAGGTGAAAAAATGTTATTTTGAATAGCATCCCCTCTTTTGTCAACAACAGTCTGTAAATGTCTGGGAACCCAGGAGACCACTTGCAGGACTTTTAGGAGAATAATCATATCCCATTTGTTTTTAATATAGGATTCTAGCTGTTCAACAGTCCTGGGTCTTATTTATTTGTCATATTTTTGTTACATAGTGTGCCAAAAGATTTCAACTGGTGAAAAGTCTGGCATGAAACTGTTCCCCTATGAAACCATGCTGTTGTTATATTTGCAGCCTGCGCTTTAACATTGTCTTGCTGAAATATGCAAGGCCGTCCCTGAAAAGTAGGTCCGGTAGTGTAGTTCTTAGAGTGCTGGGCTGATGATCGGTTATGGGCTAGACCCCACTGTGCTAAGACTCATGGGCAAGGTCTTAACCACAAGTGTATCTCTGTCCACCCAGCAGTATAAATGGTTACCGGTAAAAATACTGGGAAGGTAACCTGCGATGGACTAGCATCCCATTCAAGACGAGTTGAACTCGACGAGTAATTGCTTCATGCTATAGAAACTGGGGATAAGCTCCAGCCTGATAACCCAGAGGGCTCAGGTGTAAAAGTACAGACTTTTTCCTTACCGTTACCATACCTTACCTGAAAAAGACCTCATCTGGATGGGAAAATATTTTGCTCTAAAACCTGTGAATTCGGCATTGATGGTACCTTTCCAGATGTGCAAGCTGCTAATTTCAGAGGCACTTACACATCTCTATTCCATAAAAGGCTTTTGAAATGAGCACTGATAACAAACCAGATGTTTTTTTTCCTCTTTAGTCTGGAGGCTGCAGCATCCATTTTTTCCAAAACAAATTTCAATTTGTCTGACGATGAAACAGTTTTCCACTTTGCCTAAGTCCATTTTAAATTTACTTTGGGTTCATGTTTCCATATGGCTTCTTCTTTGTTTGATAGAGCTTTATTCTGTATTTGTGAAGGCACAGCAAATTGTTTTCACATAAAATGATTTCTGGAAGTGTTCCTGCGCCCATGCAGTGATTTCAATGACAGAATCATTACTGTTTTTGTAATGCTGTAATGGAATCCTGCCTGAGGTCCCAAAGATCCCAGGCACCTCCGCCCATCTTTACTTCTGACAGACTCTCTAAGATGCTTTTTTTTATACCCAATCATGCTACTGACTTTGGTAACACCAAATTAATTTTGTTTACCTTTCCAGCTTTTTGTTGATGGCGTCCAAACCTTTTAAAAATTCATGAAATTCAAAATAAGCTAAAACTTTTCATAAAATGTCTCCCTTTTAACACATGATATGTTCTTTTGTGAATAAAATATGGTTTATGAGATTTGCACATCACTGCATTTTGTTTTTATTAACATTTTACACAACATTTCAACTTTTATTGTTATTGAACAATTTCTTTTGAATGATTTAGGATTTTGTGAAATGAACCATTATGTGCCTTAATTTTTTTTTAGATGTAAATGAATGTGAAATGGGAGCACCATGCCAGCAGAGGTGCTACAACACATACGGGACATTTCTTTGTCGCTGTGAACAGGGCTATGACCTCGACCCTGATGGCTTTACATGCAATGGTGAATGGTTAAGTTCTTTTGCATATTTCTTGACATAGAATTGTATTCGAAATTAATTGAGATTAACTGTGAAAATAAATGTAAGAGGGTTTTTTTTCATTTAAATGGATTATTTAATAGGGCATATCAGGGCTGAACAATTTGGCAAAAATATTATTTGTTCTGTTGCATATGCAGGCATACAGTATGTGCTTAAAATCAGCTAAAAATAATTCTATTTAAACATTGGACTTTGGAAAAATAATAAACATGCTTAACACCTCACCTTTTAGAAACCTTAAGTATTATATCTCACTGTATTAAGACCCAATCTCATTTGGATGATTCCCTGTGATTTTTTGAGTTGACAACTGCCTCAGACTGTCTCAGACCAACCAAAACTGTGTATGTGATGTCGTAAATGACTCAAATAAAATAATGCTCAGGTTGAAATCTGAAGTATATATATATATATATATATATATATGAGAGAGAGAGAGAGAGAGAGAGAGAGTGAGAGAGAGTAACACAGCGAACCTTGAGGCACTTTGCCATCCCAGGGATGAAATTGTAGTACTGTTATTTTGTGTGTGTGTGTGTGTGTGTGTGTGTGTGTGTGTGTGTGTGTGTGTGAAACATCATTTAAAGTATAATAGAACATAATGATATGCAGTCTTTATATTGTTTGGTAATGATGATGATGATGATGATGATGGAGATGATGATAATGATGATAATGATGATGTTTATTTCTTTTTCCCATCCTCATATCACATCTTTGTCTGTCCACAGACATTGATGAGTGCAGCTACTCCAGTTTTCTGTGTCAATTTCAGTGTGTGAACGAACCAAGTCGATTCTCCTGTGTGTGCCCACAGGGATATCAGCTACTGGGCTCACGCCTCTGCCAAGGTAAAGTTTCTTTCTTTATTTATTTTTTTTACCAGCTCACACCTACTGCACCTACAATCATTCCTCATAATGACAGTGGAAGCACATTAGGTTGGTGGAAACAGTGACTCATGAGGGGGAAAAAAGAATCCTACATTGTATCCTCACAAAATTTACCCTGATGTTCCTGCCTGTGTGTAGATGTGAATGAGTGTGAGTCAGGCACCCATCATTGTGCACAAGGACAAAACTGTGTGAATATCCATGGTGGATACCAATGTGTGGACTCCAATCGTTGCCGAGACCCCTACATTTATGCTTCAGAGAAGTAACTGACACACATGCACACATGCATAAACTCTGGTTACAGACAGAAAGATAGTTTCTTTATATGTCAAAGTATGAGCTTAAAAGAATACTTTAATGCTGTAAAAACTAGTATTTATCTATCATTATATCTGTATGAGTAACATGGTTCGGAATCTGTTTCCCTGTGCTGACAAACGAACAGACTAATAATTCATTCATACATTCATCTTCTGAACCGCTTATTCCTACTTAGGGTCGCGGGGAGGATGGCGCCCATCTCAGCCGACTCTGGGCGAGGGCGGGGTACACCCT
>JAOUQZ010000019.1:12509964-12526641 GCA_028564935.1 Neosilurus hyrtlii
AACAACTATGTGCCGTGTGTGTGTGTGTGTGTGTGTGTGTGTGTGTGTGTGTGTGTGTGTGTGTGTGTGTGTGTGTGATTTAATAGCTCTGCAGCTCATCTGTGCCACACTGCAGTGGCGGTCAGGACACCACTGCCCTCCTGCTATAAATACCATGACAGAACCACATGCTTTATGAGAGAGACAGGAACACATCTTTAGCTGCTGCACCAAGAATTTTCTTATTTAGGTAGTGGTTTTCATAGGCATGAAAGGATAAAGGGACAAAAAAAAGATAAAAGAGGGGGACAGATGAATAGGTGATGGTATGACAACAAGTCTGTGGTAGCTAAGGAAGTAATTTAATGATGTAATCTAAGCAGTCTGTCTCGTGATGATGCTGCGATCACACAGAATTGCTTATCCCCAGCACAGATGGTGTTGTGGGGTGTCACTGTGACCATGCAGTGAAAAGCTCAGCATATTGCAGCACAGCAGGTCTCTTGATCATGGCAGAGGGAGAGAAAGAGCTTGGTGCCTCAGCTGAACCCTGTATTCCAAGCAAATGACTATTACTTGATAGATAGATTTTATATACAGTATATGCACAAGCAATATACACAGCCCGACCAAAACAAAAAAAAAAAGTCGCACACATGAATATGTTGTTCCTCCTCCACAGCACGTAATCGTCATGCCATTGTTTCAGCAAACTTAAGCAACATAACATTTATTTCCATCCAGTGTTGGGTTTATTTTTCACTGATGCCTCCAATTGATGAGGGAAAAATTGAACCACACCATAAAATCTACTCCAGCACATCCTGAAAACTTTCAGTAGGGTTTAGGTCAGGACTCTGGGGTGCCAATACATATGTGAAAATGATTCCTCATGCTCCCTGAAGCACTCTTTCAATATTTGAGTCCCCATTTCATATCCACACTAGGGGAAGAAAAGATATCAGGAAAAAAAAAGCCCATTGATGTGATAACCTGTTCATTGAATACATTCAGGTCACCAGCTGACTTCATTTTATTGCCACATTAAACATGTTGCTGAGCCTCGACCTGACCAACTGGAACAGCAATGCCATGCAGATTACATGCTGTGATCAAGGCTAAATGCACTCCATGAAAATATTAGAGGGTGTGACTTTTTTTTTTGTCTCGACAGTGTATATGTGAGTAAATCTGCTATGTGAGAATGTCCATTGTTAAACACATTATAGAAATGAAACTGAACTGAACTGTATATTATTATGTCCCTATATTAGACATAATTTAAATTTCACATACGGAAAAATTCAAATATGAATTTGATATTTAATTTGTGTTACTTAATTTGTAACTGAGTTTGTAAAAAGTAAAAGTAAATTTGTCACCACTTCAAGGTGAAAATGATTTATTTGTGTTTAAATGTTATATATTTGTGTTTATATGCGTCAGCAATGTATAGGTGCCACTCAGGGAAAAGAGCAGAAGATCAGCATCATGTTATAATGTAAAAAGTGTATTCTATATGCTCTGCATTGGCCTGGCGAGCTGTCCAGGGTGTACTCTGCCCTCACCCAGAGTCGGCTGAGATGGGCGCCAGCCTCCCTGTAACCCTAATTAGTATTAAGCGGCTATGTAATGTATTGTTATAACGGGATAAGATTGTAATGTAAAAATAATATGAAAAAATATTGTAATAACATGAAAATGTTTCACGTTATAACATGACAAATATTGTATTGTTGTAAAGTCACAAATTTGTGTGTCAGAATAATGTGAAAATATATTGTGATAATGTGAAAACTTTGACGTTATAACAATAAAGGTTTCACGTTATGATGTCATACTAATCTTTTTTCTTTTGCTGAGTGGCAGCAGTTTGCATGGTAACCATGGTAAGCAGTGTTTGAATTGTTAATGTAAAAAAGGGTTGACAACTTCACTGTTTACACATCATTGGTACCTTCAGCTACGGGAATATACTTTCTGGTTATAATTTATAAATAATTAGGGTAAATAAATGGACCATAAAAAACATGTTTTAATCCACGTTAAGGTTGCATTTTATATATTTATATATATCATACTGAAATTAACCGATTCTTTCCTATTTATCTCTCTAGTGTAAGATGCTGTCTGATGTATGTGACCATATTATCACACTCTCTTCAGACCCCATGGTATCCCAGGCTGCTCACCTAGAGGTGGTGCAACTGGACAACATCAAATCAACAGAGGGGCTGGTGGGTGTCAGAATGTCAGGATGTTCTTTACGCTCTACACTGTAATCTCATTTTCCCGTAATGTTTCGAATTTCATCATGCAGCAAAGTAAAGGTTTGATATAAAATCAGTGTGGATATCTCATAACACATGCACATCCCTTTTTTAATTAATGTACCTTATATTACTGTGCATTTCTCTCCATTCATGCTTGACACTACCTGTGACTCCCAATTGTAGCTGATCATCACGTGGAGATGGGCTCCTGAGCAGAACACCATAGTTATGGAATATGGCTCAGATGGTTGTCCTGTCTCTGTCCCCTGTCTAGGCGTGGCCACCTCAGGAACCCCAATAACGCTGCCATATCACTGAGTTGATGATGATTGGCTGTTATTTATTAACTTGCATGACGATGGGCAGCAATAAAAAATGAGACAGATTTATTATTAATGATGAAACTGAAATCCAAAAAATAGAGGCTCATACACCACTGCTCAGAAACTAACTTAGGTGGGCAGACAGACTTACAGGCAGATAAATGTTCACGGGCAAACGCTGAAATTAGAAGCTTGACAAAACATGAACTTGTTAGACGAATAATTAAAGTAAAAATACAGGTGGGACAATAAAGGAAAGGTGCTAAAAACAAACCCAGACACCTTGGACACCTCTCAATAAAGAAATCTATTGGTAGCTCTGCTTTTAGGCAGTGCCTAAATCTATATGTTAGTTGTCAGTCAGGACTTTCTGCATGGCATGGCCTATTAGCCTGTACTTCTTAATGAAGGAAGTACAGTCACTCTTCATGCTAGTCCCAGTGAAAGTGGCATGGCCTTCGTACCCATTCGTTTGTTATTCCAAGTAAGGAAGTCATGAACCCTACCTGTCAGTTCCACTCAAAGTGGTATGCCTTCTCTTCAAAATTACCAGTGGTATCACAATTGTTGTGTTACCAGAATAACCAGAATCTACCATGATTCTTAATGTAATTTTACTATATTTTCTCATATCAAAGTATCTCCAAATTGTAATTTATTGAAATGTTGATAGCCCTAATATCCTGAGAGATGCAGAGGTGCACTCTCCTATTTAGAGTTCTGGCGGTATGCTGCATGTAGCGGTTTAGGGTAGCTTAGAGCAGTAATGCTGTCGCCCACACATGCACATATATGCCAACATATACACAAACACAGAGGCGCACACATGCAACAGTTTCTGTCCATGCTGAATGGAGGCAGAGCAGCGGCAGATAAAAATAAACCTTCTCTCTCACACACAATGTTTCTTTCTTCACCCTCTCTCCATTCCCCAGCTTGTGTGTCAACGTCTATTAAAGTGTGCTTGTGTAGATGTGTTTATTCTCTGTGTGTGACAAGTATTTTCAAGAAGCTCTAAAGTGTTTGTGCCTTTGCCCTAGGGCATGTACATCAAGTCAACATATGATGGCCTACATGTCATCACAGGGACCACAGAGGGGGTAAGATTTTTTTATTTTTAATACTTTGGTAATTACAAACCTGCCAGACCGGCTCAGCATTTCAGTTGGAATGAATAAAATTGTGCTCATGTTGTGACTAATCTGCACTGTGCAGAAGTTTTAAAAAAGCTGGATGTCATTTTTTAGCTTTGTTCTGACTGCATGGTGAATCACAGGTATAATGAAAACAATGACAAGTGTTTCCTTTTCCCAAACCACCCCAATCTCTGTTCAAACTAAAGCCGCTGTTCAAGGTACGAGTGTTGCACCTTTAGTCCCCCTCGCCATTAGTGTTCTAAAAGCAAGGCCATATTGGTAGTCACATTCTGATGTGTACAGGGTGGGGGGAAGGGGGCTGGGGGGGTGGTTCTAAGGCACGAGTGGGGAGTTGGGGTTTAAAAAGTTCATAGGCTGACCAAGATGCAATGGTCGAATTTGATGAAATGTGGAGGGCTTTTTTAAACATAGTCCCCATTGCGGTCTACACATTTACACACTTCACAGGTATTTTTCAATGAAACGTTTCCCCAGGCTCTCATAGCTTCAGAGATGTGTTGAATGTCTAAAATGAAATCCGCTTTACTATAGTGATAAATGCCCCAGGTTCAGTTAAAAAAATCTGAATATTTTACTAAATTTCAGAATTTCTGTTAAACCTTTTTAAGGGTGAGGTATTGGTTTGTACTTCCACCCTGAAAGAAGGCCCTGGGTTCAAGTCCTGGACTCAGCGAAAGGGTTTCTGTGTGGACTTTGCATGTTCTCCTCATGTTTACCTGGGTTTCCTCTGGGTAATCTGGTTTCCTAGCACAGTCTAAAGACATATACATTTGGCTAATTGGCTGTTCCAAGTTGCCCATAGATGTACACCTTTCCTTTGTTCAGTGTCATCTGAGAAAGGCTCCAGCTTTCCCCTGACCCTAATAAGATTAAGCAGTTTGACAAATTAATGAATAAATGTATACCATGCTTACAACTTAAAATGCTCAAAATGCATATTTGTTAAAGCAACACAAGATGTTTGCTCATTGGGGTGCCGGAAAAAAATCGATTCATGTCTGAATTCTTATTCATTAGCACTCTGAATTGATCCAAATTTTCAAGAATCGATTTTTAAGAACATGTTTTTTTGCACATTTCCAACCTTACTCACACTGTTGCCCATACATGGCCTCCGTCGTGAATTGCTCCAGTGAGTGGCGGGTCAAGAACTAGCTTTTAGCCTAACTTTGACATGGATGAGGAAAAAGATATACAGCCAGCACCGTCTTCGCTGAAGGCAAATGCTTGCACTTCGGATTTTACAATTTCCGGGTAAGAAGGAGCTTGACATGACATATGTGGTGTGCAAAATAAAAGTCAATTATTTCGGGAACACTTCAAATCCCCAAGACCACATCTTACGCCATCACCCGGAGCTAAAAGAACCAGAGCAGCAGCACGACCAACTGCTAACGCACACTCCATCACTTCACTAAACTCCCAACCAACTCTGAACGAGCAAAGCGGATCAGTACATCTACAAAACCAGCTTTCTAGTAATATAAATTCTTTCTTTCTTATAGAAGAGTTGTTCCTAGCTTATAGAAGAATGTAGTGAAATTGGCTCCCTTTGTTTGTAACGGTTATGAATCAAAAATTGGTTTGAATCAAGAATCGATTCTAAATCAAATCATCACCCCAAAAATCGGAATCGAATTGATATCCACACACCAGCAGTTACAATTTTGTTTCTGTAGGTGTAGTTCATCTTTGTTATAAATAGAAATGCTTTAATTAAAATGCCCTTTGGCATCAGGATGCATTTAGAGATCCTTTTCCTCCCCTGACATATTATTGAGCTTCCAATAAATTATAGGCAGAACAAATTAAATGAAGCATGGGTGCAATTTTGATCATTAAAGAACTCACATCAGGACAATAAAACACTGTGTACATCCATTATGATTATGCATTTCATGCAAAATCCAACTTTGGAGCACAATGTACACATTTTGTGGCCTCACCGCGGCTCTTTAGCTAGTCGTATGGAATTATGGCCACACCGGATTTTTTTTTTTTTTTTGGTAATTAATGAGTATGCAGAGCTATTAATAATATTCCTTAACATAATATCCCTTTATATCCTTTCACTTTTTCCCTTCTTTCCATCTTAGTTATTGTTTTTGTCTATCTGTCTCAGTCTCCGGCAGATCGCTGTAAAAAAATCCACGCTGGTGATGAAGTCATTCAAGTCAATCATCAAACAGTGGTATGTATTGTTATTCACATTTTATCTTCAGTGTATACCGAGTTCACTCAAAGGGTTTCCAGTACAGGGCGGCATGGTGGCGCAGTGGTTAGCACAACTGCCTTTCAGCAAGAAGGCCTGGGTTTGATTTCCAGGCTTGGGCGTTTCTGTGTGGAGTTTGCATGTTCTCCCTGTGCTTGTGTGGGTTTCCTCCAGGTCAAAAAACATGCACATTGGCTGTTCCAAATTGCCCCTGGGTTTGAGTGTGAGTGTGAATGGCTGTGTGTGTTGGCCCAGCGATGGCCTGCTGAGCTGTCCAGGGTGTACCTCACTCTCGCCCGGAGTTGGCTTAGATGGGTGCCAGTTTCCTAACTAATTAGGAATAAGTGGATTAGAAAATGGTTGGATGGATGGATGGTTTCCAGTGCAATACACACACAATACACTCACAAACGTACAGCTTTGTTCAGTGATATACTGCAAGTTTGAATGTCATGTTTAAAACAGTGTGTACTGCATTTTTGTGGTTGTGTAGGTGGGCTGGCAGTTAAAGAATTTAGTGAACTCTTTACGTAGTGACCCTGCTGGGGTATCCTTAACGCTGAAGAAACGTCCTCAGAGCACCCTTACTTCCACTCCAGCCTTACTGAAGAATATGAGATGGAAACCCCTGGCCCTGCAGGTACTTTTGGGTTTTGTATCCATGAATGAGAGTGTTGTTTAAGTGGCATGTACAAATTGATGAGCCTCAGTGGCCCAGCCTGCTGTATTTAAAGCCGTCTCTCCACCCTAAGGGCTTGAACTTACTGGAGCGCATTGCAAATTTTCCTCCTCCATCTCCCCCTGACTGTTCTTTACTTCCTTTACTCTGATCTCTTTTTTGTTACTTCTGCATGCCTTGTCTGTATTATGGTTCAACGTTAAATGCATTTGTGGTTTATGTCGTTTGAACCAGGGGGAAAAAACCCACCCTGTTAATCATGTACAAAAGAAAAATCCTTTGCGCAACACATACCTCAAATAATTCACATATACTTGAGGTATTCTTCTCATGACTTGTGCGTGAAATATTGATAGCAGTTTATCTTTCTTTTCTTTTTAAAAGTATTGACATAAAATTGACTATGGAAAGCTATTGGAGATCAAATTACACATTACTTTCGACAGAGTGAATGTCAGAATGGTAACATAGTAAGCTGTAATTTTCTGTAAAAGACAGACGACACAGTGGCACATAGACTTTGCTCAGTTGAAGAGAAAATATACTTTAAATCCATTTTAGTTTTTTCAATGCACAATATATACTTACATTTCAAATTATAAGTGAGTAAGTGTAAGTGAGTTTGGACTTGGAAGCATTAACTGTATTAAAGGCTAGCATTTTTCTTTCAGCCCATCTTCCCCTCAAGCCCCAGCAGCAGTGCAGCCACACCCACCAGTACCCTCAGCACACCATCCAAACGAGACAGCTGTGCCCTGCAGGACCTCTACTTTCCCCCACCACCAGATGAACCATACACACCCAGGTACTCTACTGAACACACACACACACATACACATCATATCCGGCAGAGGGAAGTGCATATGTGGAACACTCACAGGCTGCATTCACCATAATAATAAATCTGGACAGTCATGATGGTGGGGATCTTTTCATATGAGAAGCTTGTTCAACATTATTTTAATTATGTAAATCTGAATAAAATAGTGATTGTGAATGGTTGTATGTGTGGTGGCCCTGCAATGGCCTGGCGAGCTTTTGAGGGTGTATCCTACCCTTACCCAGAGTCATCTGAGATTGGCGCTAGCCTCCCCGCGATGCTAGTTAGGATTAAGTGGCTTAGAAAATTAATAAACCTAAATAAAGTCTGTCTTAGGAACACATGATCTACATTCATATGATTTCCCCATCTAAAACTCAAAATTTTACCTATCATGCCTTGTTTTACTATAAGTATGGTAACGCAATTCCCCTGCAACAAATGTTTCTCAGATTTTTATTGCACACCACTCAGCAATGACATTATGCCTACTGACAGGTGAATTGAAGAACATATAATACAGGTGAACGGCACTATCTGATTGGTCCGCTATCTGTGGATTAAAAGAAATTTCCTGAGTGGATAATGCATGATTCAAACGGCGGACACTCAAAGTTAGTCATGGTCACTTGGAGCAGGTGCTTTAAAAATAGAAAAAACTCTATTTTTAGTTTTTCCTTAGTTTTTGCATTTCTTGTAATACTGCATAGCATAAACTTATGTTTCCATGTAGTATATACAGTATATACAAGTTTGACTTGATCAGACCTATTTAATTAATGGTTAAATTATGTTGAAATAACCATAACTTTTTTTTTATTGCATTTGATTTTTATGTTTCCATATAGTCTGTACTAAAACAATTATTTGTCGAAGACAAGGTGAATTTCTTGGTGATTATTCAGCGACATCCACCCTAACTGAGGCAAATAATTGCTAATATTCTCCATATAATAGCACCTAACAGTGGGTGGGATATATTGGTACATTGGTGAACATTTTGTCCTTGAAGTTGAGGTATTGGAAGCAGAGAAAATGTGAAAGAATATGAGTGACATTGTGAGCGACAGTGATCAGAGGATCTCCAGAACTACAGCTTTTGTGGGATGTCCCCAATTGCAATGGGCAGGACCTACCCAAGGTGGTCCAATGACGGAAAACTGGTAAACTGCCCATAGGGTCATTGGTAGTGGAAACTGTATTGCCTAATGGTAATGGCCTCTTTCAGCAGGACAGTGTGCCCTGACACACTGCAAAACATAGTTGAAGAATAGTTTCAGGAACATGAGAACAAGTTTGGGGTGTTGATTTTTACCTCCGAATTCTTCAGATCTCAATCCAATCAAGCATCTGTGCTGGACAAACGAGCCCATTCCATGGAAGCCCTACTTCACAACTTACAGGACTTAAAGTATCTACTACTGATGACTTACTGACAGATACCACAGCATGCCTTCAGAGGTCTAGTGGATGCCTTGGGATGGCTGTTTTGGCCACAAAAAGGGACCCACCCAATATTAGGCAGGTGGTCATAATGTTATGGCTGATCCGTGTATGTCCACGCTATAAACGTAATACATCACATACATGCATATTCACTCATAATTTTTTTTCTTACAGAGACGGCACAGCCAGTGAAACTTCCCAGCATGAGGTGGCTAAACGTTCTGAGTCACCGAACTCTTTCCTAGACCAGGAGTGCCGCCGACAGTTTCCCATGATGGACGAGGACTCGGTTCTTTACTGCTATGAGTACGAGCCAAACCGGGGGCCTCCTCCTGTGCGCAGGGATGGCACTATGACATATGGTACGTGCTTTGATCTTCTGTTGTCTCAATCCAGATTGCTATGGTTTAAGGTTGACACCACAGTTTCCATAACAAACCAATTTATGGCAAAGCTCTGAAGCTGCCTTTACACATGCAAAATTTTGTTTTTTTGAATTTCCACTGGCATACAGACAGATACAAGTCAGAAACAAGTGAAGCATTACCTACTCAAAATAATGATTTTTATTCCAAAGATAGTGGACCAATTAGATTACTTTTCTTGTAGTATAGTAATTGGATTTATTACACAGCTCATGGCTAATTTAAATAGTCAATTCTGATGGATCATATTAAGTGTTCTGTTTTCTATTCATATATTATAATAGACCATCATTAAGTATAATAGAACACTGTTATGGAGCATGCCATTGGTGGAAGAAATTAAATATTTCTATATCAATAAAATAATTGGGATAATGTTCATCATCCTTTACCAATAAAGCTGTGGTTTAGAGTCCTGATGCCCCTGTTGAAGTTTATTTTGTTTTAATGACTGACGCTCTGTACATAATCTCTTACTTATTTGCTTGGACTATAGTCAGATTTGTTCATCACACTGCTCATCACTAAAACAGAAAAAAAGGTGGGACAAAAACAAGATAGCAACAATCTTACTTGGTCGTGTGTTGAAACTCTTTTTCATGCTGGTTTTGGTAGATTTTGTGGTTCTATCACAAAATTCAGACTTCAGGAACACAACATGCCGAATGGCCAAAAAAGGAAAAAGAAGGGATTTCATAGTTGCATGACTGGAATTTGGAATTTGTTTTTTTTTTGTCATTTGAACCGACCTTGATTTATTCTTTTTTAGCCGGAGTTCTCCAGAAAGTATCCAGTCTTGATTATTTTATAGACTTACTCTTTATCAGGCAAATGGGTGATATTCTGTGCTGTGTGAGGTGCAGTGTGGTGTTTAGCGTTGAGTGATTCTGACGCACTTCGTCGGTATGTGTGAGCCAGGCAGGCTGAGGCCCATCTCTATGCCAGTGGAGTATAACTGGGTGGGCGACTATGAAGACCCAGCCAAGATGAAGAAAGAGCTCAGGAGAGGTGGGTGAGGGAGGCGGGAGAGACAGAAGCAGTAGGAGGGCAGTGGGTATTTTTTTTTTTTATTCCTAGCATATAAATAATGATTTGGATTCATTCAATTCCACCTGACCCTCTTACTTCTTCTCATTGTCCTTTGAAATTTGTGGTTTTTGCTCCGTGTCGATCCTCCCTCCCTGCCCTCTCCTGTTTTCCTCAGTGTACCTCATTGTTTCTCTGCATGTGTGTAATTCTCTTTGTCTGAAGAATTCAGAATTTTGTGCTACCCCATTGCCATGGAAACACCTGACAAGATGCTCGTATTTGATTGGCCAGGAAATGTTTATTGGCAAAGTAAATAAGTGAAGAGAGAATTCAGTCTATTTTGTCACAGTTGAAGAATGTATGCATCTGTCATCATTTTTGGTCACCAGTACACCATGACTGCTTGTGTCAATCATCAGCCCATATCTGATAAGGCATGCAGACTAATTGGAGTGCCCATGGCCGTGGTGTTTCAGCACACTGCACTAATTCATGCTAATTATTTGTCACATTACTGGGTTTCACATCACACACAGAGAACTCCATGCTTCGTTACGTTGGCGAGGATAAGGCGGGTCCTGAGGATTATGCAATAGGACGCAGCAGCAGCAGCAGGCGGAGCAGGAGGAAGAATGAGAAAGGAAGTAGCCCTGCCCATTATGCCTTGGTTCCAGCCCTTCAGATGGAAATGCTGAGACAAGACTCAGTAACCACACCCACCTCAGACACCTCCTCTATTTATCACGTGAGTGGCACATAGAGCTGCGACTAAAGACAGTCAAGCTTACACAGTTTCTTCCTTTTATCAAATCACAGTCAATTAACTATAGCTTACTACAGTAAGACATAATTGGAGATTAGAATTTAACTCTTTGATTTTATGCTGCAAAAATTAGACTGATAGGTCATGGTGGAGTAGTGGTTAGCATGTCCACCTCACAGGAAGAAGGTCCTGGGTTTGAGTTCTGGGCTTGGTGAGAGAGTTTCCCTGTGAACTTCCCGTGCTTTTGTGTATTTCCTGCTCGTACACCGGTTTACTCCCACAGTCCAAAGACATGCACATTAGGCTAATTGGCTGTCCCAAATTGCCTGTGGGAGTAAGTGTGATTGGTTGTTTGTTTGTGTTTTTGCTCTGCGTTGTCTTGGCGAGTTGTTCAGGGTGTGCCCCACCTTTGGCCAGCTCTGGCTGAAATAGGCTCCAGCTTCCCCATGACCCCAGTAGGATTAAGCAATATGGTAAATTAATGAATAAATTAATTAAACTAATCTAATAAATAAGGGATTCTTTCCACAGACATGCACATTAGGCTAATTGGTTGTTCCAAATCGCCCCTAGGTGAGAGTGAGTGTGATGTGTGTTGGCCCTGCAGTGGTCTGGCGAGCTGTTCAGGGTGTAACCCACCTTTGCCCAGAGGCGGCTGAGATAGGCTCCAGCCTCCCCATAACCCTAATTAGGATTAAGCGTCTTACAAAGGAATGAATGAATGAATGAATGAATGATTCTTTTAAATAGTAGAAGTTTACTATCATCCTGCCTCTGAGGCCCAGCCTGCCAAAGTTTAAAAGTATATAATTATGCCAGCAAATATACCAAAATATCTGATATTAATGATATTATAATTCCATTATACAAATACAGTAAAAAATTAAATATTCATTTAAAAAAAAAAGGCTGCATTATTATTTTTTTGCAGACATTTGACCAGTCTTCTGTTCTGTCAAAGTCAAAGAAGAAGTTAAGAGGTGAGAAACACACTATTCCTCTCTTTTCCATTTTAAAGTATGAGTTTATTGTAATTGTTCATTTCACTGTTTTACCTCTATAAAAGTGTTTTTTTTTTGTTTTGTTTTTTTTAAGCTGGTTCACTATCCTCCATCAGCAAGCGCAGGATTTCCTGTAAAGACCTGGGACAGGGGGATTGTGCAGGCTGGCTCTGGAAGAAGAAGGATGCTAAGAGCTACTTTTCTCAGAAATGGAAGAAATACTGGGTGGTGCTGAAAGACACCTGTCTGTACTGGTACATCAATGGGGAGGTGAGGTTTTGAAGAGGTTTCATTGTCTTTGATAAATAGGAGGGTCTGATTGCAGAGGTGTGTCTTTGAGGGATGTGGATGGAAATCAAAGGAGCTCATTTTTAGCAGAATTTGAAAAAAGTACATACGTTCAGTGTTTTTTTTTTCTGCTTGAATTCTTCTTTTTATGCCATAAATAACACATTTCAGAACACCCCCCATTAACAGCTGCATTCATTACCATGTGTGAACACAACAGCAAACCTTTGACACACCTTATTTATAATAATAATAATAATAATAATAATAAATATAGCAACAATCAATGATTCCTGGGGCCCAAATGAAGAGATAAAACATATGATTGGTGATGAAGAGGAAGAGGAGTGATAAGGAAGGGCGTGATGAAAAGGAAGATGATGATTGAGAGAGATGATGAAGATGAAGAGCCGTGATGTACAGGCAGAGGAGTGGTGATGAAGAGGAGATGATGTCCCTCAGAGGGGTTGGAATCTATGAGGATGTCACAGAAAAAAATTGTGGAACAATAATAATAATAATAATAACCTATACATATGAACTAGGTGTAAGCAGTAGTTATGAAGTTGCAGACTTCCTGCTTTATTCATGGCGTTGCATAGGTTAGTATCACAGTCCATACTTATAAACAGCACAGTGTAAGCGAGGCAGAACTGTATAACGTGAGACCAGCAAAGTTTATACACAGGAGATCAATGTCACTGAGAATCAAAGGCTTGGCATGCATTGGCAAAAACACTGAGGAAATGCTTTGCAGTTTGCACTTGAACTTGGCAGCCTGTGCATAGTGTGAGTGCTGTGTATGTGCGGAATGTACAGAGGTATGTGCGGAAGTTAAAATGTCTGGTGATTGAGAACGCTGCAGAGCATGGTGGGTGATGTAGTGTGAAGAGCAATTAGAGTTTGTGGATACTGTGACACTGGCATCTTAACAAATTCATCACTGTTTGTGTTTTAGCAGGATGAGAAGGCTGAAGGTTTTGTCAGTCTCCCTGAGTTCAAAATTGACCAAGCAAATGAATGCCGCAAGAAGTTGTATGTATTTTGCTTATTGTACCTTTAGATTCATAAATATGCTAACAGTGGCATCTTCAAGACAGTGCTGATTTCATCTTCTTTTGTATTAAAGCGCTTTTAAAGCATGTCATCCTAAAATCAAGAGTTTCTACTTTGCAGCAGATAATGTGGATGACATGAACAGGTAAGACGTTACTGAAACCATCTTTATTTCTGAAACTATAGTAATAATAAAATGAATTCTGCACTAAATAGCTTTTTTCTTTTCTTTCTTAAGTCAGTAGGACTTTATGATTAAAACTAAGCACTTTAAGCACATCATATTTTATGTTTTACAGTTAACACTACTGCTTTGTGTGTGTGTATTTATGTGTGTGTGTGTGGGGGGGGGGGGGGTATGAATTCCAATCAGTATAACTGCACATCACTGCTTCCATAATGTGACATTCCGGTAGCATTTAGCAACTTTGCAGGTGATGGCTATTTTTTTCTGTTGATACACAGATGGCTGAGTCGATTAAACATGGCAGCATCAGCTCACTCAGAACAGGAGAGAATTCGGCAGGATCATGGTGAGAGGATGACTTTTCACTTCACCGATTATATCAGTTCCTCTGATCAGTGTGGTTATAAATAAACAGTATATATAGATGCAAACTTGTTATTATATACAGTAGTGTGCAGTGAAGATTATACACCACCACTTTTGTCTAAAAGGGCTCCTAATAAAAATAAGTAAAAAATAATTTCTCTATAATTTTTGATGAAAATGTATTGAACAATGCTATTGTAGGCAATTAGAACCAAAATAAAACCATTCCGACAAGTATATTAAGGTAAAAATATAGTTAATAAACAAAAACACAGAAAATACTAATTTTTCAGAAAAAAAATTTATTCTTTTGGCTTTTGCATAGCATGAATGCACTTCAGACCAAATGGAATGGTTTAGCGATAAAGAAATAAAAAAAATATGCGAAATACTCTGCCTGAAAGGTTAAATTCTGTAATCAAAGTACAGGATGGCCACAATAATTATTGACTTTTTTTCTCAAAAAGAGACTGGTATTTTTGTTATTACTATATATTGTTGTTCGTTTACTTATTCTCATCAATATGATCCAATATTACATTAAATAAATACTTGAGTAGTACTTGGTTTCTGATTTATCTTCATTTTGTCAAGTATAAGTGTACTGTATTTTTTAATTTCTTCACTCGCTAAACCATTTCATATGGTTTGAAGTTCATTCATGCTATGCAAAAGAAAAAAAAACCCAAAAAACCGCGACACCTTAAATTTTTTCTGAAAAATGTATATTTTCAGTGTTTTGTTTATTAGCCATACTTTTACCTCAATATACTTGTCAGAATTATTTTTTTGGGTTCTCATTGCCTACGATAGCATTGTCAGTACATTTTTCACCAAAAAGTATAGAGAAGTAATTTTTTACTTTTTTTTTTTATAAGGAGCCTTTTTAGACAAAAGTGGTGGTGTATAATCTTCACTGCACTCTACTGTATTGGGTATGTTCAGTGCTTATCTTAAACTTGATTTTGTATTAGAAAACGTCACATAAAGAGATGTGTTCATTAATAAAATTGTATATTAAAATTATATATATATAGTTATTTAGCCTTTATTAGTTGCTGTATAGTTCCTTTATACTTTTTATTCATTTTGGAATAGATACAAATAATTTGTAATCAAAGTACTGAATAATAAAAAGAAAATAAATGACTGAGTAATTAACAATTATTTTCAAAACGTGAGATGGATGTCAGTGAATAGTTCCCTAGATGGACATTTTGGGGTACTATTCAATTTAGTGATATCCACTGAGCCTGAGGCTAATAACTGCTTTGGTGTATACTACACAGAAACAATAAAAGCAAACAAAATTGAGATTTCTGCATTCACATTTACAGCTTTTGACAGACATCCTTATCCAGTGTTTTTTTCCTCAATTATACAACTGAGCTGTTAAGGGCTTAGTAGTAGCAGCTTTGTGGTACTGGGGCTTAATCCTCCCTACCTTGTGATCAGTAACCCAAAGTCTTAACCAGTCAGCTACCACAGCCCATAGTTACACATGAACATATGTAAATTTTCATTATTAGCTGTTTTTTTCTTACACTTTCAAAGTTGCTGTCTGCTAAAATCTGTTTGGTAGTTTGCATTGGCCAGTTTGTAAAGGCTCCCATTGCACTGTATGAGTCCATCAGTTCATATAAGGTAAAATAATGGCAAAAAAAAAAACAGTATACAGATATCAAACTACCAAATCAGATATAAACTAGTGAATTTTGGAATACAAAAAACAGCCACTTCTATACATATGAGCTGACATTCACATACATCAGACGAACATTGGCTCATTTACATGAACGAATTATATATCCCTCCATGCAGATTATTTTCATATTTACCATGAGATGCCGAGACTTTTCGCAGTACATTGCCCCTCCCCACATTTTGCCCTCTGAATAAAAGGGTACAGGAGTTACAGTCAATGTAACCAAGCACATGTTCATCACCATCTATGAACTCTATGCAGTGTTGTAATAATGGTCTGTGCTATTACCTGCTATTGGGCATGGTGGCTTGTCATTTGGCAACTAAATGCTTATATTTATTATTTTTAATTTTTCTTCTGTTTTTTGACCTCTCAGACTACTGGAGTGAGAGTGACCACGAGGATGCTGAGAACTTGTCTTCTAAACAGAACAGCCCTCCACCACCATATGATACCTACCCTGCCTTAGTATGTCACGCAAAATGTCTCTGTGAGGAATACCAGCATCCAAAGCTGATTTATTCCCCCGAATGTTTAAAGACCAAAACCATTATAACCAAAACACCATTATATTTCTTTATTGTTGTTGTTCATGCTCTCTACACTGAAGGGTTTGTCAGGCAGAAATGAAGGTTTCAATGTGAACAGATGGGAAGGAAAGATATACTTGAGAAGGGCGCAGAGGAGGAATGAAAAATGAAAACTGAAGCGTGAAAGAAATAGTGGAAGGCCGTTGAAGTTCTTATTAATTATTGAGGCTCTGGAGACCAGCACGGAGGCTGTAGATTTTGAGACAAAGTATTTTTAAAAAAAATGGGATCCCATGGTACCTGACCCTGCTACTCTTATTGAGAGAAACACAAAACAGACATTTTATAATAACATGCAGGAAATCTGTATGTGTGTGTGTGTGTGTGTGTGTGTGTGTGTGTGTGTGTGTGTGTGTGTGTGTGTGTGTGTGTGTGTGT
>JAOUQZ010000019.1:12526741-12546428 GCA_028564935.1 Neosilurus hyrtlii
GACAGAGAGAGACAGAGAGACAGAGAGAGAGAGAGAGAGAGAGAGAGAGAGAGAGAGAGAGAGAGAGACTGTGTGTATTCCCATTTCAAATTCAAAGACTAATAGCTGGTGACAGCTCTGAGGCAACACAGAGGCAAGCTACATTTCTTTTAATGGCTGCTTGTGTCCCTTATTTCCTTTTCATCATGCCATTTCAACCACTTTTCAATAGGATTAAAATGTAGAACTACACAAAATAATTGCAGCTATATCCCAGCTCTCATTGAGCAAAACCTTTTAAAGAAAGAAAGAAAAGTTTCAATTAATAAACAGCAAACTGTGTATTCAAGATATATAACATTAAATTGACAAGCTGCAATGACTATACATTTAAATCGCTAGCTTGCTAATATCAATTTTTTAAAAAATTAGCAAGTGTATCTGGTTAATGTTACACTGGCTAGCTTAGTGATCAGCACCATTATAAACTTAAAGGTAACCATTACCTAGTGAATAGCCGATGTGTTTTATCTACCATAAAAATGTCAGTTCAATTTAGATGAATACAGAGGATTCCCGGCAAAACCATTTGACCACATGGGCTTATTATCTCATATTATTCCCTGTCCATCGTGTTTTGGTTCTATGTCTGTTTACAATAACAAAAACAATAACAAGACTGCCTTGCCAAAGGAAAGATGTTGCACATGCGCATTAACTTGGCAGTGCAATACCTTTTTGTAGAAGGTGGAAAATTCCAAGATCAAGTGTTCTGAGGTTTCGCTCACCTCAAATTGGCGGTGTTTGCTAACATAATTGCACCCAGTGCAGAGGTCACTGACACTCTTGTACAGACAAATGATTTTATCAAGACATCATGCCCGATTCCATTTTTTCCCCCAGGAGATAACCCTCTATTTTATGTTTATTTAAAATGCCTAGTATGTGAATGGGCACCTTTTAAAATAGGCAGCATTTACTCACTTATTACTAGCCTACTAACTAAACATCACCTATTAGAAAGTAAGCACAACTCAGTTGAACCTACTGTATATGTTAAAACTGCCATGTTAACAAATTATGTAATGTTAATAATAGAAAAAAGGTTATGGTATATTTTCACATGGGGTGGCACGGTGGCGTAGTGGTTAGCACGTCCGCCTCACAGCAACAGGTACTGTGGTTTCATCCCACAGTCTAAAAACTTGCACAGTAGGCTAATTGGCTGTTCCAAATGGTCCCTTTGTGTGAGTTTGAGTGTGAATGGTTTTGTGTGTGTTGGCCCTGCGATGGCCTGGCAAGATGTCCAGGGTGTACACTGCCTTCGCCCAGAGTCGGCAAAGATGGGTGCAAGCAACCCTAATTCGGATTAGCAGCTTAGAAAATCAATTACCAAATATATTCACATGGTTGTGTAATAAGAAAAACACTAATGGGAACCCAAATACTAGCAGCTAACTTGCTGATATGTTAGAGTTCTAACCTTATTTCAGCAGTCTTCTTTAAAAAATGTGTAGTTAAAAGCATACCCAACATTAAGAATTTCCTTTTTCACTTGTTATCATGCAGCAGGTGAGCCCCTATCCTGAGCCCAAACACATCCGACCTCCATCCACAGAAACAGTGCAACCCCGGTCTCCCCATGAGGACTTTCACTCCGAGTCTCAGTGCGCTAGTTTGAGTGGTTCCAGCTCTCCTGCGCGCAAGTCGTCCAGCCAGAGGCGTTCATGGCAAGACCTAATTGAGACACCTCTCACTAGTTCAGGTCTACACTTCTTGCAGTCTCTGCCTTTGGAGGACTCTGTATTCCTGGAGCCAAATGGAGCCTTGCCCATGGAACTTCGGCGCCAGGCAACACTGCCACCTCAACGATGCCCAGTGCCCGAGCGCCACACTCCACTGACCCCAAGCCCACTACCTCCCACAGCCCGGATAGGAAGGGAAGTAAAACACCGCAGCTTTACACTTCCACGTGACAGCGGTCTGCATGCCATCCTGGCAGCCACAGCAGGGGCCCCTGAACACAGAGATGTCCATCAGCACCAGCTGGGCCAGGCATACCCCAGAGATGCAGGTAATTATATGAAATATGAAGGAGGGAAGATGCAAGGATGTTTTTGTTGGTGGTGGTCTATTTTTGGTCAGTCTTGGTTTGTTTTCAGATGGCATGCAACTGTATTTCACGAAAATCCAACAGCGTGTGAAATAGTTCAATGTGACATACTTTCAAGTGACATTTGACAGCATATTTGGGTGAAAGGACTTTGGTTTTATCCTCCAGGAATTGATTAGCTGTTCAAATACCCACTTTAAAACACTTGTTAGTGTGAAGTATGAACCAAGTGTATGAGTTTCACTCTGATTTGGAGTCAACAGGTGTTAAAATGCCCTTAGGCCTGTGCCAGTGGCATGGTATGATTTTAATTTAAAAAGAAATACAAATAACTTGTCAGGTTTCCATCTTCATTTTTTGCTTTGCTCTGCTACTGAACACATAAACACAATATTAGCTCTCAGCTCAGGGGAGATACAGATAGAAATAGAAATCGCTTTAATGGGGGGCCAATTACATCTGTAGCTCTTCTTCAAAACACTATCTTCTCACTGCAGACTCCTAATAATATCTCTGCCTGCTACACTTGTACATGTATTCATTCATTCATTCATTCACTCATTTGCTGAACCGCTTAATCTTACTAGGGTCACAGGGAGGCTGGAGCTTCGAGCCGTGAACGGCTTGTTAGACCATTGTAGGGCACTTGTACAAGTAGCAAGCTATAATTTTAAGCATTGACTGCTGTCACAGACTGTTATATGCATTAGTTGTGATTTTTGGAATCAGGCAAATTAAAAAAAATCAGGAAAAATATGATGCTGAGCACCCACACTTGCTATACAAATAATATACACATTATATTCATATCGTCTTAAATCTCTGTGTTTCTAAGACCTCTATATAACCATATGACCCATATTAACTTGCACATATGTATGATTATATTGTTGCACCATTCCCCCACTAACACACACACACACACATCATCATCATCATCATCATCATTAGAGACAACCCTACACCCCTGAGCACGAGGAAATACTTTCAGCCTGTGTTATTGTCTCCTCATGCCCCCTCTAGGCCCAGTATGTCTCTCTCTATCTTCATCTCTCTGCCTTTCTCAAACCTCTCTAAACAGAAAATGCAGAAGTTTCTTCTAGTGGCACACATCTAGAGCCAGCTTCCTAAGGCGGATCATAATTTACTGTGTAAATGAATCTATGATTTATATAAGAATTTTGCACATATGCTGTGGCGTATGATGTAAGAATTGCTGCTCAGAAATGTAATACTGCCCTTTAGTGGTGGCTATGGGTAGTGTGATAGTGTCAGACAGGCCTCACAGAAACTCTGTCCAGTGTTGAAATAACTATTCATTTATTTGCCAAACTGCTTAATCGTATTAGGATTGTGGGGAGTCTCGAGCCTATTCTAGCTCCATAAATAGCAAGCTGTTTAGCTGTGACAGCTTTTTATCATAACCAGCATTACTAGTTTCAGCAGCCCACATGCATCCAGTGATGGTACACCCTTGGGTACCCATGACACCAATTTTCAACTTGTCCTTCCTAGGACTTTCTTACTTGACCTGCACACCAGGAACAGTGCCTCTTCATTTGTCAGTGGTCATGGTGCCTTTAATAATGTTATAGCTGATCTGTGTAAGTCATTAATGTAACCAAGTAATGCTTTAAAAATTACAAATTTTTATATAGTACATGTTTGCACTGATTTTGTGGATAATATATGCTGCATCAGGACTGATATAGCTTCATCATGTAAAATTATTCTAAAGGGCCCATTTTCAAGACCCTGTGGTTGGATTTTATATAATTCTTTTTTGTGTCTATTGCTACTATCAACATATGATCACTTCTTGTTTGACTCACTGCTATTTAAATAATGTTTGAAGCACTTTTGATGGCTAGATCAAACATCTTTCATCATTTTATTTTCCCACAACATCTATCCTCCATTGTTATTTGATGTAAAACTAGTACACAGAAAACTCTTACTCCCCACATAAACCATCCTGAACTTTATGTGACCTGTTTTCCCTCTTGCATGTAAATAACAGCCCAGTATTTTACATACCCCCACCAAGTCACCCATGCAGCCCCTAATGGTTCACTACTCTTGTTCCGTGGTGCCCCCTGCAGGTATGGAGCGGGAACGCAGGCATCAGGCAGATTCGCTTTGTGACCTGTATCGGGCTCTGGAAAGGGCCAGTCTGTCCCCTGTGAGTGAGCACATGCCCAGCACTCGTCTGGAGTACAAGCGCTCGTTTGTCCGCCGTGGTAACGACCCCTTGCTGAATGAGAAGCTGCACCGCCTGCGCATACTTCAGAACACGTTCAAGGTAATATAAATATTTGGTTTTGGTAGTGGGATTCATGCAGCTTGTCTTAAATCTAGAATTAAAATTTCTGACTGCCCAGCCTTGGACTTATTGACTTCTCCAAGAAGAGACAAAATCATGTCAGTTAGCCCTATGCAGTGAAACAATACTGTATCTATAAATCTTTTTACAACACACAAAACAGACTTTGGTCTCCTCAAACATGGGAGCATAGGCCATAATAGCCGATGGGGTTATAAACCCCCCACCCTGATGAGTGTACTTACAAACATTACACAAGGTTTCTTTATTGTTTTGCCTGCAAAAGTAGCCAGTTTAAACTATACTTCTTTACTGGGTTGGGACATTCTGGAGAACATTTCATTGGAGTACTGGATGGAATACTGTTGTCCTGCAAATTAAAACTTTTTTAAAAAGTTTTTTTCTTATTTTTCCTTCCAGTATACACTGTCCAGCCCCTATAAAAAGACACTCTAATATTGTAATCAAAGCTAAATGGAGACCAAAAAAAATTAGTGTACTCATTTTTATTTATTTATTTACCAGACAGAATATAAAGACATTTTAATGTTTATCTTATAATAATAATAATAATAATAATAATAATAATAATAATAACAACAATAATAATAATAATAATAATAATAATAATAATATTATTATTGTTATTATTGTTATTATCATTATTATTATTATTATTGTAATACATATTTGAGTCCACTTTGGCAGTAGATTTTTAGTGTTACAAAAAGGACACCAAGTTTTTTTTGCATTGAAACCTTTTAGTTTTGAATTGAATATTAGTTTGCTATGGGACCTCTGTGAAAAATTTAAATGACAGAAAACGCTACAAAGGCTTGTGTGCATTTACCCTCTCCAAGAAATTACAATTACATTTAATAGGTAATTAACCCACTTAGCCCATGCTGTTACCCTGGAAAACAGGTGTTTTTTTTTGGCATTTTCATGAATATGATTAGTGGTTTTATTCCTTATACAGTAATACTTTCATGTCACAAATTTTCAGCTCATGATTTATAGAAAAATACTTTGATAACCACTGCACTTTGACCTCCAAAAGCTCTCCATAGGATGTTTGTGAGTTGTGTTTCTTTCCATTTAAAATTTTCCATTTGAAATCTTATAAACAATGCTTTTGTGGTTTGTGGGTGCCGAGCCTGAGGTAGTATACGCACAGATGGATGTGTTTCTGCACATACCGAAACATCTAGGTATTAAGGCATTACAATAATCTAACCTAGAAGTAACAAAGCATGGACTATTTTTTTCAGTATTATGGATTGACCCTTAATTGTTATTATTATTTTTTTTAATCTTAGCAATATTTCTGAGATGAAAGAAGGTCATCCTAATATTATTATCCACATTAGCTTCAAATGAAACACTCAGGTCAACTACACGTGGGCCGAGCACAAGCACTCCTCTCTTTGATAATAAAGTATAAGGATTTTAGCCTAATTCAAAGTGGAAATTCTTTCATAAATTTCTTTTTACATTTCTCAGCTTTTAAGGAAGTTAGTGTCTGTCATCTGACTTTGCTGAAACATACAATTGTGTGTCATCAACATAACACCAGAAGCTAATACCATGTCTATGAGTGATATTATCTAGGAGTAGCATACATAAAGAAAAAAACAGCAGGCCTAAAGAGAAAAGAGAACCTTGCAGAACAAATAAGTAGATAAGTTATTAGCCAGGAAAGGGTTATTACCTTAACTCAGTTGCTCTTGGGTGTACCTTTACTTTATGCAAACAAATAACTGCAACTTATCTTTTCACAGGATGTCCCACTCAAAGAGGCTGAGACGAAAATCATTCATCGGGATGTCTAAGGAAAACCCGTGGCAATCAGGAGAGTAGCCTAGAAAACAGCAGTCATCACATCTGTACATAAAGATATTGTATATTTATGTGAAAGAAGGGATACCTTATGTTCCAGTTAAATTCTCTTCATCTCCACATCCTTGTGGAGGTTTATTTGCATATACACTGCCAGTTAATGGTTTTTGGGGATAAGATATTAAACAAGTTTTTCATCAAACACCTCATTTAATTTAAATAAGGTATTAGACTGTGCTAATATAATCTGTACCACACAGTTCAGTTTACATGGCTTAGAATTAAGTCTTAAGCTCTGGTTACTGACTGTATGGGGTTTCTTATGTCCTCTCCATGTCTGCAAAGGTTGCTTCCAGGTTTCCCTCTAAAAAAATATGCTTATAGATGGATTGGCTAGTCTTAAATTCTTTTATGTGTACATTGACATGCGAATATGTATGTGTGTTGGGGAGGGGGCTGTACTTAGAATTAAGAGTTTTACTAATGACTGACGTTTGTCACTGAGGGTGAAGGGTGAAGGGCTGTTGGTATGTAATACCATTTGTCCATATGCCTGACTGACAAAGGGAATGAAGCGCACACACAACCAACAGCAGCCTGAATGTTAACTAAAATGTAAGCGTTCGTGCACTTTGTACAGAGACAACTCTTCTGAGCCTGTTCCGGTGTACCCTGTCATATATCCATCGGTCAGTCTGCATCTCTACGAATAAGGGTTCGAATAATAATTACAATAAGATTCTTCTAAAACCCTTAAGGTTCAGTGAAAAAGTATGATGCAGTTTGTTATAGGATTTTATATTATTTTTTAAATATCAGTTACCATGGTTTGCCAGGTTAAGACGTAGTTCGTATTCTGAGATCTTGATCAGTGCGCTCTTGTTAAATTTGAGAAACCTTCCCCTGATTAAGCTCTCTGGACACCAGTGGTACACATTCTTTTGTAATTAAAGACGTGGTTGTGTTTAAAATTAGCCAATCACACCCAAATTCTATTAAATAGTACTCCATTCACACCTAATTTCAGTTCAAGTGACTCTAATACCCCCCAAAAAGTTCAGCTGTTCTAGTAGGATTTTCTGGACATTAACTTAGTTGCATCTTACAGAAAATCCATGGGCCACAAACAGCTTACCAAGCATCGAAGGGATCCCATTGTTGAAAGGTTGCCTCTGGGTACTCCAGTTTCCTCCCACAGTCCAAAAACATGCACAGGCTGAAGTTCTAAATTGTCCATAGGTGTGAGAGTGAGTGTGAATGGTTGTATCTGTGTTGGCCCTGCAATGGCCTGGTGAGCTGTTCACGATGTACCCAGCCTTTGCCCAGAGTCGGCTGAGAGGGGCACCATCCTCCCTGCAACCCCAATTAGAATAAAGAATGTTTATGAACTAATTAGGAATAGGAATGCTTAAAAATGAATAAAAGAATGAATGTCCATATAAATTTAATAAAAAGACATTCCTGTAGATGGCTACTAAGCATCTGAATGAATTTCTGGCAAGTTCAAGTTCTGATATATGTGCCAACAACTCTCACAAATTCTTACAGAGAAAAGCATCCAAGCCTGACTAAAGTTTGCAAAATTCTACACCTGATCAACCAAAATCATGTGAGAAAGTGTTATTGACTGATGAGATTTATGTTTGCTGCACAACACTGAACTTTACCAAAAAGAACACCATACCAACGGTGAAGCATGATGTCGGAAGCATCATTTTTATGGGCTTTTTTTCTTTAATTGGAACTGGGGATGGATGGAATTGTAAAGATGAAGAGAAATTTTAGCAACAGTGGCAAAATAATCCAGAAATTAGCAAAACTATAGCTTCAGCAGAAGAATATTAAAGTTTAGAAACAGCCCCACCAGAGCCCAGACCTGAATCCAATTGAAGATCTGTGGCATGACCTGAAGAAGGTTGTTGTGCACAGGACTTTGCAGTCTGACGGGTAAGAAGTGTTTTTTGCAAGGATGCATGGGCAAAGATTGGCAAGTCAAGATTCGCCATGATGTTACTTCATTAAAGATTTAGTTTAAGGGTGTCCATATTTATGCAATCAATTTGCAAGTTTTTTATCCCATAAAATGTATTTGAGTTGCCAGTCACGCTGAAGGTGATATAGTTCTGAAATTATTTATCTTGGTCTTATTTCTTTACATCATAAAAAACCCTGGTATTTTAACATGAGTGCAATGCATACACTTTTTATATCCACTCAAGCTTAACCCAAGTTTGTACTGGCGCGATCCTGAGAGCCTGGAGCTGTACCACCAAAACTATTACTATAGATTGCTCAAAAACTTTCACCTGGCAGTGTCTTTATCATGATTATTATTCTCTGAGCTGTTTTCCTTGCTACACTTTTGCCACGTCTTCCTTCTTTCTCTTTTTCATTCTTGATTTGGTTCTGTAATTGCACAATGTTAATATGTGGATATGAAGGCATTATTTTGTATATTGGTATATTGGTAAATTATGGTCTGTTGAAACCTTCGAAGTTTATGTATTGTTTAACATGTACTGGCCTTTGAGAAGCCAAATGATTGCACTTCCTTTGAGCTCGCCTCTTATACACTGACTGAAAAACAAACACAGAACTGCTGGTATATACTCACTGCCAATGAAAATGCAACGCTCAGAATTATTTATATATGTTTAATATTTTGTCTCAAAAAAGTTTCAGTTCAATTATTATAATCAGTCTCATAAATCTTTTAAACAGTATTTTTCAATAACAACCGAAAATCTTTGTGTCAAAATATTGCAACTTTAAACAAACCTGAGGTACCCCCCTTCTTTCCAAAATCACAACAAAATGTCCATCCATGGAATATGACCTCATTATGGAATATGACCTCCATTTGAGTTAATGCAGACCGTAATTCATCTGCGCATGGATCTGATGAGCCTCTGTATGTTGTCCTGTGGGATGCTTCTCCACTCCTCCTGCAATGCCACGATCAGTTCCTGCCTGTTCTGAGGTGCTGGTACTCAGCCGGATACTTAGCATCCAAGCTGATCCCACTAGTGTTTGATGGGTGACAAATCGGGCGAATACACAGGCCAGGGGAGGACATTAAATGTCTGCTGCTGCCGATATTCAATCATTGCTCATCATGTGACTGTTGAGGCATGGTCAAGATTCCACTGCAGAATGCTATGCATTTTTGCTGAGCTTTATGTAGGCAAGATGACCACTCATTAAATGCACCCATTTCTGATTACTGAGACCCCCAAACAAACTTGGAGCTGTAAAAGAGTCACAATCCAGAGCTCAAGCTTGGTTAGGTGTGACGGTGAGTACTGCTTGAAATACCAGTACTCATGCTCAGATAGGAAGGTCCCAAAAATATTACAAAAAAAACTATGTTGTGTTTTCATTGGCAGTGAGTACAGATATTCCTCAACTACTGATTGTGTTATTATTATTATTTTGCATGTTGACAGTTGAAGTTATGAGTTTTTTGTGTCTTTTTTGCGCGTTCTTAATTGGAAATTGCATTTTCTTTAACTTTTATAGTTGTAAAACAGTGTATGTCAGTAGTTATAACATAAGGAATGACTATGTATAATCGTCAGTGTAAAAAAGAAAGAAAGATGGTTGTATATCTAACATGTCATCCTTGTCCTTGCATCTGGCTGTCTTCTGTGTGGCTTCTGACCTTTGACCCTGGAATCAACTCATAGTACAGTGTTATACATTTTTATGGCTTCAGTGTTAAATACACAACAATGCTAAACTAAAATGGTTAACCAGTGAAATGCTGTCTATTTTTGTAAGCATGATATTTATCCACTGGTTTGTACGTGGTTTTATATTTTAAGCTGTGTCTACATTGAAAATAATCAATGGTGTTGATTCCTTTGAAAGGATGAGGCCTGAAAGCAATGCTGTTCTACTGTATCTCTGAGATGAAAATAATTTTAACAATAAACAGTTTGATGTTTTATTAAATGTTTCTTACACCACAAGGCTGTCACATTCTTGATTCTGGTTGTTTAAAAGGTGTTAAATTATTTTCCGTACCAGTATTTCAAGTTCAAGTTTATTTGTCACATACAGGCAACAACGAAACATCACTACTGGCAATGAAATTCTTGGACTCAGAGCCCCCTCAATATTGCACTTAAGAAATAAATATTGCACATAAAATTAACGTTTAGATAAAATATAAAGTAAGAATAAAACTATATAAGTAAAAGGAATTGAAAAAAAGTTATGCTAAAAATTCTTTGTTATGCTACACTGGAGCTGGTGGTATATTGGTTAGGGTGATGGGCTCATGATTAAGAGGTTGGGGGCACGAATCCCTGCTAGAACCCCACCGTGCTAAGACGCTTGGGCAAGGCCTTAACCACAAGTGTGTCTCTGTCCATCCAGCAGTAAAGAAAACACTGTAACCTTAGTTAATAGGTAACCTGTGATGGACTAGCGTCCCATTCTGGAGGAGTTGGACTCCTAGTCGCTTCACACTATGGAAACTGGGGATAAGCCTCAGCCTGATGAGCCAGTAGGCTCAGCAATAAGAAACCAACAGACCTACCTCACCTATTTCAAGCCACAAAGCAAACCACATATTAATGCAATTATTTCAATATATTTTCTTGTTTCAGTTTAAGTAAAAGAAACATTTATATGGTAGATTTTTCTATGACCTGACATGTATTCAACAGTTGTTGTAATGAAGCCCTAAGCAGACATGCATTCTTACTTTTTTCCTATTTATATAATTATCTCAAAACAACAGATGCAATTTTCCAGAGACAATGGAATAATCTTCTCAAGATCTCCAGAAAAAAAAAACCTTGTTGTCCTGTGATACTAACTATAAAAACTTTGATAAAAACTTCGAGCAAAGGCAGGCTACACCCGGACCAGCTCACCAGACTACCGCAGGGCTAATTACACAGACACACAACTGCTTACTCACATTCACATATAGGGGGGCAACGGAGGTTATCCAGTTAGCCTAATGTGCATGTGTTTGGATTCTGGGAGGAAACCCACACATGCACAGGGAGAACATGCAAACCCCCACACAGAAACACTTTTAACAGGCACCATAAGTTCGAACCCAGAACCTTCATGGTGCGAGCTAGATTTTTCCGCAGGATATTAAATCAACCTGGGTTTTAAATCTGAGAATTTTTTTTTGGATAATTGAATAAGAAAGTGTCTCAAAGACAGTGCATGCAGTTCCTGTGCCAGAACATGAACACAGTGATCAGTGTTGGAACTGTCTGCTGAAGTAGCACCATTATGCCCAGGGCTGCAAACAGTCCAGTGCAGCTCTACAGGGGGAACGAGGAACATTCCAGACAGTCGGATCGAACTATATCATCCGCCCTGGCACTGTTATCGTGTAGGGATGGGTTTTAGTGTGAGGCCGCATGCACTCCTCCTCCCCACCTCCTGCCTGCAGTGTGCACAGAACGACCCCTCTCCGCCTACTTCCGTATCTCCACTGCGGAGGACACCACACCGAACCTCCTGCACCTCTCGCCTCTTGCTCGTCCTTTAAACCCCGCTACACTCTCGTCCCTTTCCCATATCGGCCGCCTTCTCCAGGTATGGCAGACGGCCCTGTCCCATCATGGCAGTGCGACATTACACCCTCGACTTCAAGCTCTCTGCACCAGGTAAGCAGCGATGTGAGCTGAAATGAATGAGAATGAGGAGGAGGGCAGGAGGAGGAGGCGCCGCGGCAGCAGCAGCACAAACACGGGCCTCTTCTCGTCTAGTCTCGCGGTGCTGGTGCATTGTTTGCCTTAATGCCTAAGAGCACCGTTGTCTTGCCTGGGAATTGCTAACACTAACGGTGAAACCAGCCCTTAAATATTGCTGAGTAGTTGTTTGCCTAAAATTTGGACTGTTTTGGACTCTAGGTTTAAGCTAAAAGAAGGTAGCATGTGTGCTAAGCTAGCTCTCTTCTCAGCGTGCACACAGAGGTCCAGAAAAACACACCACTAGCTCATGTACCCGGGTAAAACATTAGCATTGTGTGCTAATTTATTATTAATCACAGTATTGTCGTGGAACAGGCAAGACTATAAAGTGTACATTAACTAGCCTGATGCTAATGGGGTGTATTGTATTATTATTTTTAGATATAACAACTATAAACCACGTGTACATGAGATATATATATATATATATATATATATATATATATATATATATATATATATATATATATATATATATATATATATAAAACAATACTGTCATGAAACAGACAAGACTATGAAGTGTACATTAAGTAGCCTGGTGCTAATAGGGTGTATTTTTATTTATTTGATATGATACCTATTAACCACTTGTACTTGAAATATATATATATATATATATATATCAGGTAATATTCATTAAGTCATTGTAGTGTAATCATTTTAACAGTCTGTCAAGTCCGTCTCTGTTAATCTGCTTTAGTATCTGACTCTTTATGCAAGCACGAGGCTGAGTCTGGTACCAACACATGGCAAGCTTGTTATTTATCATCCATCTGCTACACCTGCAAAGGCTTTTTATTTCTTCCTGTTAAATGTTGCAGGAAAGTTCTGATATAATCACAGTGCTGTGCTTTAACTTCACCTTCTCCCCAGATCAGCGATTCCCAATCCTGGTCCTGGACACCTGGTTAAACTATTACAATAACAGGCTTTTCTGAGTTGGTGTACTAAAGCATGAGGAACACTAAAATGTAATGTAGGGCTGGGGATCCTCCAGTACAAAGGTTGGGATAAGTGATTAAAGAAGAAAAATGTACACAGAGGCTTCAGACTACAGCAAGTTACCTGGGTGCTGCCAACCGTTTTCAGGGGAAAAGAGTAAATGCATGCGCTGGAAGTTGTTATAAAAACATTTGCATGGTACTTGGATCATCAGGCTCATTTGTAAAGCAATATGTCAGATGCAGCAGGAAGATTTTTCAAGTATGTTGTTACAGAACAGTAATATTTATTCATTCAGTTTCTGTGCTGCTTGTCTGTGGGTCACAAGCAGCTGGAGCAATCCCAGCTGACTCTGAGTGAGAGGATGGGTACACACTGGATGGATAACAGGTTTGTTGCAAACCTAACAGGAAAAGGCAGTCGGGTCACTTACACTCACGTTAGTTGCTGTTCCACTACCATGCCAGAGCAGTCTCGAACCTTGTTGAGATTTACCAGGGGCTTTATGCTTTGAGCGGAACCCCCACCCGCATCGTAGCTGATTTCCATGTTGTATTGAACAGCTTGTAACTGATCAGCTTGACAGACCAGCATATCCTGTCCATCCCCCCAAACAGACTGGTTTGGCCACTCTGCCTGAGGTGCTTTACCTACAGAATTACTAATGAGAAGAAATTTCTGTTACGCAAACGAAAAAGTTTACCATTTGCATGAAGTGTCCAACACAGCAGACAGAAACCGAGATTAATGCATCTATTTACATGGAGATTCCACATATAGCACAAAAGCTAGTCTGTGCTAATCACAGCATTATGAGGTTTAGGTCTAAAACTTGCACTCTACCTAAAAGGAGGTGATATGCTTTAAGTAAGTTTAACAAACTTTTATTTTTAACATGCCAACTAAAGCAAGGCCTGGCTAAAGCAGTTTGGGTTTTATAAAACATTAATTCATTCATTCTCTGAACCGCTTAATCCTAATTAGGGTCACGGAGAGCTGCTTAATTCTACTACTTGGGTCATGGGGAGGCTGTGCCTACCTCAGTCAACACTGGGCAACACTTGTTTTTATATATAAAACAAGTTTATATATATATATATATATATATAAACTGAGCATTTGAGGGTTTTTGGCATTGCTCGAGGGCCCAACAGTTGCAGATTGGTCGTACTAGGACTTGAACCCCTGACCTTTCGATCACTATCCCAGAGCCTTAACCACTGAGCCACCCCTGCCCTTTGTACAGTGAGAGGAGTACCCATAGGAAACCCACACAAACACAGGGAGAACATGTAAAGTCCACACAGAAACTCCCAAGCCTGGGAATCGAGCCCATGACTTTCTTGCTGTAAGGCCAACATGCTACTACAGCACTGTGCCGCCCCCAAGACGAAGTGGTGCTAATGAATACCTTGAAAAAAGAAATTGCCTAATAAAAAGAATAACTTGGTTTCATTACTTGCTGAGAGTGTGAAAAGATAAAGATAATTTTAAAAAAGTTAAAGAAAGACTACCAAGTATAACTTTCTGTTTTAATATTATGAAATATGCAGGGTATGGCATCAACAACTACATGCAGAACAGCAACATTTTTAAAAAATGCTCATGTCTCACTTTGCTTTTACTAGAAACAGAGTTTGCAGGTGTAAGAAGCAGTGCAGTCATAGTTAAAAAAACAACCAAACAACAAAACTAAATGATTACAAATGAAATACATTGCTTTTACAAACTCTGTGCACTATTGCCTTATTTTATATGTATTGTTTTTTATGAGTTTGTCATTTCAAAATATCAAAATAACAAAATTAAACAGTTTTTTTTTTTTTTTTTATTCTAATGGATCCCCACTAATTATATTTAAAGGTCATGTGAAATGCAATATCATGCACTTCTGGGTTCACAGATAAATTGGAAGTTTGTCTGCCACACAATTAAATCTTGGTGTTTATATGCACTGTGTATGAGAAATCCATGCAGTGTAGGATCAGTAGACGGATTTGCTCTCAAGGCCAGTAGGACAGAAGCACTCAGGTCATACAATAGTTAGGCTAATAATTACTTTGTCAGCATGTCCTCCATCTGTTTGTCTTCTCTTCTAGCTGACCCTTCTGCAACTGTTCGTGGCCTGCAGTCTATATTTCAAGAGCAGGAAATGACAGAAACTATCCACGACACAGAGGGGCATGGATACCTGGCAACATTTATTGGCAAGAATGGCAGGTATGTAACATCACGCTCCACCTGGGCAAATTCTATTTACATTTACAGCATTACAGAGCTATCATTTGATTATATTTTTAAAGTTAAATTTTATACAATCTGAAAGTCTTTGTCTCCTAATATTGTACATGACTGTCAATAACTTGTTGTTGATTGGCTGTTAAGCATAGCTCGTGTAATAACAAAACTGAATCCCAAAAAACAAAGGCTCATACACCACTGCTCAGACTCTTGCAGGATAATAAAGAAACACACACAATCTTACTCAGGTAGGGAGACAACATGGTATGTGAACCTGTTCCACAGATAATTACCTAAACAAGGCAGTAAATACAAGTGAACACAGAAATCAGCTACTGTAAGGTAGTGAAAAGAAAACTCAGTGTTAACCTTTCCTTCTTTTGCTTCAGACCTAATTTGGGGAACAGGGGAGATTTATTTATTTCCTCTAGGAGGAGCTGTGCTTCTCCTAGAACACCAGCCTTGGACTCTATCAGTGGGGATATCTTTCGGGAGCTCTACTTTTAGGCATTGGCTAAATCTTAATATTGGATATACACATTAATCTACATGGATGTAATTACTGTAGGGGCTCACAATGTTAAAGTGGCCATTTTGTTCCTGAACAGGTTTGCTATCCTGAGACTGCATTCTTATGGTCTAGTGACTTTTGACCTGCAGTGTTGTGAAGGAGATGATCTAGCACAGGTGGACAATGTGAGTAACAATAGATCACGTTTCTGGAACAGATGTTCTGCTCGCTCCAGAGGTTGAATCTTTAGTTGTTGTGAAGCTTAGCTTAAGGCTCATGAGACTTTTTTTGCAAAGAAAAACTTGATGGGAAGGCAGTCATGTTTATTCTCATAAATTAGTATATGGCAAATTTCTTTGGTTTATAGTCTTATAACTTGGCTTTGGAGCAGTAAAAATGAGTCAGATGTTCTTGAACCCTACTATTCTTGCCAGATGCTTCTTTAACTGATTTATTTTCTCCAGCTACTGAATGCACTGGAGAAGAAACTGAAGACATTACTACATGGAACAGTTCAGAGGGTGAAGAGGTGAGATTCGGAGAAAGATTTTTGTTTCCATTTCAAAATGTACAACACAGGGGGCGTGTTTTTGTTAAAAATCCTCAAGACTCATTTTTAAAATGGACAGGTCTGGAAGTAAAACCCACAAAGTGAAGCTCTTAGACAAACTAAGTACATTACATCTATTTTCCTGTGTCAATATTTGCACAAAGTAAATAAAGAATACAGCTTTGAATTTAATCAAAAAATGCTTTGGATTGAACACAACTGCACCCAGAACATAATTTTTCACCCGCACTGGGAAAGTAGACTTGCGTACTGATTATAATATTAGGCTACTACATACATATTGTTATGGCTGATCAGTGTATATCAGCACACCTATATCCATTAATCTGGATATGATTACAATGGACAATTTGTTACTTAACTGTCTTCCTCTGTGTATCAAAGTGAATGAAGAGGAAGCAGTTGTATTGTTTTTATTTCTTATTTAACTTTCTGGCAGAGCAGGCACAGGAAGTGCATAGCTTCCTCCAGCCAGTAATAAAAACAATGATGCATTTGGCCTTTGTACATGGAAATGATGTATGTGTTTATTCGCTTATAGAGCAGGGAAGTGAGATCTGATAACAAGTGGTCTCTCAGGATACATATGGGGATGCATTCTAATGCTGGGTGTGAACCGGTCCTCTCTTGAGCCTGGCTTACACGAGGCATGGTTGCATGATATTGTAACGAAACATTGAGTATCTCAGAATGCCTCGTAACTGACCCAATTGCCAGTGTTAAAGCAAGCATAATCTACAGCAGATACACACGGGCTTGTACAGGTACCCAACTAGAATTATACATACAACAGCATCATGGGACTGGGTTGATACTGCAGTTGAAACTGCCTTGTCTTTTCCATGCTGATCATTCTGTGTCGGTCATTCTTCAAGAATGCTACACTTAACAAGGACATTCTGTATTTTGCAGTAAAATCTAGAGTACAAGTTGTCCAGGAACAGAGAGAAGTGACAGTTCTCTAACGTCTCTTTCGTCAGTGTTCAGCAACAGACTTAAACTCTTAATCTAGACTTCTTGTACTCTGTCTGCTCATTGCTTGCATCACACCACAAAACTGGCTTTTGAATCTTTACCCTTTATTCTCTGTCACTGTTATGCTTTCAAAGGACTGTACTTAGCACTTCATGATCATATAGAGTAATGCACATCATAACTAAAGAAATCCTTTCAGGTGGAAATGTCAAACCTGCCAATGTTACACCTGTGTAACAATGATTCACTTTTACAAACGCATCTGCTAAAAACAGTACATAATTGCAAGTGATGTCTTCTCCATTTTTTTCTTTTTCTTTTTCTTTTTTTTTTTTTTTTTTTTTTTTTTTTTTTCCTCGAGGAAGTTTTCATGTTTGACTAAAGAATAGAGGAATTGTTCATGACAAAGGTTATCAATTTAGCAAATTAAAACCAACTAAGCACTTTCTAGGGCTGAGCTTAAACATTCAACAGACTTGCGGCAGATATATGAAGATGCTGTGATTATAAACTTTTTGTCAACAAAACAGAATGCTTCTTGATTCAAGAAATTAATTATGAGTATATTAATTAAGTGTTTATTTTCTGAAGGTTATATTTTACTAGCCCTGGTAGTATAACTAGGTGATTTTGTATGTGACAAATAAATTTGAATTTAAATTTGGTATTGTTTTCAATTTTGTCAATTTGTGCTTTGACTTATATTTTTTTTCCCATGGATATACATGCCTTTATCTCAACAAATGCTTGATATATTACTGGTAACTTTTTCAGGGTAGTAACTTGGGACTAAAGGCTGAAACGAGTTTATGAAATGGTCATTGTAGATCAAGGTCGTTAAAATGGCCACCAGTTCACGTTTACAGCATTTGGCAGATGCTCATATCCAGAGAGACTTACAATTTTTATAAAACTAAGCAATTGAGGGTAAAGGGCCTTGCTCAAGGGCCGAACAGTGATGACTGTGGGGATTGAACCACTGGCCTTTGGATCAGTCACCCATCACCTTAACCACTAAGCCACCACTGCCCAGTTGTTTATAATTGCTAGGTAGTAGCTGGTGCAATTCCCTATAGGGGACCTTTACTTCTTTTATGATCTGCAAATGACTATAAATAGCAACGGATATATTTTTAAACATTTTTTTTAATAACCCTTAAAATATTTCTTTTTTTATTATTCTTAAATTTTATTATTATAATTTTTTTAAAGATAGTTGTAGTAGGTGGAAAGCCATTGAATACATGTTGATATTGCATCATTGCTATGGGATAACGGAATTGCATTGTTGTCACTGGATAAGTTACATGATTACTGCATGACTTGTACACGCAACATAGCAATGTAACTATTTACTTTAAAAATAATTTGAATGAATAATATAACAATTATAGAATTCAGCTTTGTCATGATACAGAATTATTTGGTCTACTAGGCCTTTAACCTTGGGAGATAATAACCATTCGATCAAACAATTCACAATGTCATGCTTCTTCTCATTAAGTAATTGATGATGATGATTAATATTATTATGGTGATGATGATTATTATATGTCTCAACAGACTTATCAAGGGCTTATATCTGGTAGAATATAGGATTCTGTATTTTCAGAGCTGTAATTTGTCATGTATTACTCCTTTGCTGAGTGAATATCAACAAATTGTGTGTGTTTGTGTGTTTAATGTCAGGCTCCCTGCACTGCAGCGAGGGGGGGAGGTGGACAAGTACTGGCCGACTGCTGACGGCAGGCTCATAGAGTACGATATCGATGAAGTCGTGTTTGACAAAGACTCTGCTTACCAGAATATCAAAATACTGCATTCTCAACAGTTCGGCAATATCCTCATCCTTAACGGGGACGTCAGTACGTTGTGTGCTCCATGATGTTTTTGCAGCTTTTATGATGACTTTTTTTTCCCCACCCACCAGGCATGTCTTATCTTCTGTACTTGTTTGTCTATGTATATTTTTTAGATTTAGCTGAAAGTGATTTGCCCTACACTCAGGCCATCATGGGAAATGGCAGGGAGCAGTATGCTGGTAAGGAGATTCTGATCTTAGGTGGAGGAGATGGAGGCATCCTATGTGAAGCAGTCAAGCTCAAACCAAAGATGATCACCATGGTGGAAATATCCTTTGGACTATTTAAATATAATTTAGCTGAAAAAAAAAAACATTTGGTCCTGCTAGTGTTTGTGAAATTTTTAGTTCAAGTCAAAAGTATGGACAGACTTGCACAAAGCTTATTTTTTATACTACACTTCACCCTCAATTTCCCGTACCCCTATTTCCCGAATTTCGGATTTCCCATACAAAATACAGCGCTGGACATTATTTGGTATTGCCGGAAAAATGCTCAGACAAGTCCTGGAATTCATGATGGAAGTTCCCTCCTATCCGGCCTGTTCCCGTCCGAGTGGATGGATGAAAATGAAGCAGCAGAGGGGCATGAAATAATGTCTG
>JAOUQZ010000019.1:12585796-12598603 GCA_028564935.1 Neosilurus hyrtlii
GAGCCTTTCGAAGCACTTCATCACTACCGAGGTGAGGGCCACTGGGCGGTAGTCGTTCAGGCAGGCGGGCTGAGGTTCATTAGTTTGCCGAACTGTTAAATCATATTATGGTTGTAGAAAGCCTAATCTCTGAGCGAAGGTGGGATGCACTGTAAACAGCTCACCAGAGCATCACATGACCAACACACACACAACCATTAACACACACACATTCAAACCTAGAGGCAATTCAGAACATCTGATTAGCTTTAGCATGTCTTTGGATTGTGGGAGGAAACCGGAGTACCCAATGGAAATCCACGTAAGCACAAGGAGAACATGCTCCACACAGAAACACTCTTGCTGAGACCGGGATTTGAACCCAGGACCTTCTTTCTTTGAGACAGATGTACTAACCACTATGCCACTGTGCCTCCCTGTTATAAATTATATTATAGAAAAAAGTATTTCTTTGTGTTGCTATTGAAGATACTAAGGCAAGAACAGAGCAGAAAAAATAAAAAAAAATCATTTTACAGTGGAACTGGAAAGCACACTGCCATCTGTCCATCACATTGATGTTAATATATAAAGTGCTTATAACTGTTGCAAAGCACCTGCTGCTGAAAACTCTTTCTATAAATCTTAAATGAATATTACTGTCAGAGCTGCTGTAATAGAAAATAAATCAGAAAATTACGCCATCAGAATATAGAATTCCACAAGACATAAAACCATGATTAAAGAACTAAAACTACTGAATCACAGATATTGACACTGCTGTATTCATGTCAAATACTTTTTACCATGTGCACAAATTACAATAGTGCCAATTTCTCTGTAGAATGTGGAATTAGGCCATTCCAGTCATCTATGATTGTTGGAGGTAAGGCAGCCACTGAAGGCTATTGGCCATGGCAGGTTAGCCTTCACCTGAAGGACCGAGGTCATGCATGTGGAGCCTCACTAATCAACAACCTCTGGCTAGTCACTGCTGCACACTGCATATATGAAGTCAACAGGTTTGTATACTTCACCTTGTTTCAAGTACTAATTAAATTGTATATGTGTTTTTTCTTATTTTTTAATAAGATGACCAGTTACTGGTGAATAGCCTGTGTGTTTGATCTTCCATTATCAGCTCAAAAGCTTAAGCAATATTTTGCATAGAGGGTCCTCCTGTGGTCTAGTTGTGCACCTGAGTATTTATTTATTTGTTTGTTTATTTATTTATTTTTTATCTCATATGCATATTTCCTATGGCCGTCAGACAACCATATTGAATTTTATTCCCAGAATACAGCTAAACTGATGACACCCTGTCTAGTTGGACATCTTGGTATTTTTATTTCATTTGCATAATAAATATGGCCGCACATCGGCCATGTTGATTTTTTTTGTGGAAGCTATTCCAAGAAAACTACTGAATAGAATATTATTATTTTATGATGTAAACCCCATGATGAAACGCCTGAGCCTGGGACCCGAACCCAGGACCTATTAATGTGAGGCAGAATTTCTAACCACTTTACTCCCATGCCGCCTGCTCTTAAAGTTAATAAGATAAAATAAGCTTGATATTCCTCTCTCCTGGGGATGTTTTCATGTAGGGAAACGGTTACAGCTTTACTTCTGCATATTTATGAACCACAGAACTCACTATATATTATTGTTATTACTACAGAAATGTTAAAATGAAAAACATAAGCGTGTATCTGTATATTTGTGTAGATATTCTGGGCCAGAGGAGTGGGATGTCTACCTGGGGCTGCACATTCAGAATCAGGCCAACTCGCCCAACACAGTGAAAAAACATGTGCAGTTTGTCATCCATCATCCCGACTACGATTTCAAAAGCAAGAATAATGACATTGCTCTGATGAAGTTGGACAGCCCTGTGAACCTCACTCAAAGTATTTGGCCGATCTGTCTACCTGCAGCCACGTATGTGTTACCTGCAGGCAAATCTGTGTGGATCACTGGCTGGGGCAGAACCAGAGAAGGGGGAAGTAAGTATAAATATTTAAGAGGAAGAATTTTTATTGTCTTTAAATAATAATGTGAAGGAATGTGTGTGCATTGGATTGAACAGTTTATTTTAATCTTATTATTATCATCCCATTCCACACCCATGATGCATTGGGCCACGTGAAGTGGTTTCTGTTGCACTGTATTTTTTTACCTGAGAGGGTTGCAAGTCCCATGAAGGGTCTATTCTAAAGGACAAACATACATTCCTACCTCTATGGGACCACCAAGTATTCATCATTCATTCATTTGCCATACCACTTAATCCTACAAGGGTCGCAGGGAGACTGGTGCCTATCTCAGCCCACGCAGGGTGAAGGCAGTGTTCACCTTGAAAAGCTCACCAGACCATTGTATGTAACACACACAATCATTCACACTCACATTCACACCTAGGAGCAATTTGGAACAGCCAACTAGCCTAATTATCTAATCTGCATGTTTTTTCGATTGTGGGAGGAAACCAGCATTCCCTGAGGAAACCAATATAAGCTCTTAGAGAACATGCAGACTCCACACAGAAATGCCCTTGTCAAGCACAGGGCCTTCTTGCCCTGAGAATCTTAGTTCTTATTAAACCAGGGAACATGATCTCAAATGATAATCAAATGAGTATTATGTATTTGCTGCGACCCCCAAGCCTTAACTACACTACATTTAATTCCAGATTTATAATTCAGAACTGCTGCAAGATTTGAACATTTTACTGTGGCTGTGAAATATGTGCAACATAAGTTGCTGAAACAGTCAAAGGAATATTTCACTCACTGTCCAGGCAGTCGAGTAAGAAGACTGAATTTCTAAGAGCTTGTGAGTATGAAGGTGTGTTTAAAAAGGTGCAGCACATTCTGATGTCATATCTAGCTTTAAATGATGCAATGGAAATAAAACATGACAGGGCGTGTTGTTACAGGAAAAAACCCAGGCCAGGGTGTTGATATATGGCCTGTCATAAAATAAAGGAGTGTCATTTTTATGTAATGTCTGACTTTGTGTGCAAAAGCCGAGACTGTGTAAAATCATAGACTGTTGTTATGCACAAATTCACCTACATATGAAGGATTAAATATGGCAAACATTAGTTGGCACATCATAGCTGAAATGTGCTGTCAATCATTCATTCATTCATGCATTCATTTTCTAAGCCACTTAATCCTAATGAAGGTCACAGGGAGGCTGGTGCCCATCTCAGCCGACTCTGGGTGAAGGAGCATGGACCCTGAACAGCTTGCTTAGGCCATTGCAGAGTCAACACACATGCAACCATTCACACTTAGACCGACAAATAGGGTCAGTTTGGAACAGCCAATAGCCTACTGTGTGTGTTTTTAGACAGTGGGAGGAAACCAAAGTACCCGGAGGTAACACATGCATGCTCTAAACTCTAAAATATTTCAATTCCATATACAGTGTTGTTAACCGTCCTGCTCTTTCTCATTTAAAACATTCGACGTCATCATAATTGTTGCCATGAACTGTCTCATATTGAAAGCTCTGGTCTTACATTTTAAAGTATTTTACTAATATATAAAATACAAATGGTATACAACACATATTCTTTGGTAGTTTTGAAAATTCACAAAAAGCCCTGTAATAGGAAATACAGACAAACGTTCTTTGTAGGTAGAATGATATTTCTAATAATTACTTTGAAAAGAATTCATTCATTCATTTACCAAACCATTTAACTCTACAATGGTGGCAGAGAGGCTGAAGCCTATCTCAGCCGACTCTGGACGAAGGCAGGGTACGCCCAGAACAGCTCCCCAGCCCATTGCAGAGCCAACACACACAGTTATTCAAACTTACAGTCACACCTAGAGGCAGTTCACTGCACCTAATTAGCATAATATGTATGTCTTTGAACTGTGGGAGGAAACCAGAGTGCCCTGAGGAAACCCATACAAGCACAGGGAAAAGATGGGACCTCCAGAAAGAAATGCTCTCACCAACCCCAAGACTTGAACCCATGACCTTATTGATGTAAGGCAGACATGCTTAATACTAAGCCACTCTGAAAAATAAATGGATCATATTAATACTCGCAGCACCCTGAGGAAACCCACTCAGGAATGGAGGGAACAAATGTTATGAAGCTTACTTTGGAAAAACCTTTAATACTGACAGTAACCAATAAACTATATGAAACTCATGCTAATCTCTGAAGGCTACCCTGATGCTGATCAAGATAAACTAGTTGTCCTGCATCAAGATAGGCCTGATAGTCCAATTTCATGTATTTCTGCAACGAGTAAAAATGTCCAGTACATATGGAATAATACACCCCAAAATATTTTGGGAAAAAATGTCTGAGTTTCTCTCTTCAGAGCTTATTTGAAAAGGGAGTGTAAAACAGGTTTGTCAAGAAAAATGTTCCAAGTCATGGAAGAGAAGAGATTAGTAACTGGAGCGTACTGATAAGGTTAGAGGCAGTTACAGCAGAGCTCCCTGTGCACAAAGCCTGCAGAGCAAAGCTCCATGCAGTAAAGTTGCTAGTGTATCAGCCTGATTTATCATGGCTTGTACAACCATTGTACACCGTTTATACCACCAAAGTCTGTCATGCTGTCAGACTGTGTGTCAGTTTTGGGCACCCAAAAATGCTCTTTAAAAGTTGTAAACTACTCCAACTCTGTTTTATTTCATAACTATGGTGTATACATAATGTACCATAGTGAGAAGCTCTGGATGAGCGTATGCCATCCCTCCCTCCTGTCAGAGTTCGGCCAATTAGAGGAGCTCTGTTGTTAGGTAGTAACAAAACCTATATAAAAGACAAACATTGGGCATATATGTAACTTGTCATATTTAAAAAGACGATGCAAACTTTTTTCAGATTTATCTTATTCTATGATAGTACTTGATGCTACATTACTATGATATAATAACCTTAGGATTTTGACACATTAGCACGTTCACTTCACAGAAAGGAAGTCCTGGGTTCGGGTCTCAGACTCGACAAGGGTGTTTCTGTGGGGTTTGCATGTTCACCATGCACATTAGGCTAACTGACTGTTCCAGATTGCCCCTAGGTGTGAGTTTGAATGTGTGTGTGTGTGTGTGTGTGTGTGTGTGTGTGTGTGTGTGTGTGTGTGTGTGTGTTGGCCCTGCCCTGCGATGTACTGGCAAGCTGTTTAGAGCGTACCCTGCCTTCACCCAGAGTTGGCTGAGACAGGCCTTTTCAGCCTTTCCAGCCTCTCCACAACCTAATAGAACAAAGCCACAGGTGTCAAACTGAAGGCCCGTGGGCCAAATTCAGTCCGCCAACTTCCAACAGCATTCTTTGCGTCGACCATTACCATGAAACCTAATTCATCATCCTAGGCAGCAGCCTATTTTAAGTATACAGATTTCATGCTAGCTTGTCACTGTTAAGTGTTAAGATAATGCAAATGAATAAAGGAAAAGAGGACAAATGCCTAAACCAATCACTTTGCCATGCAAATTTCATGGTTGTCCTTTTAGAATTGATGTTCAGTGATTATTTGGCCCTGGATCACCTGTAAATTTGGTGATATGGCACTGTACACCCTGAACAGCTTGCCAGGCCATTGCAGGGCCAATAAACACACTAACATTTACACTCACACCCACACCTAGGGGCAATTTGGAAACAGCAACCACTGTGCAGGTTTTTGTACTATCAGAGGAAACTCTTGCAAGCACGAGGAGAACATGCAAACTTCACACAGAAACACCCGAGCCCCCAAATTGAACCTGGGACCTTCTAGCTGTGAAGCAGACATGATAACCACTGCACCACCGTGCTGCCGTTATGAAACACAAAATATCTAATCATTTAAATGTATTTGTCACTTAAAATTTTACATTCAGCTTAATTTACAAAAGTATTGTTCTCTATGTTTTTTCTTGTCTCAGAATTAGCTTCAGTGCTGCAAGAAGCAGAGGTGCGTATTATTAATCAAACAGTGTGCAGTCAGCTAATGGAAGGAAAGATCACACCAGAAATGATCTGCGCAGGAATACTGACTGGAGGAGTAGATGCCTGTCAGGTAGAGTAAAGCAAGCCTTATCTCTTACTGGTTTTTCAATGTGCATAAGATATGGTCTTATTGTAAAAGCATCTCTCTCTCTCTCTCTCTCTCTCTCTCTCTCTCTCTCACTCACCCTAGGGTGATTCAGGTGGGCCCATGTCATCTGTAGACCCAGCAACCAACCGTTTTTTCCTAGTCGGGGTTGTTAGCTGGGGGATCGGCTGTGGCCGAAAGGATAAACCTGGCGTTTATACACGGGTTTCCAAGTACCGCAGCTGGATCCGAGGGACGACTGGGGTATAAATTGCGCATTAATGTGTGTGCAAGATCATCTTTAATCCCACTCTTCCAATTCCTAAGAGAATTCTGATTTTACCCACTTCCACAGTCACTTCAGACCAATCTCATCTACCTCCAAAGGATTTCTGATTAGTTCTGCTTATATTCACAAACACTTCAGACCAATCCCTCAGGACATGCCTTCCTGTGTTAATGAACACAGACATATTTTGATGCATACTTTGCATACTTAAACCTCATCCTTGCATTTATATGCAACAACTCTGGGTTTTAGTGGGTATATATATATATATATATATATATATATATATATATATATATATATAACATGTTTATACAATAATCAAAACATATTTTTAATTAAATTTATTTTTTTGAAGGGGAACATGGGTAAATTCCCCTTTGGAATGGTGATGGGACACATTTAGATAAGCCCTGTTCATTTTACATAGCTGTATAGTGTATATATTTTTCAAAAGGCAGCTCCTGGATTATTATATTTTTATCCAGTTCCTTAAGCTGTGGCTGGCATGGTGCCCTAGTGGACAGCATGTCTGCCTCACAGCAATGTGAACTGTGAACTGTGTGGACCCTGTGCGTGGGTTTCCTCCAGGTACACGGGTCTCCTTCTACAATACAAGACATACACATTAATCTAATTGGTTGTTCCAAATTGCTCCTAGGTGTGAGTGTGAGTGGGAGTGGTTGTGTGTATTGACCCTTTGATGGACTGATGAGCTCAGGGTGTACCATGCCTTGGCCCAATGTTGGCTGAGGCAGGCTCCAGCCTCCCCATGACCCTAGTTGGATTAATTTGTTTGGCAGATGAGTGACTGAGTGCTTAAACTGTATTAGTATACAGCTATGAAAAAGAAATTAACAAGCCATTTCATTAATCTCAAAATTTGTTTTTCACAGCATATACTTAATGGGAATGGTGTGATCTGATTGGTTCTCTAGCTCAGGGTATTGGATATAATCCCAAGTAAATAACACTTGAATTAAAGATATGGTCAAAAACTCATGATTTGCTATGAAATCCAAGAAATTTAACAAAACACATCCCAATTAATATGAAGAAAGCTACGCAGTATGGCTCTCAGCTTATTTAAGATTTTTTCCCAAAAGCACTTTCTTCAACCTTTGAATAAGTTTCAAAAGCGTGCATGGCCATTGTGATGGAATAGGTGACTTCATCTATGTCACGCTTTAAAATGGAAAAATAATCCACAAAAATCTTGTTTTAGTTTGCTTTACATATGTTTCTGCACAGTATATACTAAAACTCTAAATGAGTTTAAAAAGACTTTGTTACGGAGCACTTAGATGCCAATATAGTATGTATTAACACGGCATGAGTCGTAAAAGACATCATTACAGAATGCACTTCTCTTATGTTTCTATGTAGTATATATTAAAACTCATTTTGAAAATGAATCTTATTTGAATAAACGTGTACACCACATGCGACATGACGTGTGTGGAACTTATTCGCCACTGTCATGCTTTTGAAAAATTTAAATAAATGAGAAAAATCTTGCTTTTGTTTGTTTTTCTTCTTTTCCTATGTAGTACATATGAAAATGGTTTGTTGCCCCTGTCTCAATTGTAGTTGATGTTAGTTTATTGATTAAAATTAATTAAAAATGTCAAAGAACCCATACATTTTTATAAAGTGTTTTAAGTGTGATTTGTTTCTGCTATGTTTAATGTTTTAAATTTGCGAAACCCACAGGTCCTGTTAGAGTCTGTTTTCCTCGGTTAGTCATCTTGTGATCTGATAGTGATCTCAATATCCATTTAGTGCTGAAATAATTGTATCTAATGGCAAATGGACCAAGTCGTTGATATATACAAATGCTCACCCAAAATAGAAGAAAACTTGTATTAATAGCTTGGTTCATATCACTGTCATATGATTTAAAACATATAGCAATTATATAATCATACATGCACATAAGAATAATTGGCTTTTCAAATTGCCCCTAGGTGTGAATGTGAGTGTGATCGGTTGTGTGTTGTCCTGTAATGGCCTGGTGAGCTGTTCTGGGTGTCGCTCAGTTTTGGCTGAGATAGGCTCCAGCCTCCACAACCCTTCATTCAGCAAATGATTAAGTGAGAGACTTGAAGGGCTTGTTATTTTGAATTCTCTACAATGCGCCTTATTCTATTATGGTACCAGAATAAATGTATTCACAGATTTTTACTTTTTTGTATGTGGTCTTGTTTTATTGATGTGTGTTGTGTTACATTAAATATTTTTCTGAATTAGCAAAAGGTGAGAACAATATTATTGGTGGGAATAATATTTCTGCCTGCAAACGAAATATAATATTACGTTTCACCTTTTAATCGTGTAAAATAGGTTTCACCAACGTCACCGGGGGGCCCAGTAAGAACGGGGATGAAAACACAGTCGGAACTATTTAAAAGAAGAACCGGAAACACAGGATGGTGTAGCGGTGTTTTTGTTCCTACCCGTCTTAAATCATGCTAATTTGGGATTTAGCTAGCTAAACTGGCTAGCTGTCATCACCTTTTTCTTACTTATGGTACGTATTTATCTAAATGTTTTAATTTAGTGTCAGTATCGAATGTAAAGTGGGGAGCATAAATAAAGTATGCAAATTTGGTAAAATGTGTTTTTTTTGCTTTATTTTGTTTTTTTTAGGGGGTGGGTGGGAGCTAATAGCTAGCTTAAAGAAGCCAGATGTTAGTTAAATGATCTAACTCGTTTCTGTGTCCTCTGTGAATATTTTTGTTTCACACACCAGAAACACATGCTGTTTATGTGTTGAGTTTCATTTAATATTTTAAGTTTAGCTGCTGGAAATGTGAGTAGATGTAGATGTGGTTTGCTAGCTTCTTGCTTGCTAACTGGAAAACAAAATGATTCAATGTTTAACAAAGTACATACTGTTGTCCTGAGAGCAAGAACCAAGTTTTTTTGTCCTTTAATCTAAGCTACATGACATTAATTAATCTTAATTCATTATAATACAATCAGCTTGCAACTCGTCTCTCTCTCTCTCACTGAATACATGCACACACCATGTTTCAGATAATCATGGACCATCATTACTGGTAATGAAATTATTGCTGGCAGATACATACATACAAACAACACGTGGCTGATTGATGTGTGTATATGGACAGAGAGACAGACAGAGAGGTAGACTAGCAGAGGTATTCAGATGCATATATACAACACGTGGCTGATCTGTGTGTGTATGGTTAGACAAATTGACACACGTCTTGTTCTGAGTTACCTTCCCAAACTCACTTTGTTTTCCCTTTTAAGGTTTCTAAAAGATGGATTCTTTAGATCATATGCTAACAGACCCCCTAGACTCAGGGATGAACTACAATGGCTGTGTGATGGAGGAGTGTATGCTGGGAAACTGCAGAGTTCGGATACCAGAAGATTTTTTGGAAGATGTGAGTACCAACATATTCTTGAACTTGGGAGTCACTGATATATGAGACACCACACTGGTGTGTTTCATTAAAAATTAAGTCATTTATTCATTTGTGTGATCAGTGTCCTGACCATCAGCAATACAGGTTCATGGTATTAAGGGGGTTGGGGTGGGGTGGGGGTGGGGATCTACTGCAATTAAAAAATTTGATTTTTAATGCTGTTAAAAACTTTTTATTTATTTGTACTTATGGTTTCCTACAATACTTACAAGACCTTTGACTACCAGTTGCATTTAATTTTTTGCATCTTCTCTACATGAAGAAACTAATGCAGGTAGGTGTGTGTGTGTGTGTGTGTGTGTGTGTGTGTGAGACGTATGTACATCTCTCTCACATCCCCGTTGGCACCTTCTGCTCAAATGGATCAGCTTTAAATCATATTGCTCAGCCCTACATTTATGTAGTTTCTTATCTTGTATGATTCTCTAGCGTGCCAAGCGAGTTGTGGAACTTTGAGACTGTATTTGCTTCTTCTATGTTGTAATGTTTAATGTGTGTTTTGTGGTATTTATTTATTTTTTTTATCTGAGCAGCCGGATATTTTCTTCTCTGTGATGAGTGAAACCACCTGGTCTGACGTTCTGACTGATGCCCAGAAACAACATCTCCGTCAGTTCCTACCACACTTTCCAGAGCATAATATTTCGGAGCAAGACAGGGTCATTAGTGATCTCTTTAATGGCCAGAATTTCTGCTTTGGAAACCCTCTGCACCTTGCTCAGAAGTTATTTCGAGGTACTTCTCTTTCACAATCCTACTGATTGATACTGCTACGCATTCATTCATTTTCTGAACCACTTAATCCTAATTAGGGTTCCCGGCGCTCAGCTTAGCCGACTCTGGGCCAGGGCGGAGTGCACCCCAGACAGCTAACCAGACCATCACAGGGCGATACTCCTACTCATTCCGCTGTTATCATCGACTGACTATCCGAAAGTTGAAAGATGCTTTTCATATGATAAGGCTTACTCTTGTACACAAATGGAAATGCACATATGTCCCTGCAGTGAAATCAAGTGATACAAATTCATAGTTCAGAATATTGTTGACTAACTAAAATTATTCATTTGTTCATTTTCTAAGCCGTTTAATCCTAACTAGGGTTGTGGGGAGGCTGGTGCCCATCTCAGCTGACTCTAAGCGAGGGTGGGGTACACCCTGGACAGCTTGCCAGGCCATTGCAGGGCCAACACACACAGCCATTCACCCTCGCTCCAAAAAACATAAAGGCTTTATTGCGTAGCTTTCACTGTGAGTTTCTGTGACCTTTAAAAAGGAGTTTTTCTCTGCCGTTTGGATTTAAGCATTGTTCTGAGTTTGGAGTTAGATAACAACCATTAGAGTATATACTACATAGGAATGGTGCCTTCTGATTGATCCACTATCTTAAGATGTAACGCTTGAATCAAAACAACATTTACTCATGGTTCCTTACAGTCACTTGGAGCAAATGGCATCATTATAAGCACCCTTTAAAATGGAAAAATAAGCAATAAAATCTTGTTTTAGTTTTTGTTGTAATTAACCTTAACCACTTATGTTCGAAAGGTGTCTCGCCTGCTAGCTGCAAAGTTGCTTATGATGTTTTGTTGGTTTTTTTTGCCAAGGCCCATCCCTCCTTCCTTCCTGATAAACTCACAAAAAATACATTTCTACCATCAAATACTTTCAGTCCGAATCTTGTTGCGCTTAATAAAATAAAATTTAAAAATCTCATTTTAGTATGTTTTTGTGTTGATGATCTTGTGTATTGTATATAGTAAAACAATTATGCTTCTCAGGCTCAGTGGATGTTGCTGAGTTGAATTCTGCTCAGCGTCTATTCTGCAACATCCACCTCACCTTCAGCACATAATTTTTAATAATTAAAAGAACCAATAACATTGTGCCATGTCTGTGTAGTATATACTAAAATCAATTATTACATTGCTTAAAAATCTGCTTTTTAGATGGCTACTTTAACCCCGAAGTGGTCAAGTACAGGCAGCTCTGCACCAAGTCCCAGAAAAAGCGTCAAATCTACTCTCTCCAGCAGTACTACCACAAACTGCTCAAGCAAATCCTCATCTCCAGAAAGGTACAGTAAACAAGCTGACTATAGAATAAGATATTTAAGTGATATTCTTTTAAAATTGAATAGCATTTCTTCTATTGTGTGATGTCATCATTGTATTTCTGGGTAGGAATTGTTGGATATGGCTGTTCGCTGTGGCCCTGAGCTGGCAGTGAAACGGCGATACCCTCCTCCTTCCCACAGAGAGGAGCGAGAGCAGTGTGTGAGGCGTAGAGTGAGCCGTATATTGCAGGAGGTGAAGACTGAGTGTGGGGACAGCAATGTGTCCTCTGATGAAGATGGTGAGTCTGATGAAAGGTCATCTCTCTGTTGTATGAACTAGAACCCATTAGAACTAGAACCCATTAGAAGAATCAGAACACTTGGTAAAACAATCTGAACATAGTAGAAGAATTAGAACACTGCTCATAGGAAATGTTAAGTGTCAGAACACTCAGTGTGAAAAAGTAGAAGGTGCAAAACAAGTTTAAAGAACACTTGGGCAAATCAGAACAGTGTACTGTTGCTAGGGAACACGGGAGCACTCTAGCTTGCACCACAGGCTGGTTGCCATGGGAGCACTTGCTAGAGGGACCAGAACACTCTTGCTAGGCCTAGGGGTGCGGAACACTCTCGCTAGGGTGCAAGGAAAACTCATTAAACAAATCTCATTAATCATACTTCTGCGAAAAAGAAACAGAACACAGTGAAATTCTGATGTGTTGGAAAAACTTATTAGTAAAATAAGAACACTAGAAATATGCTTGTTGTTCTTTTAGACACGGCTTCTTGGCTGTCAACGCCTCCATCCCCGTCTTCTCCAACACAGACAGTCTCTCTAAGGGTACTGCCCAGTCTCTCCACGCAGGACATGAAAACTATAGGTCAGTGTTATCTCTTGCATCCACGGTCCTTCTCATTTGACCTCATACTGACAGACAGAATTATTTATTGCTTGGAGATATAAGATCG
>JAOUQZ010000019.1:12599954-12613730 GCA_028564935.1 Neosilurus hyrtlii
TATATATATATTTATATTATATTTATATTTATATTTGCTTGATGCAGATAAGCCGGAACTAGGCGACAAGGAGTTAAGAAGCATGCTGAGAAGACACAGAGAGAGGAGGAAGCAACAACCAGTAGGTTTATTCAAACTTATTACTACATTTACACCATGGCTGGAACACTTAATCTGAAATGCTTGGTTAGTTAGATGGAGTAAAGGAAGTGGGCAATCCAACCTAACAAGGCCACTCTGGAGCAAACATACCAGAGCCTAAATCTCTATTGTTTAGTGGTCGAGGTAGCATTCATGCAGTATCAGCACCTGGTTTATTTCTGGAGCATCTTCCATTAAAGTAACTATTTTTTTTTTCCACTCCAAATATTTAGGATCATCCTGACTTGATGACATCAGAATTGCACCTTGGTGACATCATGTCACGAGTAAATCTAGGCAGGAAAGGATCCAACATGGGTGAGATTTATAAGTGGAATCGATTTGTAAAATCTCCGAACCTCATGGATTGAGACCATTTATTAATTTTCAGGACTGTGTTTTCTCTTGCACGTAGCCTTAATTGACTTGGCCTTGTCTAAGAAGAAGATAAGGGAAGAGAAAAGGAAGAAGAAGATGCGACCCATTAAAACTGAATCAGACGACGGCTGTGAGGGTCAGACACCGACGACCTCCCTGTCTGTCCCCATTAGCGACAGCACACCTGCTCTCCTACAGAGTGTTAAGGAAGAGTGAGCACATCCTCCAAAACATACTCGCACGCAGTTACTGGCGTTTGCTGCCTGGGATTACAGACTGATTAATGTGTTTTTTGTTCCCTACAGAGCTATGGAGGAGTCCCAGCACAGCCCTGAGCCAGTGAAGGAGATAGCCATTAGCTTCTTTCATCTCCTGGAGGACATGTTTAGACAGGAGAATCTGGCAGCCTCTTCACTGGTATACCAGCACAAATGCTGTGTTGCTTTTTACAAATACACTTGTAACACTGATAAGAATACATGGAACAGGGTTGGGCATTGCTTTCTGGGTTGATCTTGTTGGCATGCAGTACAGTATATGGTTAATATCAGTCGAAAGGAATATCATTATGTTAAGCTTTGGTAAACTTATTCACTCGTTTATGTAAATAAAACCTAATCTGTAGAAAGAGAGCAAAGTGGTATGATTGGTATGAAATTATTAATAAGGCTGGATGATGAAACATTTTAATGTCGATATTATGATAAACTGATTGAAAACAACTCATATGTTGAACCGCTTAATCGTACTACTAGGGTCACAGGAAGGTTGGAGCCTATCTCAGCCGACACTTGGCGAACAGCTTGCCAGACCATTGCAGGACACCTAGGGACAGTTTTGAAGAGCAAATTAGCCTTATATGCATGTTTTTGGACCAGAGAGGAAACTGGAGTACCCAGAGGAAACCCACACAAGCATGGGGCAAACATGCAAACTCCACGCAGAATAGCCCAAGCCTGGGAATCGAACCCAGGACCTTCTTACTATAAGGCAGACGCACTTACCGCTACGCCACCATGGCACCCTTATTAGAAACAGTTAAGCAGTTATCTTTAAAGAGAGAACTGATAAAATTTATAGACATTTTATTTTTTTTAGTGTTATATAAAATAATGAAAATAAATGTGAACTTGTAAGAAATGTATACATGGTCTCTTATATAGATCTGATATGTTTTATATAATAAGAGACATATATATATATATATAGGAGAATTTTTTTTGTTGTTTTTGTTTTTTTTTAAATGAATTATTTGGTTGAGAGTTTAAGACTGTTGAGACTCAAAAATACAAAAGGTTAATTAATTTATTTATTCAGAATGTTTTCAAGGTAGACATTGCTTGTACTAGTGGTGCAATAATCATTGGTCTTATCTGATGGCAACAGTTATCCCATGGCAGTTAAGTAATACAAAGAATTATTCAATGGCTTTCCACCAATCAGAAACAACAAAATCTATTGAATGAACAAAAGCTTTACTGAGGGTCATATGGTGTTTTTGAGATATTACCCCTTAATTCATAAATGCCATGTCTAAAATTCCCAACTGCTGCAATTTCTGAACAGAAATTGTCAGTAAAGTGTACTAAAATCTGTTTTATTTATTTGTTTTTATTTATTTATTTATTTTACTGTATTACGTGTTCCGTAAAATCCACCCAGTCAAGTACCTTATCTGTCTGTCTTTTATTTACCCAGGACTTTAACATGACAGTGATGAAATATTGTACCATCTATCCCATGAGGCTTGTTATAATTCCTTATTCCCAGGGTGTGCCTAATAGATATCTTGGGTAAAAACCAATCTGATGTCCTGTCTCACAGGTTGAGGAGAAAGTACAGCAGTGGCAAGCCTCTGCTGCTAGTCCACTTAACCCCTGGTTCTCCATGGCCACCTGTTGGTCAGAGTTAACAGTACCTGCTCTACAGTTCTTAGCTGGGGAGAGTAAGTGTGTTTTCATGTGCCTGGTATCCATTCATGTAATTGCGTGTTATTTTGTTTGTTTAATTTTTGGGGATCTTTCATAGCTGGCTCTATGGCGCTACCTAGTGGCTTCATACCATATGTAGAATTCAGAGAGCTCACCCAGCAGTGGAAATGGATTGGTAAGATGATTTTCTCTGATTTGTTTTTCATTATAACCACTAAATTGTTGCATCAGGAGCAAAACATTTCACTCATCACAATGTTTTTATTATGGTTTACCGTTTAATAATAATAAAAAAAACAGTTGTTCAGTAAACACAAATATGATCCATCACAGCGAACTGGGTATTAAGTCTGATATTATTAAAAACTTGACGTTTAAACACTTTTGTTGAACTTTAAATGTGATTTTCTACAAAATTGCATGCTTAAAAGGCTAAAAATTTCTGGCTGGCTAGTTACTCCAAAATTAGTGACATATGTTAGAAAATTTGGTATCATTTTAAAGCTTAAGATATCAGCTACACAATGGTACCAATAACTCAAAACGAATAATTTCAAACTTAATACCCACCCTGCCATGGGGCACAGATGCTGATTGTAACTACAATAAAGTTTAAAAAATGTATTTCTTTAAAAAATTTATTTCTTCCCCTGGCATCACTCCACTCATTCCACACATTAAATTTGCATATTAAATAATTTTATATATGAAATTAAATGTAATAATTTATACTTATATTAAACATATATAATTTTACAATTAACACTATTGAAAAGCAGCATTACAGAGTAAATAGATTAAAATTTTAAATTTTAAGTGAAACTATAAGTTGGAATTTATTGTGCTAATAACTTGATTATTTTAATAACTTTTTTTTTTATTTAATTCAGACTTTTCTTGAAAAAAGAATTTCTGTGTTGGTGAATAACAGATTTTCGCCTTTTTGATTTGAAATGATATTTTGGTAGGGTTTTTTTGTTTTGTTGTTTTCTGTTTTGTTTTTGGTTGTTGTTTGTTTTTTATTTTTTTATTTTATTTTATTTATTTATTATTATTATTATTATTTTTTTATTAAATTAACCAGAAAGTTTGGACCTTGCATCAGACCAACTGAAAGACTGACTGGGTGGAATTTCTGCTCATCTTTTCAGGACCCACTCAAGACAGTGAAAAAGATCTCAATGCACTTTGCATGCTGTGGCTGGAATCAAAGGACCATGTCGTAGTGAAGGTATCTTTTGTGTATAGAAACTTCTTCACATTCTAACACTGTATGTGTTTTTTTTTTTCCCATTGTTTTTTTTTTTTTTTTTTTACTGCTTTGTCTATCATACAATGTGCCTCTGGAATTTCAATATACTGTATTCTCTGTGTGGTTTTATTTTTAACAGCAAGAAGGGGAAGAAGCAGCAGAATTGACTCCTCCAGCTCCTAGAGTGTGAGTTATTGTGATGAAACAGAATACCTTTCATTACCTTTTTGTCCCCCAAAATTCTTCTTTAATGACCACTCTGATCTTATGCCAGATGGACTGATTATGTGGTGAGGCCCAGCACTGGGGAGGAGCGGCATGTTTTTCAAGAGCAGGTACTGAAGAATATTTAATTCTTTTCTTATTCAAGGTGCGGTAAGGCAAAACGTCAAAGTGTATTATTATGCAATTGAAACACAAGGACTAAAATAGGTGTTTGGAATGTGATCTAGTAACTTGATTCATGTCTCTGATTTAGGAGCAGCAACGCTATGATCAACCTCACAAAGCCTTTACCTTCCGCATGCATGGATTTGAGTCTGTGGTGGGACCGGTCAAAGGGGTTTTTGATAAGGAAACTTCCCTGAATAAAGCCCGTGAACACTCACTGCTGCGCTCTGACCGTCCAGCTTACGTCACCATCCTCTCACTGGGTAATGTGGCTTAAAAACATCTACACACTGCAAGGGTTAAAATTTAAGGCACACAATTAAACATCATGCCATAATACCTGAATGTAGTTTATCTCCTCCCTTCAGTTAGAAGTGAAGAAATTTGTGTGTATGTTAGGGTATGTAGGTATTTGGCCACTGTGTTGAGCTCATTTGTGGTAGTGCGCATATACCTGATCTGTACATAATGGTCATGAATCAATCCCATACATTTTTATATTGAAGCTTCCTGTATTGTCATAACGTCCATATCTATCTGTCCACTAGGCAGCCCCATACACAGTAAGCTGCAATGCATTATGTTCTCACTCTTTTCTGTCATAGCCAGCATTAACAGTTCCAACAGTTTGTGCCACAGTAGGTCTTCTGCTGGATCAGAACAGATGTACTAGCCTTCACTTCCCACCTGCATCAGTGAGCTTTAGACACCTATGACCTTCTCACCAGTACACTGGTTGTCTTTACCCAGACCACTTTGCTAGGTGCTCATCACTGCATACAAGGCTGCCCCCAGAAGACCTGCCTGTAGGGTACCTGTGGTAAATTACTAGCTATTTAAAACGATCATGAATTACATCAGCAGTTCAGGCCATGCTCGTTTTCAACGTGTGTGCGAGTGCCACGACTCTAGGCATGCTCAGAGACATGTTGCTTTTCTGATTGGCTGTTCCATCCTGGTAGTGACGTGAACTTGTTGGATAGGCTGTGCTGCTTCACTGACCCATGTAGTGTAACGCATTATCGGCCAGTGCTTAGCTGAACAAACAACAAGTGCAGAGATTGCAGAAATCATTTATTTTGTTCCTAAACCCTGCCCAACATGTTGACGTCACTTCTGGGGGAAAAAACAACTGCTAACCCCCACAGTTCAGCCTCCTATCGTAATCCACGGGATAAAATGACCAGTTTTGTGCCTTTTATGGTCATTTATTTTAAAATAAGTGTCTGTATTGCTCGAACATTTTGCCTAGGCACAAATCATGCTTTATGATTGACCAATACTGGTACTTTTTAAGCCATCACTATGTGACCCTTCTTTTAGTCACTTAGATCCTTTATGCTTGCTTATTTTTCCTGCTTCAAATACAACTTCAAGACCTGTCTGTTCAACTTCTGCTCAATACATCCCACTCCTTGGCAGGTGCCATTGTTATGAGTCAATAAACTTTACTCACTTTACCTGCCAATGATCATAATGTTTTTATTGTTATGCTGATCGGAGTATGTACATCCTTATGCATAATTTATTAAATCTCATTCAGTAAGTAAAAACTACATATGCGTGGTTAATAAAAGCGTGTTGAAAACTAAGTAGCTAGCCCACCAGTAAAGTAAGAGCTGCAGTATACTATTCAGTTCACTGATTGTTTGCATGGAAGTTCAGTTAACTATATTTTAGAAATTGCCTTTAGTTTATAGTTTATGTTCACCCTGCCTCTTTTGTGTTCTCAGTGCGTGATGCAGCTGCAAGACTGCCCAATGGGGAAGGTACTCGTGCAGAGATCTGTGAGCTGCTTAAAGACTCCCAGTTCTTGGCTCCTGATGTCACCAGTGCTCAGGTCCTCACCCCACTCCACACTGCTCCCTTGCTCCTGTACCTCTTTTCCTGGTTTGTTTCTAGATTCAGGTTATTCAACTATATGTTTCATACAGGTGAATACAGTTGTTAGTGGTGCGCTTGACCGCCTCCACTATGAGAAAGACCCATGTGTGAAATATGACATTGGCCGCAAGCTGTGGATCTACCTGCACCGAGATCGCAGTCAGGAGGAGTTTGGTAATCCCTATAAAACATATCTAACTGTTTGCAGAAGATTGTTGTGCACCAAGACAGTGTTAGAGTGCAGATAAAATATGACAACAGCTTGTCCCTCCAAGCCACAAATGTTAAATGATAAGAAAATTAAAGGCAGAGTACAGTGTACTTTGTTCATCCTGCAGAGGGATATTAGGATATTCTTAACATACATTGTATGAGGAGTAAATGGAAATGTAAGTAGCTTCAAAGAAACAGAATGGAATGATAGTGGTGTAGTGTTATTACCAGTAAGAAAGGTTAGATTGTATAATGTTATGTTGCTTATGCTGTTTTCATTGTTAATACCTTTATGTCCTTGACCATTGGTACCAGAATAACAAAACAATTATTAATTAAATGGAAAGATCCATGGTAGTTCTTTCTTTGATTCTTGTATCCTTAAAGTGAAAGCTCTCCTGTTACATAAACATATGCATATTTTCATAATTAGGGTTTTTTTACTTAAAAAGGTTTTTTTTTTTTTTACTTAAGTTATGCTAAAATCTGTTGATTGTTTGCATTAGCCAGTTAAAAAATGCTGCTGTTTCATCCTTGTGGCATCGCAAGAATATGAAGTGAATCTCCCAGTTCATATAAGACAACTTAATGGCAATAATAACAGTATACAGATATTAAAAGGAAGGATACCAAAAGGAAGAATACCACACCATGTATTCATATTCACAATATTTTTGTTTTGCTGATGCAGACAAGAGATGATCACATGTGACTTTTTTATCCACACTGTGTATAATGTAAATGTCTCGGAAGTGTTCACTTGATACTTTAGGCATATCAAAATGTAAAGCGTACATTTTAGCTGGGACAGAACCTTATCATTAACCTTTGATTAACATTTTTTATGTTTTTTCGCAGTGTTTTTGCTTTATTTTCTTTCCTGTAAGTCTGACTGTCATGGTTCATTAGCTTGTTGCTGATGAGGTGCGGTTTCTGTGCAGAGAGGATCCACCAGGCTCAAGCAGCCGCGGCCAAGGCACGCAAAGCTCTGCAACAGAAACCCAAACCAACCCCCAAGCCCGTAAGTCCTACTACATACCAACCATGTTCTAGTTTCTGTAGTATTATGGAAGTCTGTGTTCATGTTTGATCCTTATGTGCAATTAAAAGAATCCTTTTGCCCAATTTGTATTGCTTATATTCTGTATACTTTATGCATCAGAGGGATAGAAAGATATCTTTTTTTTTTGTTTGTTTGTTTGTTTTTGGTTTTGTTTTTTTTGGAACAGAAGGATAGATACTTACACAGTTTATACTTCATGTTATGAAACATTTTTACCAAGAAATTGCTGCTGTTATCATGTAATTATGCTGCTGGGCTCTTATTCAATCTGCTCATACTACAAACTATTAATTTGGTGTATGTTTTAACCTTAAATGCAGTCCACCTGCAGAACCTGTTCTCTGTTCACACCCAAGAACAATTTGGAATAGCCAGTTAGACTAATGTACATGTCTTCGGTCTGTGTAAACTGGAAAGCCCACACAAGCACAGAGAGAACATGCAAACTCCACACAAAAACATCCTCATCGGCCTTAATGTTGTGAGGCGAGAATGTTAACCACTATGACACCATGCCCAGTCTCGATTTATAGCTCCCAACAAATAAAAGATAGCCTTGTTTGCTAATAATATCTCATTACTAAATAGCGATCTGCATAGTGAACTGTAATTAAAGATCCGTGCACCTGAAAACTTACATTGTACAGTTAAATTATATCATGGGCAGCATGACTGGGTACGTTGATTTATACCAAAGCTTTTTATAATATATGGCCATCCTGATTTATTTTTTAAATGGCTGTTAGGACAGTCATGTACTGTATGATATTAGTAAACACTTTCAGTGTAACCTGCCTTTATATCTGTTATTCCTGACCTAGGCATATCATATTTCTACAGTGTCAACATTCATTTGCACATCTCTGAAATGGTAAACATACTGTACATGGGCTGAAGATTTGCATATTGTTGTATTTGTATGTGACAGAAGTCTGGAAACAAGGAAGCAGCTGTGAAGAGCATTGCTACAGAAGGCCCGAGCTCAGCACCTGAAGGAGTTTCTATGCCTGCTGTCAGCTTACCTCAACCCCCCAGCACACCCACACCGAGCACTCCAGGCACACCAAAATCTCCACTGCCACCTACTGTATCTACACCAACCAAAGCAGGCGTGCCTGATCCAGTCAAGACCAGTCCTGGGTGGCTAATCCTTTTTAAATGTCTTACTAAATCTCACTGTCTGTATGTATTTAGGTTGAAAGGGAACTCCAACATTTTATTTCTTGTCTTTTAAATTGAATTTCTAGCTGCTGTATTTGTTGTGCATGGGATGTTAAAACAGTCTGGACTTTACAGGTTTCCTTGTACTAAGAAAAGAAAAGTGTATATATAAATAATATATAGTTGCCATAAAGGACAGTTGTTGAATCTTGAAAGAAAACAAACTTTTTTTTTTTTAATTAAAATTTTAAAACTTTTTAAAAAAATTTTTAAACTTCTATGGCACTGAAGTATTCATTTTATTGCTGGGATGTGGTTTAACATGGGTGTGCACTGGGAGGAAGATGTTTGATTTAATGACTACATAGCATCTTGTCGTCTTATGTATATTTCTGTGACCTTGATGTCTATTGAACAGGAGGCTAATCATGTGCCACCACACTTCCCTTCCGGTGTAGTTCCACTTTAAGCCATATCCCCATCAGCCGCAATTACACTACTGTGCAGTGCTAACAAGTGTACTGATCCTTTGCGCATGCTTTCTGCAGCGTTCTGCTGGTGTCCCCTCCATCCATGCCTCAGCTGGGCACTTTGCTGTCTGCTGCTCAGGTTGCTCCTCAGGCCTCTCAGCAGGCCTCCGTGCAGCCTGCAACACGAGTCGTAGCTCACTCAGCGTCGACGGGGACTCTGCCGCAGGTGCGCGTAGTTACTGCTCAGCCCGGCCTTCCTGCTGCTTCTGCAGGTCAGGCAGCCACACTGATCCACCACCAGAACCCCCACCATATCAGACTGCCTGTGAGCGTGGCCCACAGTAAGGGCATTGCCCAGGTGAGAATTGCGCTCAAGTCACCTTTGGTTTTGCTATATAAGCAGTACTGTAAATGCTAACGTTATTCTAATTTCACATATACTTTATTTACATTTATTTATAAGTCATAAACTATGCAAAAAATGTGAATGTATAATTAAATCAAATATTAAAACACACAGAGGTTTCATACTGTAAACCAAATGTACATCAGGTTCACCATATCTCAAAAGTAAATAAATGTAGGATTCTCTAAGATGCTCAGTTTCTTTAGAAAACTGCACAAATTTTACTTGAGACTACTGTTAGATTTTTTTTTTTTGTTTTGTTTGTTTGTTTTTTTAAGTAATGGTTTGTCACACCAAAATGATTGTCTCCTTTATTACTGTTTATCGCTTATAATATTATTAAACTCCCATCGTTGCTGAAGTTAAGCAGAGCGGGAGCTATAGAAGAGGATTCTGTCTGTATGACTTGTTACTGTAGTACCTTTGAAAGGAAATGAATAGGATAACTTAGTTTGGTGTATGGGTCACCCTCAGTTGCAAATGGAGTGGAATTGTATATGGGTTACCATGACTTTGTTTTAAGGTTTTTATTTATTGGACAAATCTGGACTATTTTGTGGCCTATTTTTAAAATATTGCAACATTATTTTCATTCATTTACATTTTAAAGGCATCATTTCTCAGAATCGGTTCCCTGTATGTGCCTGATGTTTTATGTGTACAACGAAATTTTGATCTAATCCACTCCGAGTATGTGGCTTTGTTATGTTGCTAACACTTGCCTAACTCAGATGAAGCCCATTATGGTAGGTTTACTGCTCTTGTATGATGTGTTCTTTTGCCCTGCATGTAGTCTGTGGTGACTCTGCCTTTGAGGAGCCAGTCCACAGGAAGTCCTATCCAGGTGCAGGCGTCAAGAGCTCAGACTGGCATCTCTGTGCCAGGCCTGTCTTCGGCTGTTGCTGTCAGTAAAGCTCAGAGCAGTTCACCTGGAAGCCCTGCTCCCAACACCCCATCTCCTGCAGTGCTGCAAGGGGTCACCAGCCAGAACATCATCAAACAGGTGCGAACTTGCACTCAGAGTAGTGTGAGCTACTGATGTTTTAAATAATTTAAAATGAGTTAAACATTTTTTGTTTTCAAATAAGAGATAAGTGCCATTGTCTATTTTTATAAACTCAGGCATCTTCTTTCTTCCTTCACTAAACCTCCAGGTTGCAATCACTGGTCAACTAGGTGTGAAAGCCCAGAATCCAGCAGGCATCCCACTGACTGCCACAAACCTCCGAATTCAGGGTAAAGATGTGCTGCGCCTGCCACCTTCTTCAATTACCACAGACGCTAAAGGACAGACGGTGCTGCGCATCACCCCAGACATGATGGCTACTCTCAAACTCACGCCTGACATGCTGGCTAGCGCCAGCAGCACCACTGCTAAAGCAATTTCTGCCACCCTTCATGTGACCCCGCAGCAAGCCCCTCCCACTGTTTCATCTAATCCCATCCCGACAACCACCACAGAAGCCCTGACTGCTAAACCACCCTCTTCCCTGCCAGCACCAGGCACCGCCACCCTGGTGAAGGCCACATGTGACACTGCTATCCGCCTCATGCCCGCCCTGGCTGTCACCATGGCAGACCCCAAAGCTCGCAGCTTCTCCTCCGTTACTTCCTCAGACTCGAAAGCTGGTGGGACCACTATTCGCATTGTGCCCAGCTTGGGCATGATGCCACAGAAACAGGGTCAGACAGTTCCTGTCACTACCACGACAAGCCCCAAGCCTGGCACTGCTTCTTCAGGGGCAGCCACTGTTACTATTTCAACAAGTGGAGTGGCAGGAGCTAAAGGGGTGACACTTGGCACTCCTGCTGTGGGTTCTTCGCTCTCTCTGGGCACTGCTGCAGCCACAGTAAGACAAGTGCCTGTCACTGCCACAGTGGTGGCCACACAACCAGTAAGCATTTACAGTTACATTCACATGTATATACCAGAAATCACTTCAGCAAGTGGCTTTAAGATTGTGAAATATGAAGTTATTTGAAGTTATGTTGTATGTTATGATTTACTCTTGCATGCTGCTCATTGTTAAACTCAAAGCTCTAAGCATTCCTTTAGTCCTTGTTAAAAAACTGTCCTTTTTTTCCTTTCTCAGGCGAAATTACCTGCAAGGATTACAGTGCCTTTGTCCGTTCTTAGTCAGCCTCTGAAGAGTAAAAATGTGGTTACCACACCAATACTGAAAGGAAATATCAGTACCAAGTAAGATTTTATTTTTTATTTTATTTTCAAAAAATATTTTTTTTCTTCCCAATTTCTACTTGGTGTGAAATAAATATAAAACTTGATGGTATATAACAATCAGTGACAAGGTTATGTAATGTCGAGTTACTGTAACCACCCTGGAGTTATTTTCCAATCAGTATTTTATTCCTTTCATATCACAAACCGTTATCAATGATTATATTGTTATTCATTTAATGTCCTTTTTTTTCTGAGGATTTGATAGCAAACTATTGCCAGAGCTGCAGTTACAGAAAATTAATCAATTAATGGAGCATTCCAACACAGTCTTACACGGGGATGGGTTTTTACAAATAACCAATAGGATCAAAGTAATTCATGATCAAATTGGAAAACCTCATTTTTGGGACCAGGTCTCATCGTTTCGGATCCTTTTTGGATTTGTGCTTGCCAGGTTGCCAGGTTTCAATGCCACGTTTGGGTTTGCAAAATCCACAGCAGATATGGAGGGGTGGGGGGGGGGGGGGGGTTAAGGGGGGTTTGGATGGATTGCAGACTAATGTAACCATAACTACCTAGCTGTCTAATGTGACCATCCCTGTGTGTTTGTATGCAGTATTGGTAATCTTGGCAGAAATATTATCCTGACCAGCATGCCAGCAGGCACCAAGCTCATTGCTGGGAATAAGCCTGTCAGCTTCGTTACAGCTCAACAGCTACAGCAGCTGCAACAACAGGGCCAGACTACACAGGTCAGTATTTCTGTGGTTAACACACACTGTTCCCACATCTCCTGTCAGCTCATATGATATATCACCCCCACCCACCAACTTTATTGTTTACAGGTACGTATCCAAACTGTCCCAGCACAGCAACTGCAGCAGCACTCAGCATCCAGCTCCCCTAAATCTACAGTGTCCACTATGGTTGTGTCCACTGCCCCCTCATCCAAAACAACCCCTGACCCTCTGCACCCACCACAGTGATGCCACCAACATCTTAAATCAGATGCCATTCTGTGGACATCTAGTGTCTGCCAGAGCTCTGGGAAGGACTGTAATATCAGCTTACATTTGCTATGGAGCTGTTATTCAGTATAATGTTTTGGGGCCCCATGCTAGGTGGGAAGGCAGAAAACCACCAAAAATACCATGACCCTCACTTTTTCCTTATTAAATAAACATCCTGTTTTGTGAAGTGATTATATTGTATGTTTTGTATACAGAGACATTAATCAGAGTACTTAATTTATCCCAGAGAAAATTGTGTTACAGTTTTTGTTTCTTGTTCTCACACACTTAAAAAATAATTAAATTGCAAAATTTGGATTTTGCCATGTCACCTTAAATAAATTACATTGTTTTTAAAATACTAAAATTATTAAATATTTTATTCAATTTACTACTAAAATTATAAGCAAATTCTATATTAACTTCAGTCATTATGCAAATGTCATAAAGCCATGAGATTAATTATGCTGTCACGTCCTTGTTCACGTGTCCACACAGGCAACACATGAAGTGAATGGGAAAAATATATTGCATGCGTTTACCACCTTTTGTCGGCACTGAGTGCACAATGTTCTTGTTCAGTTAGTGGTTTTTCTTCTTGAAGAGAAATAAGTCCTCGAAAACCATTGAAAAGAAAATTTATATTATGGCTGTTTCTTTACTGAAAATAAACGCAAACATTAATATAGCTACGCCTTTAGGCAGCATCTAAATATTTCTATTTTTAATTCCTTTGCCAGACACGTGCATCCACAAATCTTTTCTTCCCCACAGCTTTAAAGAGCTGTTTAGATCTTTATATGCTGACAACACATACTTTTAATAGCAAAGGAAAAGACCATGTTTCACTAAGACAGGTTTCAGCTGCTGGAGGCACCTAATCTAAGACTGTAAATACATGAATGCCTATGTGCATGTATACCAGAGTGCTTACACATCAGTTACATTCTCATCACAAAAACCGGTCTGTCTTGTTTGCTGCAGAAGCTGTATCTATGTATGAAGCTAAATGGGTTAACTTGAATTTCGGGTTATTCCAGGTCACTGAATATTTAAAAAAACAGGACTTCACCACTACTTAGGAATAGAAGGGCTTTATTCACTGGGTCAGTGAAACTGACAATTTCAAAATAATGCTTTCTTGCAGTACTGTATGTACAGATGATGTTTTGTAGGTACTGAGTTTTCCCGTTTTAGAGACTAAGGTTTTTGATAAAAATATAGAAATTTTAACTTGGATTTCTGAGTTTTCTGAGGTTTGATTTGTTCATTATGAACAAAAACATTAATTTATA
>JAOUQZ010000019.1:12629068-12646454 GCA_028564935.1 Neosilurus hyrtlii
ACTTAGCTCTACTTCGACGTATCGAGCACTGTTCTACGGAAAATCGACTCAAGATCTTATATATATATATATATATTTTATATATATATATATATATATATATATATATATAAAACTTGATATGATTTTACCTCCCAAAATAAGGCAGAAGTCATAATAAAACAAAACTTTTTTTTTTATGGTGCACATTTACTAGTTAATAACCTACATGCATTATCTTCCATTATCGGTTCATTTTGGCTGAATACAAAGGTTTTCCCAGCAAAACCATTTCAGCTCACACTATCCTAGCTCACAGTGTCTACTGTCTCTTATTCACCGGTTGTACATCTTGTTTTGGTTGTGCATCTTTTTACAATAACAATACCGCTTAACCATAAATCTTGTGCATACAAGATAACTTGGCAGTACAACATTGAGTTGTGCACTCAAGCTGACTTCAAGATGTTTACGCCCGGTAATAAAACTGCGCCCAGTGAAAGGATCACTGAGACATACAGGAGTGAACAAATGGTTCCAGAAAGATATCATGGCCAAATCCATTTTATTTCCAAAAGATTACACTGTATTTCCTGTTTATTTAATATGTGCCATGATTATTCCTTCATCATTTATTTGCCAAACTTAATCCTATTAGGGTCACAGGGAGGCTGGAGCCTATCTCAGCCGACACTGGGTGAAAGCACGGTAAACCCGAATGAAACTGGAGTACCCGGAGAAAACCCATACAAGTACAGGGATAACATCCAATGTCCACAGAGAAACCCCCTCACCGAGCCTGGGAACCAAACCCACGACCTTCTTGCTGCGAGGCAGACGTGCTCACCACACCGCCACTGTGCCACCCTGTGCCATGATTAGTTTTATGATTAAGGTTGGCTTAAAACAGGACTCGCTCTGATTATGGTTGGCTACAGACAGAAACTGAACCTCTCCCACTATAATTTGTATTATTAAAAAAAATCAATCCTAAAAACACAGGTAATTCCATTCGCCTTCCTGGTCTCACCTGCGTATCGCTACACTTGTGCACTGCCGCAACAGCAGCTCTCCGGCATCACCAGCATCTCATTTAAGAACAGTGATATGTGTTCATGCTGATTGTTGTTCTTCTGGATGCTTCCTATTCTTTGAACAGGACCACAAAGAAAACGAGTTCCTTTCCAGTTCCCAAGCCGACCCGACAGGTTACCCGAAACCTAATTATTGCGCGTTCACAGTCCCGTACTCGTGACTCATCAGCACCGAGAGCCTTCACTTTAACTAACTGCCCCCTGGTGACAGCTTAAAACAAGCACCTTTGATATTTGATCATATTTCAGCTATATTAACTATAAGTCAATAGTTTTAGTAGTTATTTATGTTAATTGTTCCTACCTGTACTTTGGCCCGTGTAAGCTCTGTAAACTCTGGAGTAACCAGTGGATCTCGCTCCTGTAAGTGCACGCGCGCGCGCGCACTCGTCTGTGTTGAGATGGATACACACCGAATTACCTGTTCACTAACCCCGCCCCCTCCGGCCTGAGTCACGTCCCGCATAGAAGAGGAAACTCACACGGCAGGTACACCTGTGACGCCTTGTGCGTCCTGCCTCTCCAAAAAAAAAAAAAAAAATTAATCATCATAATCATAATAATAATAATAATAATAATAATAATAATCATAATAAAAATAATATTACTAATGTAACAATAAAAATAATACAATAATAGTAATTATAATAATATATTCGTATTAAAAATAATGATAATAATACATTAATAATTATAATAATACATTATTAATAATAATAAAAATACATGAATAATAATAATAATACATTAGTGATAATAATAATATAATAATAATAGTAGCAATATTAACGTTAATGATGATATTAATAATAATACTAATAACAATAATAATAATAATAACAATAATGATAATATTATTATTAATAATAATAATAATAATAATAATAATAATAATAATAATACTTAGGTCAACTACTCACATGAATTCATTTCCTATTAGTAAGCAAGCTAGGAACCACATAGGCGACCCATCTGGGCTTGCCAAAGTTGCACATATTTAGTTTACACAAGTGGACCCCCATTAAGATGCCTATTTGGGGCCCATGCCTACTTGTTGCCTATGTAGACTAGGCATAACCCAAACTGAGCCCACAACCCATATACAAGTACCGGCTGGGAGGAAGGAGTCAAGAACAGGAGTTGGAGGTTACAGTGGGTGCTGGATCACCAAAAAAATACTTGGTTGGTGGTGATTCCCCATTTGTGGAGGTTGTGTCTGCTTTTCCCTATTTTTGCCCTTGCTCTAATCAGGGTTACTCATTCTTTCCTACATAGGTTTGTAACATTTGAATAAATCTGCAAAATCCACTGCAACTGCAAGTTGAACATTGACATTCATTCATTCATGATAGGTACTGATCCTCTGGGCTGTTGAGATAATACATTCATTCATTCATTCATTTTCTGAACCACTTAATCCTAATTTGGGTCGCAGTGAGGCTGAGCTCATCTCAGCCAAGTCTGGGCGCGGGCTGAGTACATCCTGGACAGCTCGCCAGGCCACAACAGAAACATGCTGACGGCAATGCTGCCTACTCTTGACGAAAGTCAGCAATGGTTCTTTTACATGCCTCTCACCATAGACAGTGAGAGACATGGCTGGCCTTTGATAACCCAGTTAGGTGCCCCGGGGGGATGCAGTGACAACTGTTGTGGGGTTTGAACCCCCGACCTTGGGATCAGTAATCCAGCACCCTACCACCGGGCCACCACTGCCCCCTAAGATAATACAGATATTCAATATATATTTCACATGTTATAAAATATAAAATATTAAACTCTTAGAAAAGATCAAACAGGTGTTTGTATCTCTAGAGGCAGTTTTAGCACATCCTCGAGAGCACAGTGTCTCGATCAGTTAAGAATGCTAAAATATCCAGGAAAGCATGAGGAAACAATCCTCCTGTTTTTCTAGCAGAAATACCTGTATTTGTACTAGCCTTTGTTTCCTTGTGAGAACATTAACTATATCAGGTTTCTGTATCTTCGGAGACTTATACAGTAGCGTACCATGTTTTTGTGGATCACTTGATCACTTTAAACAATAAAGCCATATTTATATTTCATGTAACATTTTTTTCATGTACCATTTCACTGTTTTTTGCCTTGAGCTCAGTTGCTGGAATGTGTTTGCATCCCAGGCATGTGAAATTTTAACATTAATCTAACACTGTCTCACATTGACCAAATGTACACCCTTTTGTCTTATTTATTTATTTGTTTGTTTGTTTGTTTGTTTGTTTATTGAATTAATTTCTTTTTATTTATTAATTGATTTAGTTTAGGAGAAATATTCGATAGGAACAATATACTTCTGACTTTCTTATTTTCATATTGAAGAATGATTAAGGGGTGGCATGGGAACGTAGTGGTTAGCACACCTGCCAAACAGCAAGAAAGTCCGGGATTTGAGAACTGGGCTTGGCATGGGCGTTTCTGTGTGGAGTTTCTCCCTGTGCTCTGGGTACTCCGGTTTCCACCCAGGTGTGCGTGTTGCGATGGTATGTCAAGCTGTTTAGGGTGTTCCCCACCTTTGCCTAGTGTTGGCTGAGACAGGCTCTAGCCTCCCCATGACCCAAGTAGCGGTCTGACAAATGGGTGAGAGAGTGAGTATGAATGAGGATGTGAAATAAGGATAAGTATATTAGTTTCTCCAGTTCTCCTACCTGTGAGCCTGTAAAAATGGGTATAAAAATTGCTGTAATTTATAAAAGGTTAATACAACACTTTTTTCAAACCTCTTAAATTACAGCTGGAAGTCAACACTATTGTGGTGGTGGTTGTGTATAGAATATGTAAATGTACAAACATTTTGACCCTGTCTAAATTCTAATGGACCAAACGGTATAAAGATTTAAGGAATTGATTGATGACTTGTTTAATTTTCCCGTATTTAATTGCAAGTGTTGGAAAAACTGCAATTAAGTGTTAAGCATGTTTTCACCCAGAGTTAAAAATCAACCCAAGCTGTAAATGTAATATAAATGTATATTGAGTACAGCGAGACACATAGTACCATGTAGGGTGAGTTCATGAAACAGTATATTTTTGTATGTATCTCTTCAGAGCATGATTACTAAATGGGTGAGGCTGTTGTATTACTCGTTAATGATTAAACCTTCTTCACGGAAGTTAACAGGCACAACCTGCTTGAATGAGCAGAGACAAAGGGAACTTTGCTCCCAACCTTGAAATACATTTTTAATTGAGCCACACAAAAGAAAGCCTTAACGTCACTTTACTCTGATGATTCATCCATTAGCCTCTATCTAATCAACAGCTCAGAGCACAGATCTAACATCACATCTTCGATAGGTACTAGCAGCACACCGATAAGCACTGACAGGACTATTTCCTGTGAATGAGGCTACGACAGTCAGAGCATGAGGTTATCTTCAAGAATGCTGAAAAATTTTGAAGTCCTACGTGTCATCAAAATTATAAAACACAAAAATGAACACACAAACGTCATATGATACATGTGAAATGCAGACAATATTGTGACCTTAGCATTATATGGTTATATCTGCATTGAAACTGAATGTTAGTTAAAACTTTATAATGCAAAAGTTGTTCATGATGTTGTTTTGAGACTTATAGAATTTTTTTTTTCTGAAAGGAGATACAGTATACACCGAGGGCACGGTGGTGTAATGGTCAGCCTGGAATCAAGAACGTTCTCCCTGTACTTGCATGGGTTTCCTCTGCATACCCTGGTTTCTCCCCACAGTCCAAAGACATGCACATTAGGGTAATTGGCTGTTCCAAATTGCCCCTAGGTGAGAGTGTGAGTGTGTGTTGCCCTGCGATGGCCTGGCAACCTGTTCAGGGTGTTCAGTGTTGGCTAAGCAGTGTGGACAAAGAGAGAGAGAGAGAGAGAGAGAGAGAGAGAGACACATCAAATTATGTACAATAAAATCATTCATAAAATAAACAGCTATATTGAAAATACAGTTTAATATAAAGTCACTATAAAACAAGTTCAGAAGATGATTAGAGCAGTAATTACGAAATTTCAAAAATATAACCACTACAAAATGTAGCTGATGTAAATGTGTTCGTGGAGAATAGTGCTATTTAATTAAACAGCTGATATAACTGGTCGAGTGGAGTGGAAGCTACAAAATTGCACAGAAAATCTTCTTCTCTCTAAAGGGGTTTTCAGAGTTCGGCATTGGAGAGATGAGGGGATCTTCTTTGGCGTGAGATTCACAGTACGACATCAGTTCAGCTGCTGCTTTGGACACCTAAAAAAAACCGAAATGTTAATGCAGTTTACTCAGGGTCCTTTCATTAGACATGTCTACACTTATTAAATAGTTGCCTGGAGCCCAGTTCTTTCTATGTAATGTTTCAGTCACCTTTTGTATCATCCATCAGCAGAAGTGAACCACTATAGGTCCATCTCAAAGTGGATGTTATTTAGCATTCTCAGCATGAGAGAAAGTAACGAGGTTGTGTTTGTGGTGCTAGTATGTATGTATGTGTAACTGACACTGTCAAAAGATAAAATAAATAAATAAACACAATTTGGATACAGTTTTGAAATTAAATTTTAAGCTGTTATTGTTCAAAATGCTGGCGGCACAGTAGCGTAGTTGTTAGCATGTCCTCCTCACAGTAAGAAGGTCCACGGATCGAGTCCAGGGTTCAGGCGTTTCTGTGTGAAGTTTGCATGGTCTCTCTGGGTTTCCTCTGGGTACTCTGGTTTCCTCCCACAGTCCAAAGGCATGCATACTAGGCTAATTGGGTGTTCCAAGTTGCCCCAAATATAAGTGTAACCATGAATGTTTCTGCGATCCTAGTAGGATTAAGCAGTTTGGCAAATGAGTGAGTGAGTGAGTATGAAGCAGGATCTGAAATAAGGAGCTGAAAAATGAAAGGTCAGATTTTTGAACCCCAGCAAATCTGCAGCAGCCTCATACCAGCAGCATCCAGCCCCAACACACACACACACACACACACACACATACACACAGACAATGTTAGGCAATGTCAGTGCTATTGTTTTGAATGAACTATCATGAAAGTAATACATGGTGATTATAAAGTGCTTCTTTACTAGAATACAGGAGTGGGAAAAATATTTATATAGCAACAGGTGGATGTATATACTGCAATTGTAAGGGGAGGTTTGTCCACCATTATGCACTATGTGAATACACAAGGTCATATTGTTAAGTTCACCTGTTGCTATGTAAATATCATTCAAACCCCTCAGGAATGGATTACTCTTGTCTGGGACTGTTATATTCATAAATGCCCAACATTTATACTCATACACATATTATGAACTCCACAAGACATATGAGGGTGTGCTGTGGTATTACCAAGCGTTTCTCAGCACATCCTTTAAAAGTCCCCATTCTGTACTGAATTGCCTACGTGCACTGTCTTCCATTACAAAGATTTCCTGGCAAACCACTTACAGGTTTAGTATCTTTTATTCACCTGTTTTTCATCTCATTTTGGTTCTGTCTGTTTACAATAACAATAACAAGACCGGGGCAGTGGTGGCCCGGTGGTAAGGTGCTGGATTACTGATCCCAAGGTCGGGCCCCACTGTCACCAGGTTGTCACTGCCGTCACCCCCAGTGCAGCTAACTGGGTTATCAAAGGCCAGCCATGTCTCTCATTGTCTTTGGTGAGAGGCATGTAAAAGAACCATTGCTGACTTTCGGAAAGAGTAGGCTGCATTACTGTCAGCATGTTTCTGCCCTGCAATGGCCTGGCGAGCTGTCAGGCTGTACTCTGCCCTCGCCCGGAGTCGGATGAGATGGGCACCAGCCTCCCCGCGACCCTAATTAGAATTAAGCGGTTTAGAAAATAAATGAATGAATGAATGAATGAATGAATGAATAACAAGACTTGTGAACGGAGGAACAATCTTGCACATGTGAGATTTGTAGAAAGTGAAAAGGTCCAAGATCAAGTGTTCTGTGCTCTCAATCACTTCAACATGGTAATGTTAACTAATACCATCCTGGTGCAGGGTCACTGACACTTGTGTAAAGGACTAAGCAAGCAAATTGATTAAAAAATGAGTACATTTTATTTCCAAGTGATACCAATGTGTTTCATGTTATTTTAACCCCCTAAAGTGAATTGGCACCTTTTATTCGCATAAGATGCAAGGTGGAGACTCCATGGTTTGGACTTGATTGCCCAGCACATCCAACAGATGGAGACTTTGGAGGCCAGTTTTACTCAGTTTTTGCAGTATGGCAGGGTGGAGTATCCTGCTAGAAAGAGATTACTACCATTAGGGAACTCCACTAATATAAAGTGGTGTACTTCATCTGCAGCAGTGTTAAAGTAGATAGTATACGTAAAAGTAAAATCCACATGACTTTTAGGACCCAAGGTTTCCCAGCAGAACATTGCCCTAAGCTTCACACTGCTTTCGGTAGCTTGCCTTATGTGCATTGTCCATCCTGTTGCCATCTGTTCAACACGAAAGCAACACACTTGCCCCCAGCTCTTCATGTGGTATAAAAGAAAATGTGATTCATCAGAGCAGTCCACCTTCTTCAATTGCTTTATGGTCCAGGTTTGATGCTCACATGACCACTGTATGTATCTTTTAGTGTTTAACAGGGGTCAAGCACACACTCTGAAAAAACTTTGACTGGTCTATAGTTATGCCACCTCATACACAGCAATCTGCAAAGCACTGTGTGTTCTAACACCTATTCTATCATAGCCAGCATGAACTCTCTTAGCAATTTTGGCTTTCCTGTGGAGTGAGACCACATGGGCTGGCATTCACTCCCCATGCCTGCTCCTGGTTTACTGTATCAAGAACATCCCACAAGACCTGTGTTTTTAAAAATGCTCTGACCCACTTTCAAAGAAAGAAGGAATTTGACTGATATGGCAGCCACAGACGTTTTCTAAATCTTGTTGCCACATTTGATCCTGCTCTATAATATAAAAAAACTTTTTTAAAATCTTGTGACTTATACCTAAAGAAAAAAGCAAAGTGGACAGCTAGCATGATTGCAAACTTTAGGGCTCGGAAACTTTTGGGCAGAAGTATGTACAAAAGGCTCAGTGGTTTGTTGAAGGACTATCATTATTGTGACGTCTCACTTACCCGCTCATGTGCCAAATCAATTAACCCTACTAAAGTGGCGGGGAGGCTGGAACCTCTCAGCTGACACTAGGTGAAAGCGGCATACACCCTGAACAGCCCACCAGACCACCAGAGATCCAACATGCACACAACCAATTACACTCACACCTTGGGGTAATTTGGAACAGCCAATTAGTCTAATGTGCATGTCCTGTGGGGAAAAACCAGAGTACCTGGAGGAAACCAACATAAGCATAGGGAGGACAATCTAAACTCCACACAAAAACAACCAAGCCTGGGACTCGAACCCAGGACCTTCTTGCAGAGAGGTGGACATGTGTCCTTCTGTTTCTTAGGGAGGTGTCTAGGTGATATCTGAAGTATATAATTGGTCTCTCACCATCATTCTGTCAATGTTAACCTCCAGTTTTAACTGTTCCACTGTCTTGCGAGCATCCGCGATCTTGGCCATGTTGTTGGACATTCTGCTTTACACGCTTCTTAGCCTAGATCAATCCTAAGCAGGTGGATCAGATTACTCCTAGGGTCAGAGAAAACAGAAACCTGTAATATTTTGGAGATTATTTGTGCATAGGATCATGTAAAAAATAATTCAGAGCTCCCAAAAAATGTCTATTCTTTAATATATGTCAAAAGGACATGACCACTTAGGGAGAGACATTTCATTGTAACTATATCAAGTTATAATAATCCATTAGTGCATGGAGGAGGTGCCTTTCATTCTATGAGTTCCCCACTATTTATGATTTTTATGATGTGTTCCAGACTGTATTCTAAGTGTGCAATTATTCTAAGCACTATTTACAAAACAATGCATTCAAATCTTAATCAACATTTTTGGGGTGTATAATAATTATTCTTTGTTTTATGATTATTACTTTTTTAGTTAAGTTGTTTTATTTTCACCTTCAAATTTCTAACTGTTCTTTTCCCCCTCCTCTCATTAGAGGCTGGGTGAGGTGGAGCAGCAGTAATTGTTTTGTTGAGGCTGTCTGGGTCTCAGCTGGTCTTATACAGCATGAGGCTCAGTGGGAAAAGAAAGCACAAGTACAGGTATCCTCATGAGGCTTCCAATAAGCTGCTCAGTGTCCCATGTCTTTGACAATTTCCCTTCAGTAACCTTTTGTATTAACTGTAGCTTAAGCTGAGATGAATTATTAACACAGCATTACTGCTTGAGATTTCCGGAGAAAAATCTCTGGTACTGTATTGACTTAATGGGGAGAAATAAATAAAATGAAAATACAACTTAAATTTTTTGTTACAAGTTTATAAGCACAGCCTAAAATCTGGCTTGTATTCTTATTTTCTTATATTATAAATATAAATGTAGCCTAAATTTTCTGCCTAGCTATACATTTAATAATTTTAAAAATATTACAATAATATACAGTGTAATTTGTTTCTCACAGTGCATCATTGTTATCCTTCTTGTCTATCCCTGTTTAAAAAATTTAAACATTTAAAATTTATACACCCAATTATGTATTCAGTATTCTGTAAAATAATAATAATAATAATAATAATAATGATAATAATAATAAAAGAAAAAGAGGGAAAAAAGGGGAAAAATATCTTTAGGTATAGTGATGGACTTACCACAAAGAATCTCCAAGATTGTCCAAGATTCAAACTGCAGAAATTGAGCTTTATTGTTGATTATACGAAGCTCACATTACCAATGTTACAGAAGCAAATGTGGATACACTGAGGAGTTAAGTGGGTAGGAGGGATGGGAAAGGTTGCCTCCTCTCATAATTAGCGTTTATTCCTCCCCCCATATCGGGCTGCATAGGTGAGTCCCAGGCTTCATGTGGCGTGACCTTCTATTGAGTCTAACATTGATGGTGGGGGGAAAATACAGTACTATCATTTTATATATACATGGATAATATGAGCTAATACTATTAGGCAAATTTATCATAAAGAGACAAAAATATGAAATTATACAAAATGTTTTTCAGTTTGATATCAGCTCATTGTTAGATATGTAATCTGTTGGTAAACACTCAATTCAGTGAGTGTTACTATGAGCCTGCGGCTCACCAGAGTCACCAGCGATAGTGTGTTTTTCTGCTCTCCACCTCCAGTTACAGTACAAAACACTCAGGAACCTAAGCATGAATTCACTACCTGTCTAATATGCATGAAGTGTTTCTCACTTACTCACTGGGCGAAGGCAGGATACCCCCTGAACAGCTGACCAGACTATTGCAGGGCCAAAATACACAACCATTGACACTCAGATCGACTCCAAGTGTGATTTGGAACAGCCAATTAGCCTAATGTGCATCTGTTTGAACTGTGGGAGGAAACCAGACTACCAGGATGAAACCCACACAAGCACAGGGAGAACATGCAACCTCCACACAGAAATGCCCATGCCCAGGACTCAAACCCAGGACTTTCTTGCTATGAGGTGGACATGCTGAACACTACAACAGACTGAAGTTTTTTTGTTAAAGTAAACTTAGAAAAGACAATGAAAATAAACAACTGAGTAGTCTCTAACTGGATCTAAGAATTAACGAAACCTATCAGAGAGCTCGTTCTTTGTCACCCGCAAGGAAATTGACAAAAACCTCAGATCATTTTGTCACTCGTCTCACAGCTCTTCAGCAGTGTTACTGGAGTTGGGGATCTCTCCACAGGGGTCTGAATTCCACCTCCGGACTTTAATGTCAGCTGCCTCATTAGCCACTCTTTTCATTTATCTATTGGTCTACACACAGCAAGGAGTGGAAGAGGGCTACAGGGAAGTCACACAACTCGGCTGGATTCCTTACACAAGCCTAAACATCCATAGGCTCTCAAAAATAACCACCTATTTTTCATACCTCACATCCCATTTACATGAATAAAACAATTTTCATGATGTTTGTAATTAGGCAGGATTTTTAGTTAGAGTTTCTTTTGGAGCTATCAGCTAAAGAAGCATCCAGAATTTATTTCAGATTGCAAATAAAACAGATTTAATGTTTAATTCAATGTAAAAACATTAAAGCCTGCACATTTTAATTTAACAAGTTGCACAATTACTTTATTGGATTTTTCCAGTGATTTTAGGTCACTATTCTTCTGCCTGCTTCAGCTGCATCTAGCACACGCAGTAATACGCAGAGATGTCGTTGTCCCAGTTTCCGAACAAGCCCTGCTGTACATCTTTGAGGCGGTATGTGATGCCAGAAGAAAACTTCCTCTTGTTTCCATTCTTCTTGACGCGAGACCACACAGTCAGAGAGCACAGCCTGTTCACCACCAGAGAAGATATGCGGTTGTTCCAGAGCCATGGAATGATTGGGACATCGTCATCGGGATAGGCATCGATGTACTTTCCTCCACAGCTTTGTTCATAATAGTAGTGACTATCTTCAAACATGCGAGCGCAGATCTTCTTGCCCTCATCATCTTTCAGGGAGTTCGGGTCTGGGCACTGAGCATTCAGGCCCAGGAAACATAGAGCGCAGAGAAGCAGAACAAAATCAACCTTCATGGTTTCTGTGTGTTCAAGCTGTGAGTGGTTTAATCCATGCTTTTATACACAGAGCTGTCATAACTGGTCAGTGTGTGAATATCAACAGATGGGATGAAGGATATTCATGGGAATTTTGACATATTGTTTATGGTGCATTAAGTACATACACGTCTATGAAAACTAAGGACATCTTAACCTTTCATCCTTCTCAATATAATGCATCCAGATAAAGGTGATATACTCCAATAAATAAACAAATAAATAAATATATAGTATTTACATTTTGCAGTCGTTCCCATAATTGAAAGACAAACATACAAAAAAAAAGATCAGTCATAATAAAAAAGTATGTACTATTACACACCTTCAATTCCATAAAATTACAATCAGGTTTTCCAGACTGGGTGTCACAGATTAGAACCACCTGCAGGTGGAACCTGTTTTATTTAAACCCTGCGTCTAGTGTCTGGTGTTCTCTTTGCAACTGAAGTGTGTAGTGTCATCATGTCAAAATCTTTAAAGCTCTCTAAGGCATCCAAATAAATGCTTGTGGAAGCTTAAGCCTGATCTCTAAAGATCTTTATATTATTTCAAATAAATAATTTCACATCAATGAAAATTATCTGCAAGGGGCATGGATTTCAAATAACTGCTAATTTGTCCAGGGCTGGATGCAAGTTCAACCAATTCAGTAAAGGGTTATTTCTACTGTCTTCTGAGTCCAAGGGTGTACCTACTTTCTCCTCAGAAGAAGATAACATTCCATGATATTTTTTTCTTGATTAAATAATGAAAGGCAGATTTTTTTGAGTATTTCAGAAATACAGGCTGACCCAATAAATCCTCCAACATTGCAATGTTAAATGGGAAAAAATGTTAAAGACAAATTATTATTTGCACACAACACTTCATTCCGTACAGTTTTTATTATTCATTCATTCAGTTTCTGAGGCTTTTAATTCTAATTTGGACCACGGGGAGGCTGGCACCCATCTCAGCCAACTCTGGGCGAGGGCGTGGTACACCCTAGACATGCAAGGCCATCGCAGGGCCAACAGTCACACAATCATTCGCACTCACACTCACACCTAGGGGTGATTTGGGACAGCCAATAAGCCTACTGTGCATGTCTTTGGACTGTGGGATGAAACCGGAGTACCCGGAGGAAACCTACACAAGCATGGGGAGAACATGCAAACTCAACACAGAAATGCCCGAGTTGGGGAATCGAACCCAGGCTTTCTTGCTGTGAGGCGGGCGTGCTAACTACTACGACACTGTGCCACCCAGATTTTATTAATCATATTTTAAAGATGATCCTCCAAATAGTGGCTGTCGTTGTCTATACAAGCTTGGAGGAGATTTTTAAAGGCTGCCATAATTTGATGGGTCATGTCGGCGTAACAGCAGCGATCTCCTGCTGAATAGCACCCTTAAGGGCTTCAAGAGTTTGGGGTTGATGAATATACACATGTGATGTAAGATAGCCCCTCTGAAAAAGAGGTCAGGGGAACGGGCCAGCCACCCAACATTGCCACACATTTCCCTCAGCACTACCAATGATCTTCGAGCTGTGTGTGTGCCGTAGCTTCATTTTACTGAAACCGAAAGTCGAGTTCTACAAGCTCAAGGTGTTCAAGTTGGGGTTAGGCTACCAACAAACCTTAGCACTGCGTCTCTGAAATGTGAGAGATTTGTTGTGTCACGCTGTATTTTACATGTTTCTGTAGGCACTGAATTAAAGATGGAGAAACATTTATTGATTCAAATATGTTGAATAAAAACAACAATTTCTTTGAAATGTATTTATATTTTCATTTGAATGTAGATGAACGTATAGAATATATTTGTTTAAACTACTCCATAAATACTTTCTGACTCTGATTTTTCTTTTCATACAATTATTTTAAAACAATTGTGGAATTATTGCTCAAAATAACTTTATCCATCCATTATGTACACCATTTATCCATCAGGGTCACAGGGTAAGCTCTAGACAATCCCAGCTGGCTTTGGGGAAGAGGCAGGGCACACTGTGAATAGGACGCAAGCCTACTGCAGGACTAACACACACACACACACACACAACCATTCACATTGATATACACACTTTTTGTCAATTTAGAGTAGCCAGTTGTTGTTGTTGTTGATGTTTAAAAAATCTTACCAAGTAAAATCTAGCTTTAATATAAGAAAATTGTACTATTGTATCTGTTTATTAGATTGTTTTTAAACAAGATCTTGGCAGCACGGTGGCGTAGTGGTTAGCATGTCCACCTCACAGCAACAGGGTATTTGGTTCGAGTCCCAGGCTTGAATGTTTCTGGTTGGAGTTTGCATGTTATTCCCATGCCAGAGGATTACCTCTGGCACACAGGTTTCCTCCCACAGTCCAAAGACATGTCCATTAGGTTAATTGGCTGTTCCATATTGCCCCAAGGTGTGAGTTTAAATAGCTACAAATTAAATAGATTTAACGAAACAGATTTAGTGAAAAACATATCCGTTGAAAAACATTTAACAGCCACAACTAGTAGCTCAGAGACATGGCACTTTACATAAAATAGTTACAGAGCCAACTAAGGCTGCCATTTGAATGCACCCTATGACATTATTATTATTATTGTTGTTGTTGTTGTTGTTGTAAAATCTAGCTTGAATTTTAAAAAAATCTACTAATACTTCTGTGTATAGAATTGTCTTTAAACGTGATTAGCGAGTATATTTCTATATCATTTCAGTCCTTTTCAGATAATGGTATTGATTTCAAATATTTATTTCTGGGGACAAAAAAAAATTTAATTTGCCAGTACAGCACTGTGGCATAGTGATTAGGCTAGGCGTGTCCGCCTTTGAACCCTAGGCTCAAGTATTTCTGTGTGGAGCTTGCATGTTCTCCGTGTTTGTGTGGGTTTCCTCCAGATACTCCATGGGGGAACCCCTTTCCACTCCAAAGACATGCTTATTAGGCTAACTGGCTGTTCCAAATTGCTCTCGGTGTGGATGTCAGTGTGAATGATTGTGTGTGTATGTTGACGTGATGGTCTGGTGATGAGCTGTAATATGACCAGAAAGAGTTTAAAGGTCTTATACATACTGTTAGACATGTCTTATACATATTAGACATGTTTTCCTTTATTTAAGATGTCTTATTTTTCATGGTGGATGACTATCAATATTACAATTGTTTTGTTTTTTGATTGATAAAATGTCTATGGACTTTTAAAAAACTGCCAATTTTTCTAACTTATTTACTTGAATAAACATTTCTGTGATGTTTGTAATCAAGCAGGATTTCTAGTTTTTAGTTTTCTAATTTTTAGTGTTTCTTTTAAATGTATATCAACTAGAGAAAGAGCCAGGCATCAATTCAGATGCAAATGAAATGAATTTAATGTTTAATTCAATTTAAAAACATTTAAGTCTGCACAATTTAAATTTACCAGGATGCACAAGTCATTTGTTTGGGGTTTTTTCAGTCATTGCTTGATTTTCAGTCTCTCTTCCCCTGCCTGCTTCAGCTGCATCTAGCACACGCAGTAATACGCAGAGATGTCGTTGTCCCAGTTTCCGAACAAGCCCTGCTGTACATCTTTGAGGCGGTATGTGATGCCAGAAGAAAACTTCCTCTTGTTTCCATTCTTCTTGACGCGAGACCACACAGTCAGAGAGCACAGCCTGTTCACCACCAGAGAAGATATGCGGTTGTTCCAGAGCCATGGAATGATTGGGACATCGTCATCGGGATAGGCATCGATGTACTTTCCTCCACAGCTTTGTTCATAATAGTAGTGACTATTTTCAAACATGCGAGCGCAGATCTTCTTGCCCTCATCATCTTTCAGGGAGCTCGGGTCTGGGCACTGAGCATTCAGGCCCAGGAAACATAGAGCGCAGAGAAGCAGAACAAAAGCAACCTTCATGGTTTCGATGTGTAAGAGCTATGAGTGGTTTAATCTAGGCTTTTATACACCAAACTGTCACTCATAACTGGTCAGTGTGTGAATATCAACAGATGGGTTGGAGGATATTCATGGGAACTTCAACATATTGTTCATGAACTATTAAACTCTTTGATAAATACTTTATTTTTTAGGCAGGTTTTTCCAGACATCCTACCACTATACAGGCATTTTAAGCTGAAATGCAGCAATGGAAGCAACCCAAAAAAGGTGGGACGTTCTTTAAATTTGAATAAAATTAAAACTAAAAGACTTTCAAATCACACGAGCCAGTATTTTATTTACAACAGAACATAGATAACATAACAAAAGTTTATACTAAGAAATTTTGTGAGACCAAATGGGCTAATTTCAAGTTTGACCTGATTGAAATGACTCTGATTAACCCTAAATAAGGCTCAGCTGTTCTAGTCGGCTCTGGTAGCATGTCTGTCTCACAGCAAGAAGATCCTGGATTTGAGTCCCAGGCTTGACAAGGGCACTGCTGTGTGAAGTTTGCATGTTCTCTGTGCTTGCGTGGGTTTCTTCCTGGTAGTCTGGTTACTTCTTACAGTCCACAGACATGCACATTAGGCTAACTGGCTGTTGACTAAAAACAGGAGTCAATGTGAGTGTAAATGGTGTTCAGTGTGTACCCCGCTTTCACCGAGCCGCCTTGAATAGTCTCTAGCCTCCCCGCAACACTAGTAGGATTAAGTGAATTGACAGATGAATGACTGATTTAATTAATTAATGGCTTTAATCAACACTAACAATGTATTTCATTGCTTAACTGCATACAGGGCTGTAATTTTTTAACCACATAACAGTTATAGAGAAATTCACACTCTATAAAAAAAGAAAAAAAGATCACAAATGCAAGCGGCTGAAATGAGCTTTCTTTGCAGGGTGGCGGGCCTTCCCTTAGACATAGGGTCAGAAGCTCAGCCATGCGGGAGGAGCTCGGAGTAGAACCGCTGCTCCTTTGAGTTGAGAGGAGCCAGTTGAGGCGACTCGGGCATCTGATTAGAATGCCTCCTAGGTGAGGTGTTTCGGGCATGTCCAACTGGGAGGAGACCCCAGGGTCAACCCAGAACATGCTGGAGGGACTACGTCTCTCATCTGGTCTGGGAACACCTCAGTGTTCCCCCGGAAGAGCTGAAGGAAGTGGCTGGGGAGAAGAACGTCTGGACCTCACTGCTTAGGCTGCTGTCCCCGCGACCCGACCAAACAGAAGATGATGATGATTACCCAGACCTGTGTATAAGCTTAATAAAACATTTTGCCTTGTGATATTATTGCATCACACTGTCCTGTCCTTGAATATTTGTAATAGGAACCATCAATTCATGTTTTATTCTTTCCTTTCTAAGCTTTTATTTGATACTTGACAGAAGTGTGCTTGTATTCTCACCTCACTGTAGTCACCTGTGTGTATTACAGGTTTATAGCAAAGTAAAGTTACCTAAACCTTAATACCTGTCACAATTTTCTCACAGTTCACAGTACTGCAGATAGTAATGGAAATAGGACATTATCAGAACTCCAAGTAATCAAGCACTTTGGTTAATGTACACTGTGTTTCTATTTATTTTATCTTTGTGAAGGTGATAGATCTGTTCTGACTTTTACGTCTTGTTTTAATTGTCATAATTTACTCAGTGTTTTATATACTTTGCAGTTGCACCTATTACAATATATACATTATTTACATTATTACCTCTAAGTATGCACACACACACACACACACACACACACACACACACACACACACACACACACACACACACACACACACACA
>JAOUQZ010000019.1:12646554-12657840 GCA_028564935.1 Neosilurus hyrtlii
CACACACACACACACACACACACACACACACACACATACATACATACATACATACATATATATATATATATATATATATATATATATACATGCATACATGGGGAGAACATGCAAACTCCACACAGAAACACCCAAGCCTGGAAAACACAGGCCCTCTTGATAACTACTGTGCCACTGTGCCGCCCTTCAAACAATAATAATAATAATAATAATAATTTTAAAAATATATAATAAAAATAATAAAAATAATAATAATAATAATAATAAAATCAATCCCAGATGGTCTTTGCACTGTTTAGGGTAAAAAACAAGACAAAAACAGAAACAACGACACTTTTTTCACTTCTTTGAATGAGTTTCGGCTAAACCCCAATGTGCTAAATGTCAATATGGAGAGGACACACAGACTTATAACCATATCCTTCGTGAGTGCCCACTAAAAGCCAATTGCTCACATAAAAACCTAAAGCAGGCGAATGATACTGATTGCCCGTAGATTCAGAGATGGCATGACAAGCCACGATGATAATGAATGAGTTTTAAAAATTATGTCATGGGGCACACGTGGCCACTCTCAGCCTTCTAAAATTTACAAATAAATCATGAAACTCAATTTTAGTTTGTTTTTCTTATGTTTTCATGTAGTATATACTAAAACAATTAATCACTTCAGGCTCAATAGATGTCACTGTTTAGTCTCTGGTAAGTCTGTTGGGCTTTTTATCCCTGAGCCTAGTGGCTCATTACACCGTGGTAATGGTGGCTCAGGGGCCATTCACTCTGAATAAGGGTGTCTTACCCCGGTTTCTGTAGAGTGAAGTGACTAGGAGTTCAACTCCTCCTGGATGGGAGTCTAACGGGGCTGTTTAGAGAGCAATTCACTTTGCCTTCAGTAAGCAATTGTTATTCATTCATTTTCTGAATTCTTAGGGTCGCGAGGATGCTGGCGCCCATCTCCGCCGACTCCGGGCGAGGGCAGAGTACACCCTGGACAGCTTGCCAGACCATCACAGGTCAGAAACATGCTGACGGCTATGCAGCCTCCTCTCAACGAAAATCAGCAATGTTTCTTTTACATGCCTCCCACCATAGACAGTGAGAGACACGGCCGGCATCTGATACCCAGTTAGCTGCACTGGGGGGGCAATTGTTATAAATACAAAAATAAATTACAACACTTACACCCTGCCAGATGGGAAACCACTCACTCATTCACTCATTGGCTGAACCGCTTAATCCTACCAAGGTCATGTGGAGGCTATAGCCTATCTCAGCCAACACTGAGCAAAGCCAAGGAACACCTTGAACTGCTCGCCAGATCATCGCAGGTCCAACACACACAACATCTCACATCTAGGGGCAATTTGGAACCACCAATTAGCCTAATGTGCGTGTCTTTGGACTGTGGGAGGAAACCTGAGAACCTGGAGGAAACCCACACAGTGATACCATGTAAAAGTCCTTGTTGCTGTGCCGCCCTCCTGGAAAACCAGAGAGAAAATAAACTGGATAAAGAAAGTAAATATTAAAATCAGTATTGAACAATCAAGTGGACAAAAAAGGTGGCAGTAATGTTACATTGTGGATACCAGCTACAGAAGAAGAAGAAGAAGAAGAAGCGTTGGGAAGGAAGTGACGTTGGTGTGACGCTGTTTCCTGTGTTGTTGTGGCGCGGGAAGATCTGATCCAGTTCCTGCTATCATCATGGACGTGGAAATGAAAGAAGCTGATGGCGAACAAAACCCAACAGACGCACAGAAACATAGAAAAGAAGAAGCCACAAAGTCTTTAGCAAACACTTACGAACTTCCCTGGTAATGTTAGCATCTGGTTGTGTTATTATATCAATGTAAACAAATGCAGCTAATACTGTTAGCTTGTAGCAGCTTGTAGTATCTAACAGTAAAACTAGTAGTTCATTAGCATGGTGGACCTCTCTTATAAACATAAGATAAACAGTACAGTAAACAACTCTGCTCTGTTATAACTGGAGTTTTCCTTGCTATCTGTTTAGGGTTGAAAAATACAGACCACTGAAGCTGAATGAAATAGTTGGAAATGAAGAAACTGTCAGCAGACTGGAGGTGAGCCCGGAAGCTAATGTAGCTAACTAACACAGTGACATCATTTTAACTGCTGTTATACTGCAGGGAGAGCTGTTTAAGTAAGGATTTAAACACAAGTCACTGACAAGGTTGTGTGATGTTTCCTGGTGTAAAGCAACTTATCACTGAAGTGGGTTATTTTTAAGTGAGATCACATCATTAAAGTTTTTTTTTTTCCTTTTTTTTTGTCTCTTTTACGTAAACATGTTATGATTTTTGTCTTCTTGAACTTACATTTTTGTGCATCAAGTTTAAATAATTGTTCCATCATCTGTACTTTTTCCACTTTTGTCTTAATCTCAAGCATAAAGTCTTTAAACATCAAGTCCTCTGCCCTCAAGTCTTTCCAGTGTCAGAAAATACTCTGACGGTAACATAGGATGAACACTGGCAAGTCTTTACATAAAAGTTAGTTATAGAGTAATTATCATTTTAAGTACGTTTACAGAATTTGGCAGGCGTCCTTGTCCAGGGCGACTTACATTTTTATCTCATTCATACAACCGATCAGCTCAAGGGCCCAACAGTTGCAGCTTTGAAATACAGGGGCTTTAACCCCTCCACCACTGCGGTACGTGTTATATTTTTGGTCATTCATTAATCCTATGCAATTAGCTGGAATTCCCTCACTTAAAGGAATCAATGAATGACCATTAACTTATCTGGCTCTTTGAATGGCAGAAAAACGTGGGAGCTTATAAAGAAATAAAATGAGAGCAAATGTTTGGTGCTTTCTGCTGGATAAAGAAAAGCTTTTTTTTTGGCTAGTTTCTTTTTGGTGGTAGAAAAATTAAAAAAAATTATCACCTGGGCTGTGTTGAAACTATTATTTGGTGAAACTGTCAACTTTTGCAAAATGTATAAGCTCCAATGTAATGATTGTTAATTTTACCCAGTCACTGAGCCAGCACTCTTCGATTCTCTAATGTTTTAAACAGGTGTTTGCAAGAGAGGGAAATGTCCCCAACATCATTATTGCTGTAAGTAATAATTTATTTTAAATTTCTCTTAATAGTTAATAGCATCACAGTAGAATATTCATTAATGACTGTGCTCTTAGGGACCTCCTGGCACTGGGAAAACCACAAGCATTTTGTGTTTGGCAAGAGCTCTTCTGGGCCCAGCAATGAAGGATGCTGTGCTTGAGCTGAATGCCTCAAATGATCGGTAACTACCTCAAGACTTGAGTCTGAACTCAGTGCTGGAAATATCTGGGAATATTACATACATGTTCTCATGCTAGTAGATCAGAATGTCAGTAGTGTAAGAATGCTGTCAGGTTAACCCATGTTAGAGAGCAAGAAAAAAACTCCACACACACACTCACTAGTAGAGTGGGTTTTTTTTGTTTGGGGTTTGTTTTTTTTTGGTTTTTTTTCTTTTATTTATTTATTTATTTACAGTGTAAGCTTTGCATCTTCACCTTTTTGTGCTTGATTTTCTCAGCTGCTGTATTATGTGTTTGCTTGACATTCTCAGTTCAAAATATTTGTTTAGCATATCCCCATACTTACGTTGCCTTGTAATCATCTGTTGGCTTTTAAGACAATATTGACTACTCACTTGGCTGTTAAAGAGAAAATATTAAAGATTGTGGGGAAAGATTGTTTGGGCAATATATCCCTAAATTCTCACAGTTCTTGTCTCCAATCAACTTAATATAGTGAGGATTCTAATTTAGCCTTAGTCGAGAAATGAAAATGAAATTCCTAATTTTTATAAAAATTTCTCTTTTCCGTTGTAGATTTGTTTTCCTTCATGAAGCTGATCTTTGTGTGGAATTACCTTGAAAGAGAAAGTTGTTGTTTATGTTGTTTTAGAGGTATTGACGTTGTCCGAAACAAGATCAAGTTGTTTGCCCAGCAAAAAGTTACTCTTCCCAAAGGACGACACAAAATCATCATTCTGGATGAAGCTGACAGGTAAAAACACCTGGCAACCACAACCTTCTACTGTATATGTTTATTTAGAGGTGATGGCACTAGAGGTGTTATAGAAAAGTGACTAATGCAAATAGGGTTTTTTTTGTTTGTCTGTTTTTTATTTTTTGGGGGGTAGTATTTTTATTTATTTTGGCAAATTTTTAAATTTGTGTCAGTGTTGTGCGACTCCACATGCAAGTGAATATTTCGTGGCTTAAATACGTATATCACGCGACAAAAATCTCCTGTTCTAAGTCAGTCGTGTTTCGTTTGCTTTTTGTTCTCAAACCAGTTCCTTTGTATTTGTGTGTTACTAGCGTGGACAGAATGCCAATAAAATACGAATGATGAAAGGTTATACAGTATACAATTTTCCTTGCAAATGAAAAATAAATAATTTGTGAACAACACAACACTGCGACCTTCACACAAGGTGCGGACTTTTTAAGAAGAGTTTGAGACTATTCTGCGTCCGAGCCAGGCGGCCGAAATGCGATGCCACGAATGTCATGTGACAAATTGTGAGAATGATAAGCGACAGCTGCAAATTGCCATTCGGGTCAGTCTCTTTTCTATTGCACCACTAGTGTGATCACCCTCTTAAGGACATTAAATTATGTATAAGAGGAGTATGCTTACAAATATTGTTGTTTCTGAAATAAGCATGACTGATGGAGCACAGCAAGCTCTGAGGAGAACAATGGAGATCTATTCAAAGACCACCAGATTTGCTTTAGCCTGCAATGCATCAGATAAAATAATAGGTGAGCCATTTGTCCAAATCAAAGGTTATTAAGCTGAAGCCAGCTTCATGAAGTCTTATATCTATAACCCCACATTTGCCTCTGTGACTCTGGTGTGTTCCTGTAGAGCCAATCCAGTCACGCTGTGCAGTTCTGCGTTACAGTAAGCTGACGGATGAACAGATCCTGATGCGGTTGATGGAGGTGGTGGAAAAAGAAAGCCTGCACACCAGCAACGATGGACTGGAGGCTATTATCTTCACTGCCCAAGGAGATATGAGACAGGTTGCTGAGCCCCAAGTTTGCTAATGTTTTGAATAGTTTTAATGGAGAAAATGTAACAGATTCGTCCACTAAAATTAACAGAACATGACAGGAGTTTAAGGTTTATAATAGAAATCACTCACAACTTTTCTTTATTGTTTGACTTAAAGTCTTCAGCAGCCTTTACCCATGCATTTATTTTCTAAGCCGTTTAATCCTAATTAGGGTCGTGGGGAGGCTGGCGCGCATCTCAGCCGACTCTGTTGAAGGTGGGGTTCACCCTGAACAGATCATTGCAGGTCCAGCACAAATACAGCCTTTCACTCTTAAGGGACCATTTGGAACAGCCAATTAGCCTACTGTGCATGTTTTTGGACTGTGGAAGAAAACTGGAGTACCTGAAGGAAACCCGCGCAAGCACTGGGTGAACATGCAAACTCCACACAGAAACGCCCGAGCCCGCGACTCGAACCCAGGTTGTTGTGAGGCGGACGTGCTAATCACTGCACCACCATGCCGTATTTTAATTTGGTTAAAATATTTTATTCAAATATTTCTTGTAGTGACATTTTAATCACTTAATAATGATTAATAATCATAATAATAATCAATAATCAAGGAATATACACCTTAAGTTACTAAAAGACACAAAAACTCCTGTTTTCTGTTTGATCAGGACTATGTGGGTGTGTCATACTAAATGATGATTGACAACAACATTTCCCCACAACCTAAATCACCTAAAACACCACTAGTGCTAGAAAAAGATAAATGTAAGTCCAAATGGAGATCTAATATTATCCACATATTTCCTGGGGGGTGCATCAGCTGTTGATCCAGATGGCTGCCCCTCAATGTTAATTAGATTTTTATTTATTTTTACATTTTTTTTTTTTTTTTTGCTGTTTGAAAAGAGTAGACTGCACTGCCGTCAGCGTGTTTCTGCCCTTCGATGGCCTGGTGAGCTGTCCAGAAAGTAATCTACCCTCGCCCAGAGTCTGCTGAGATGGGCGCCAGCCTCCCCGCAACCCTAATTAGGATTAAGCGCTTCAGAAAATGAATGAATTCATGTCTTTGGCTAATTCATTACAGTTGAGGTACAAATAAACATTTGACTTGTACATTTAGAGATATATATATATATATCATTTTAAAGGTTTTTTGTGTGTTAAACATTAAATACAAGCAGTATTGACTTTGTTATTGTTGTAACATATCATTGTGTGTCCAGGCACTAAACAACCTGCAGTCCACCCATTCTGGATTTGGTTATATCAACAGTGAAAATGTGTTCAAGGTAAACTGATTACCCCAACTGCAGTAAATAATTGACTGAAACATGCAACCTCTCCAACAGAGGATTTTACCTCTTCGTTATAGGTATGTGATGAGCCACACCCCCTGCTGGTTAAAAACATGCTTGAACACTGTGTCAGCGGCAACATAGATGAGGCTTACAAGGTACTGATAAAACGTGTTTCTGTAAATATTAATAGGAACATGCGCTTGAAGTAAACATGCTCATGCAGCATATTAATTGGTTCTATATTCCCATTCATTAGATAATATCACAGCTTTGGTCACTTGGCTATTCTCCTGAAGATATAATAGGAAACATCTTCAGAGTGTGTAAGACGTTCCAAATGCCAGAGTACTTGAAACTGGAGTTTATCAAGGTAAATCATGTTTGTTTGTTTGTTTGTTTGTTTGTTTTTCTTCAGTTATTGTTTGTTGTAAACTGCACACAAAAATTATGAACAGATTTGGATTAATTTTTTTGGAGGGTTGGAGAACGACCCAAGTGACACACTATTAGATTTTGGTGGTGATCTGGGGATTTTTTTATGTAGATCTCAAAGATCTATAGAGAGAAACTTCTTTGCTGAATCTTATACTTGACTCCATATGAGCTTCATGAAGCTTGTTTTAAATACTTGTCAGATTTTTTTTGTGTAGTATATCTGTATATAAAAATATTTTAATTTGCCATAAATGTCTCATTTAAGATGTTTTTGTGCCATTGTAATGTATATCGAACTATACTGTAAGTTTAGTGTGCTTTTATTAGCTCCTGCTGTCACTGAATTTGAGCAGATCCTGCGCTTTAGTGATGGGTTCTGACTGTCCATACAATTTGTTACTGCAATAACTTTAGAAGGAAATGACATAGGTTCACCAAATTTAGTGTATGGGTCCCCCTCTGCGGTGAATAGGCTGGGATTGTATATGGGTTACCTTGACCTTGTTTCAAGGTCACTTTTTCTATATACAGCTTGTCAAGATTTGTTAGTGTGATATCTTTGGAAGGAAATGGTAGATGGGTTCCTCTTAGGAAAGTATATATGGGTAACCTTGCTCTCTTTTCATGGTCACAGCTGTGAAGTTGATAGATTTGTCTATATTTGACTTTTCAAGGCTTGTTAGTGTGATAACCTTGATAGGAAAACACAGAGGATCACCAAATGACCAGATGTTGCACGGGTTGCCTTCTGGAAGACTTTTTCACAAGTATTCTCAAATTGTCATGCCAGTGGAAGCGTCTGGACATGTATGGTCTGTTTTTATACCCTCTACAAACAAAGTTTGGGGGTATATAGGAATCACCCTGCATGTCCATCTGTCCGTGGAAGCTTATGAGCACGACTTCTCCTGTTGGGTAGATTCTGATGAAACTTTATAGTTGTAGTGTACCACCTGCATGTATGCATGAAGTAATGTAGTCCCGGTCTGATGTTTTGAAGGGGAGATCATTTATCTTCATTATATTTTGAAGTCCACCCGTAGTCATACAAGGCGGTTAGGTCATGTTGCAGGTGGGGGGAATACTGTATTGAGTTTACTCACAATTCTTGTTTATGTTGTAATGGATTCCTTATTATTTCCCACTTGGTGTAGTAAATAAAACCCAGATTTGGAATTGGTTAAATTGTTAGCTTGTTGAACTTGTCTTTTTCAGGAGATTGGATACACCCACATGAAGATAGCAGAAGGAGTAAACTCTCTCCTCCAGCTTGCTGGACTGTTAGGACGTCTGTGCAGTAAGACTGCCGCACCCGAAGCCAGTTAAAGCCTCAAGCTTCATACTCAGCACTTGCACTGCAGTATAAACCTGTCAGTAAAATAGTATGACTACAATTAAATGTAAATAGTTGAACTCCTCAATAAAAGTTTTTTTTTTTTTAACCCCCTCACTTATTCATCTGTTGCTTTTGCACGTAGACCCGCTCTTTCTTTTTGTGGTTTTGAAGTGATTTCCCCTTTGTTCACATAACACACCTTAACCAGTAAACGCTTGAATCGAAACTTATCATAGCAAACATATCTGATATGTAGTTAATTATATTTATATACTATCTTTCAGAAGACTGGGCTCACCCCAAAAAACATTTTATGAAAACACTAACTTGCATCCATCAACTAACCTGAAAAATGCATTTGAAATACAGTCAATTTAACCAAAAATTCAAAAAAAGTTCTTTCTTGAAAAAATTTTGTCCTTGAAACTAAAATCCCCCATTTTCAGCTGTCACAGCCTTGCAGACCTTTTCTCATTCTATCTGTCAATTTGTCAAGGTAAGATGAACAAAGTTTGGCCAGTGCTTCCTGAAGCACTGTTCACATGTTGGACTGGCTTGACGGACACTTTTTGCATACAATATGGTCAAGCTGCTCCCACAACCGATCAATCAGGTTAAGAGCTCGTGACTGCGCTGGTCACTCCATAGTTGACTAAATGCCAGTTGACTCCTTTAAATAGTTCTTGCTTAGTTTTGTATGTTTTGGGTCATTGTTCTTTTGTAGGATGAAAGTAACTCCAATCAAGTGGCATTCACGGGGTATGGCTTTGCAAAATGCAGTGCTTCCTTGTTCATGATCCCTTTTACCCTGTTCAGCTCTCCCACTTTACAACCACCAACACACCCCCAGACCATCATATTTCCCCCACCATGTGTGAGAGATGGTGCCATACACGCCTCCATCATATTTACCTTTTATTTTGTGCCTTGCAAATGTTTTTCTTTGTAACCCAAACTTTTGAACAGTAGTGTGTGTAAACATATGTTGCATATGTTTATGCTGAAATGCATTGAATTCTGATCTTTTTCTTATTGGTCATTTTTTTCGCCATTCATTTATTTGAGCTGGTTTTTAACAGGTTCTTAAAGGTGTTGTTTCATATCACAGTTATTTTAAAATACACCTCTTTGCCCCAGAGCTGACCTCACTGTCTATAGTTGCTTTGTTAAGAAATAAGACTGAGCTCAGTAGGGAGCTTTTGAATACATCACATTTAAAAATAACAAAATGTAACTGATAAATTCAAACATCATAATTCCAAACTGACCTAGTTCAGCCAGAACACGTTGATGGTATTAACTTCTTAGAAATGAGTCAGCAGTTTGGTAGTAAATCTGGAGAGGCCATTAAATACATTCTGCATTTAGATTTGCACATTTATAGTTGCACGGCTTCAGAATATTGGTGCTTTTTTATTTGTGCTGGGTTTGTTCATGTTGAATTAATATAAGTAGCCATGTTCTGATTTATTTATTTATTTTGCTCAACTCAAGATGCTGTACAGTTTCTTTTAAGTAGGTGTAGTTCAAGTTCTATTACCTTAATGAACAGAAACCTCTGCAGTTCTCTATATCTGAATTTCATCATTAAACACCCCTGAGTCATCAGCTTTAATTACTAGACTCTGATTGTTTGGGTAGCTCCATGAACAGGATTGAAAAATAATTTAACTGAATGCCATGTTGTGCTAATAACAACAATACTAATATTAATAATTATTATAATGTCATAATTATTTCATACTTTTTCAGTATACTTAAATCACAGACGTGTTGTGAATGCTCAAATCTTTGTCTCGATATACAAATAGTAATTAATATGGCATAAATTTACAGCACAGGTCACCACATATAAAAATATGAATTAGCATTAGCAACTTTACAAAGCAGTGTTTGATTGTTTATTCTAAAATTCCATTATAACTTAATTCTGGTTACTGTGGAGATACAGTATTGATGTACACCAAACCCTGTACTTGAAAAAAAAAAAATTGCAGGAAAGTTACAGACATTAAAAATGTGTACATGGCTTCATGTAATATATTCAAATGATATTAATTATATATTACATTACAATATTAAAAAGAAATGTTTAAAAAATGTTAATTACTATTCCTACCTAATTCAGGAAGAGATTGTTTTCAATGTAGTGACACTAAAAGCATAAATTACGTTTAATTTTCATAAATTACATTTATATATATTTCTATTTCATAAAAAGAAATTTTGCTTACGTTTCACAGAGTTACATACCTTTATTACATGGAAAAATGTACAAATAGTTAAAAGAACCATATCTAAAGCATAAAACATTAAATTAGTTTACAATGCATTCATTTTGTGTAATTAAATATGCCAACCCCTCTCTTTTTTCCAATAAATAGATATTTATTCATGTATTTGTTGTGTTTGCGTTGACGTAATCTGGCTCATCTGTTAGAAAGATAAAGGGTAAATGTAAGCATGGGTGTATTATGATCCATCAATATCAGAACCGTAAACATAAGGTTGAAACAGTGCCCTTTAGTTTCAAGTTTATTTGTCATATACAGGTAACAATTAAACATCACTACTGGCAATGAAATTCTTGGACTCAGAGCCCCCTCGAAATTGTACTTAAGAAACAAATATTGAACATAAATTTAGCACTAAGAAAAATAAAAATACAAGTAAGAATAAAACTTTTCCTTACCATCGTCGTCTTGTTCAATGTTGTGCAGGAATTCTGTGTTTTCATAATCGTAACTATCTGTTACCACATGGGGAGGAAAAAGATTTTTTCACTGGTTTCAGATAAAACTAATTCCACATAAAAAAAAAAATAATAATAATAATAATACATAAAAATAACAAGGTGTGTATGTATATAAATATATATTTTTTCTTTTAATCATATTTATGTAACAGATAAATTGTATAGTGTGTCTGTACATGTGTATGTATATATATAAATATATATATATATATATATATATATATATATATATACACATACACATGTACACACACACTATACAATTTATCTGCTACATCAATATGATTAAAAGAAAAAGAAATACACACACACACATATATATATATATTTTTTCATACATATATGTGTGTGTGTGTGTGTGTGTATATATATATATATGTGTGTGTGTGTGTGTGTGTGTGTGTGTATATATATATATAT
>JAOUQZ010000019.1:12657940-12670766 GCA_028564935.1 Neosilurus hyrtlii
TGTGTGTGTGTGTGTGTGTGTGTGTGTGTGTGTGTGTATATATATATATGTGTGTGTGTGTGTGTGTGTGTGTGTGTATATATATAATATGTATGTCAGTTAAGAAACCGTATAATACACAAAACCCCATCTCTCAGATAGAAAACATACCAAAGGTTGCCGGGTTTTTATAAGTAGATGCAACAATAAAATCTTGTAGAACAACTGATGCTGCTTCTGCAGGATGTTCATTAAAAGCTACAGCTGCACACAGTGTGTTAACTACACACATCAGGCCTGAGACTACTGTGCAAAACAAAGTGCCACCACACCAGCTATTTATCATTGTTTCATTTATTACTGATTCTCTGTGCCCTCGACTTGCGCACAGCACTCTCTCAATGTACTGTTTACATATTTATATGTGTACATACCATTTGTAAAATAGTAAATAAACTGTATTGTGTTTAAAAATGTTATACCACTCACCAGAGTCATGTTCAATGTTTTCCGTTTGCAATACATTTGCATATTGATTGTCATCTATATAAAATATACAATGTTAGTAGCGGTCATCCACAAAAAATTGTTTACCAAAGGAAATTACATAGAGGACATTAAAAACCATTTAATCTTCTTATTTACTGACACTTGAAAGATTTTTGGTAGACTTAATCTTCACAAAGCTGAAAGTTACAGTGCTGCAGTTACAACAGAACACATGCTAATCTTCATCTAGATTTCAGATGCAGTGGTTTCTCGTGACATTTCACTCTACAGCACAGAGGCCAACCTTAACACTTCCTTTCATCTCATTTGAATACAATCATCATACAAGAGGGGTTGTGACTAAAAGACTGTTCGTCTATTTATTTATTTTACTTTATTTATTTATTTGTTTGTTTATTTTTTTACTCACCATCATTCAGAGCACTGTTGGTGTTTGGCGGTGTTGATATCGGGTCTCTAAAAGCAAGTCAGAGTTGTAATAAATTTAGCCAGATAATAAATAAATTTTTACTCCTTAGCCGATAAAACGAATTCAGGTCAGACATCTCTGATCTCTAAAGCCACTTAGTGTTTACCTGGAGCTGTGAGGCTAATGGTTATCACTTATATTTTGCAACTAAGAAGTGGTGTAGCATTATGCAAATGCAAACTGAAACCATGTCAAATGCAAGAACCAAGTCGAAGTGTATATTTGTAAACATGGTGCAGCCAAATGTCATATATAAGCCATGGACTATGCATTATAGTATAAATCCATCAATCAACTTTTATTTATATAGCACTTTACAAAAGCCAGGAGGTCCCCAAAGTGCTTTCAATAAGGAGTAACAGAAAATCATCATAACATTAATATAAAATCTGAAAATATAAAAAAATAGAATCAACATAAAACCAATGTGTCAGCACTACTGAGTATAAAATGTAATAAATATGTTTTAAGCTTGAATTTAAAAAGTGAGAGGTCACAGCTGCTATCAGAGGGTAGTTTGTTCCACAGTTTGGCTCCAGCAACAGCAAAGGCACATTACCCTAATGTTTATATCTTAATGTTAGGACCTCTTACATAGTAAGCACAAATGTAAAAACTATTAGCACAGTTACTTGTCAGACAAATCCTTCAGAAATAACACTGTATCCATGTTTACACATTGACTGACCTTCCAAAATATTTAAACACTTTCACATTTTGGTTAAAACAAAGGGGGAGGATAAAAATTATATAGAATATAGAAAAGGTGAAACAAAAAAAACCCCAGCTTTTTTTTTTTTGTTTGTTTGTTTGTTTGGTTATTTATTTATTTATTTATTTTTACAGAGCAGCAAATACAGGTATTTGATAATTAGCATATGGCAACTAATTTCTATGTTTGTATCAAGCATTAAGCTGGCACGTAAAATAAAATACACATTTTATTAAAAATACAGAATAAAATATAATATTAATCATAATGGACTAATATTTATTTATTAAAAAATATTAACATGTGTCCTGTTATTCAGTGTTTATAAAAAAAAATCCAGAATTTGGTTCATACAGGACGCATCCAAGAATTATTAAAGAATAACTCTATAGTTATATATATATTAATATGTTTTCTTTTACTGCCAAGAAAAGAATTTATATTAATCACTCACTTCAGAAGAATATATTGTGAAAATATTTTAATATTTGAATAAAATAAACGTTTTTTTTATTTTATTAATTTAAAATGTTAAAATAATTTGCCTCTATTTAAGATTATTTTTAATTTCCTTATTTTTATTTGTTTGTTTGTTTGTTTTTACTATTATTTTCTAAACTGCTTTTACACTTAGGGATAATATTACTGAAAACTGGCAACCCAAATCAATATACTGTATAAAAGCCTTTTTCCAAAACAAGGCACATGATGGCTTTATAACCTTCATAACCTTCTTTCCTAACCATCATTGTACTTTAACCACTGACCTAAAACCACCCTCAATACACCCTACTACAAAGAAAGGTAATGACTTACACGTAGGTGGGTTCCATACAGCCAGAAATTGCTGTTGGGGGTTTGGGGGGTTGGGGTTTAAATAAAGGAAAAAGTGTGTTAGGGTGCCGTTAATTATACGGCAATATGAGTAAATCTTAAGAAAGTTGGTAGATGGATATCACCGTACTCTCTGAAATGTTCTGGTAACTGCCCTCTGCGACCCGCATGGCTGCTGGAAAAGAAGTCAAGAAATATACAGTGTTATTGCTGATCCTTTTATTACTTTATAAAGTCAACTTTTACTTCATAGTACTTACATGGCTGTTGGCTGTTAGACGCACATGATAAATTCCTTTAAATAGATTAAGATGACATTAGTAGAGCAATTTAACTACTACTTCTGACTGAATACATCAGATCAGCCTAATATGAAGATTAGGAGTTTGTTGTCCATTACCCCGAGACGATTTTGTGACATGGATTCGAGTTGATCTGATTAGTTCTTGTCACTGTAAAAGAAAAAACACACACTGTTTAAAATGGATGTTAAAAGTACATTCAGTCCACTTCAGAGTTTGACTTTATTTGGGTTCATCAACTATTTTTATGAAAGGAAATTTAGTGTCATATATTATACAGTGCTCTGTACTTCTTGAACATAAATGTAAAAAAATTAAAAAGGAAAGTGAAGCACCATAAAGAGGGTGAATAACACTGATGTCTAAGATTAAAGGAAATTTAAGTGTCCTGACGATATATTTCCACACGTGGTAATAACACCAGGCGTGCCATCAGTAACAGAATGATTTCCACTACATGTTCTTATTCTTAATTTATTATTTCAGTTGATGTTAATTTTTCAGTTGTTGTTTTCATTTTAGATGTAGGAAACTTAACCATACATACTCATACAGTGCCTTCAATCGCAAGATACTGGGCCTTGTGTGCTGCATTTCCAATGCGCACTTAAAGTGCTAATTGAAAAAAAATCAGACACTTTTTTGTACTCAACTCCTGCACATAATGAAATAATGCTAAAGGGGGTTAAAAATTAAATTACAAATGATTTTATTGATCCTTTCATCTTTCTTTCTATCTATCTATCTATCTATCTATCTATCTATCCATAAACATATCTACCCATCTATCTATTCTTCTACCCATCTATCTATCATTTACCCATCTATCCATCCATAAACCTATCTATCTATCCATCGATCCATCAATCTATCAATCTATCTATTCATCTATCTACCCATCTATCTATCCATCCATAAACCTATGTATCTATCTATCTATCTATCTATCTATCTATCTATCTATCTATCTATCTATCTATCTATCTATCTATCTAATCAGAATATTTTGTCTATTATCAGTCAGTAGCCCTTGGCAGTGGAACAGCACTTATTCTAGTTACAGAAACAACACATTACATAAAACTGAAAATTCTCCCAAATTATTCAACAAATTGTGAGAACACAGAGCCGGAAACTGCTTTTCACCTGTTTTTGACCTCGTCACAGCAAACCTGCTCCCCTCTCGATGACTAGATAAAGCCAGAACAAACACAACGTAAACATTAATCCTGCTCCACTGTTTATATATACAGCATTAAAAAAAATAGAGGCATCAGAAAAGTCCTGTCCAACAACTTACAACACTTGAGGAATATAGAGTTCATTATTTTCGTGTAGAATTCCTGCAATAAATACATAAATGTAAAAATCTTTGTGCAAGAGTAATAATGTATGTTGATGGAGATATGAAAGAGCATGTGTATGTAAGAGGACTCACTAGATTTCTTTCGACAGCGTATACACAGAGCACAGATGAAACTCACAGTGGAGAGGGACAGGAAGGCAAGGACAGCACCTTGCGGGCTTGTGACCTCAATCATAACTTCAAAGTAAAAACATAATTAATTGATTAGTTTATTAAGTGAATGTTTTTTCATCCCAGCAGAAGAGAAATCATCAAACTTTCTAGCAATTTTACAGTCACAGCACCATCCACGATAATGTTTAGAAACCATGCTACAGTAAGCAGACCTGCTCAGGTGCACATAAAGACCACAAGCACAACAGTGATATTTTGTAAAGCATTAAACAGATTGTTTGGTGTACAGTATTTCTTGGACAGGCTTTACCAGACAAAACTTTTTTTCCCCCCAACATTTTTTAAACCCAAACAAAATATGTACAAAAAGTGACATGTAATAAATAAAGAATAAAACATAATCAGCTATTCTATTATAGGAAAATAATCAGCTCCATGGTGGGGTGTTGTAGCTGCTGTTATTGTCTAAAAACAGCGAGTCCTGAAACCTCGACAAAACTAGATATTTCCTGTTATCATTTACGTTATCACAGCGATTAGAAATTTTCCCATATTAACAATTTTGCATTATTGATTTATTAAAGAACAGCTTGTGTTCATTATTAGGTTTCACTGATATGAAGTGTCTGTTATCCACAGCACAATCAAGTTGTTACTCCATAAGCGATAACGAATTTGAGCAATCACATAAATATAAACCTGTGATTTGACTTCCACTGTCATAGAAAATAAATCTAAACAGACTTCACAATAATTTCACAGCAGCACTTTTTTATCAGAGATTCAATTAAAAGACATATAATTGTATTTAAGGACTTTGTTCACTCTCAAATCCTAAGAAAACACTAAATGATTCCTTTAATACACTGAGTTGTACATCAGGACTAAACCCAGCAGGCCTTTATATAATATATAACTTTATATAGATATAGTATTCATTTGAATATGATCTCCTGCATGTGCTGTCTTCTATGTGTCTGTTAAATAATTAGGATACATTGATGTTTCAATAAAATTGTAATTAGAAATGTGACATTTTGTACAGTTTGCTCACATCATCCACAAGCCTGGTGCTAATCATTTAAATATTAGAGACTTTACCTTATTTTTAGTTCGTATGTTTGGGGAAATGTCATTGACGTGGGGGCTCATGTAACTTCTCGACTGAAAATCATGACACAATAACCAGAGTAGATATCAATTCCTCTTATGACCTAATTGTATTTCTTTTCTTGTAAACCAGTCATGAGTTCTGCTTTTTAAAATGATACAAGAGACGCCATTGCTTTTGGTTTCATGTGATATTAGAAATTGGCATTGCTGTGTGTCCTTTACAAGTGTCTTCCTTGTCAATGTACTGTTACCTCTCAGCTTTTCCTTCTTAACCACACTCTGAAGCAAATTCAATTCAACTTATTCAGCTTTTTTTCCCCTGATGCCCTCATGGTTTTGTTGTACTGCTGCTACTAATCACAAGCATCAATAACTTTAAAGATGTTTCTGTATATTTATTAGTTTAATAAGATTTTTTTTTAAAGTTACCTTCAGCAGCGCGTCAGTGTGAGCCCATTCTGTTGCAATCGTTTCCAGTCTCAGCTGCAGGTCTATTAAAAAAAAAGTACAGGGGTGAGAAATGCTGTTTCCTGTTTCAAACTGAACCTCACCACATCCGTGTGTTCATGTGCCGGACCCAGGTTAAGAGACCACCACAAAGTCTGTGTGCTTTTTTGTAGGTCCATGAAGAATTGAACAAATTTAACGTTCCTCTATTTATATTATAAATTATACACTGTATAGGCTTTTATAAAAAATAAAAAAGGCTGCCATGTCTATTTTTTAACTCTCCTGAAGGGTTTCACTGTAAAATCTGCCTGATAGGTACACAGTGAAACAGGGCTCTACACGAAACCTGGAAGTGTTTAGGTAACTACTCAGGGTACTTTTTTTTCCCTTTTTTATTTGTATTTTTGGGTTGGAGAGAATCATTCTATTGTCATGCCAGCATATTTTATTTTGTAGATTTTTTTGTTATGTTGTTTTTAAGCCATTCAATGCGTGGAAAGATATTTTATATAAGACTATAAGACTCCGATTATTTTTTTTATTTATTTTTCATTTTTTAACACATGTTGGACCTGTGAAATTACCTTTGTTTGCAGCTAATTGATTCAAACCATGTAGCATTCTATAAATAATACACACATTATAAGTTATACCCCTGCATGTCATTCTTGACTATGACACTGATGAGCACAAAAATAAAGGCTAGTGTGACATGAATATGAACAGAAACACTCTCAAAGGTCACAGAAGAAGACACTCCTAGAATTCTTGAGCAATGCCTTTCCTTTGAGATGGGTTGTGAATACACTGACATGTGATACACTACTTCATATGACAATATATTTAAATACAGTAATATCAGGTTTAACTTTTAAGAGAAATTTGAACATCTTTTCTGGAAACATGCATGCAGGCGTCTACCATACATAAGTATAGTACAAGTGTGAACTCAGTGTGTTTTCTGCTGATAAGGTTGATTTTATGGTTATGTTAGTTGTATGACAGCAAGGCGTCTCCCAGACCCCAGACAAGAGAAGACAGTCATATTCAGAGACGGAAATTAGATCAGGTTATATTATGTGGTAAATTGATTTTGGGTCATGATAACCTCTAAACCTACTCAGCACTACAAAAATCCTCAATATTAAAATTTTGTGCTTCATGAATGGCTTCTACTTTAAACTGAAGAACCTTTAAAGCTTTGGGATGTTTTTTTCCACCTGAACCACTGGACTTGTATTAGGTTTTTCTCATACAATCACCAATCACACATCAATTTGAAAGATACATACACTACATCATGAAACAAACACTGCTTTATTGAGTCTTACCACAGGATGAATTTTAAAAGGTAGGAATATTTATTGAATATGAGAATACAAAACAAGCCAATATCATAGATTTGTTGAAATCTCGAATCATGTAAGGTGTTTGTGTGGAAGACAGTAGACAGTTAAGAAGTAAACAGTGTTGGAGTGAATTACAGGAACCAATAGTCAGGCCAATATTGTTCTTCCTGCCATTTAGGGTTTTAATGTCGCTGAATCATTTTAATTCTTCAGTAAACACTGGTAGAGACTGAGGAAGAAAAAAAAAACATGTCATTAATTGTATATTCAAAGTTAAAAACCAAATATTTTCTTAATGTACAATAAAACTGTTTTTTTTTTTTGTTTGTTTTTTTTTTGTTTTTTTTTTAGAAATTAGAAAGATTAGACATTAGGCACCAAAACCACTTGTACACAGTTTTATACTGGGTGACTCAGTAAAAATCTATTTCATAGATGTTAATTCTATCTAGATATAAGTAATATTCCAAGTGGAAGTCATGTTGTGGGAGGAATGAGATAAATACTTACGGGAACTGCTGTTCAAGCTGGAGGACATATAGCTGCTTCCACCTGCTCCTGCTCCGAGTCCTCCTACCCCCAATCCCACTCCAAGACCACTTCCAATAACACCTCCAAGACCACTTCCAGAACCACCTCCAAAACCACCTCCAAAACCTCCCATACCCAGGCCTAGACCGTAGCCATATCCACCTCCAATGAGGTTAGTGCCTCCCCCCAGTCCTCCTCCTCCACCTACTCCTGAAGCAAGAGCCAGAGCGCCTCCAGCCCCACCACCCCCTCCTGCCCCTCCTACTGAGGTCTTCGACATTTGTACTATGACACCACCTCCAGACTTCAACCTAGGTCACAACACACACACACAAACTGAAATTTAGAAACAAATGGTTAAATGAGAAATGCTTCTTATATGTTATATGATAACAATAATCTAGTGTGTTACAGGAACACTGTTACATTAGAGCACTAACTTTTAACATGTTTTTTTTTTTCAACTGAATCCTTATTTAACTACTTATTAAAGTAACTTTTAAAAAATCTAACCAAAGTAATATATCTACAAGGTATATCTAGAAGCAGGTATAACAAGAAAGTACATCATGAAATGTTAAATATTTAGTGAACTTATTAATACAAACCCCATACTGTATTTTACTGGAACATTTTCAGTCTACACTGATCGGCCCTAACATGAAAACCACTGACAGTTGGAGTGAAACGTACTTATTATTTTGTCACAGTGGCGAATGTCAAGAGGTCGGATGCAATAGGCAGCAAATGAACAGTGAGAGCTCAAAGTTGTTGTGTTGGAAGAAGGTAAAATGGGCAAGCATGAGGATCTAAGTGACTCTGACAAGGGCCAAATTGTGATGGCTTAAGAACTGGGTCAGAGAATTCCCAAAACAGCAGACCTGTACTTAACACAGCTTGAAGTTCCTACCAAGAGTTTTCCTTGAAAGTCAACCTGAGCGTGGGGAACAAAAGCCATTCCGTCTGGTCCCATCCCACATAAGAGCTACTGTAAGACAAATAGCTGAAAAAGTTAATAACAGTTCCTATAGACAGGTGCCAGAACGTACAGTGCGGAGTTTGCTGCGTAGGAGGCTGTGTAATTACAGACTATTCAGAGTGCCCATAATCACCCCTGTCTACCGGTGAAAGTGGCTTCAGTGGGAATGTTAGCAACAGAACTGGACTATGGAGAAATAAAAGAAAGTGGCCTTATCTGATGAATCATATTATTTATTTCTTTATTTTATATGTGGATGTCCAGGTGCATATGTTCTGCTATCATGTGGAAAAGTTGGCACCAGGACTATTAGAGGAAGGCAAGTGTAATCCTTTGGAAATTGCAATGTTTTACTAGGACTATTTTGACATGTACCACCAATCTACACATTGTTGCATAGTACACCCCTTCTTGGCAACTGTATTGCCTAATGGCAGATACTATGTCCTGCTGCACTGCGAAAATAGTTCAAGTATTGTCGGAATAAAATGGCATAGTTTACAGTGTTGATTTGGCCTCCAAATGCTCCAGATCTCCTTTGAGGGATGTGATGGACAAACAACTATGAACCATGGAGGCGTCACCTCATCATTCACAGGACATAAACTTTAAAGGTCTCACAATTTTGATGCTAACTTTTTGGTGCCAGATACTAGAGCACACCATCAGAGGTCTTGTGGAGTGCATCCCTTCAATGATTCAGAGCTGTTTGGGCAGCAAAGGGGAAGCTACATAATATTATGGGGGGTTTTAAAGTAATTGACTGACTGGTGAAATAAAATTACAAATCAGGGTAATTAGCTATGTGTAAAACATATATTGTTTCTACAGACGCCACAGATTTATTGTTCATGTGATCATTAATAAGGTATTTATTGAATTATGATCTAGAGTAGCCTTAGGTTTACACTGGGGCCACGATGTCCACAATCTCCACGGTTCAAAGAATGGAGCTTCCTGATTACCAAACTTGGAGAACGATTAGGGTATAAAAAGGAGGCAGGCTGCATCTAAGAGATCAGACTTAAAGGAATCATGTTTCCGAGTTAATCAAGATCAAATACGATGGTGCATCATGGTCTGTTACATTCTACTATGATTCCCACATTCTATCAAGATTGGGGACAAATCAAAATAAATCAAAACAATCGTGTCCAAATTTTTTGACAGTTAAAAATTTGTCGCAATCACTACGATCCCACCAAGTGCCCTAAAGATCATCACGATTCGATCCCACAACCTCCTACGCTCATCACAATTCTCTCAAATTGTGGAGATCGTGGACATCACAGCCCCAGTATAAACCCAGGGTTTTTCTGTATTTAACTGCTATCTGGTCTATTATATTGGTCTATGGCTAACGAACAATAATAATAATACACGTTCATATTAATTATATTCTAATTTATAATGAAATTCTTAACATTTTATTCTTTTTGACCCACAACAATTGACTAATGATTCATCTTTTTTAAACATGTATAACTACATTTAATATTGCAGTCTCAAAGAAAAATTAGTTCACTGGATCCTCTTCATTGGACCACCACTGGCTGGTACTTACCACTATTTAAAAGGAACACCCCACAACCCGTGCATCGTTGGAGATGAACAGACCTAGTTGTTTAGCTGTCACAGTGTAGTTCTTGTCACTGTCCCTCAGTTCAGAATCAGAATCAGAAACACTTTATTGATCCTGGAGGAAACTGTAAATTGTTTTCCTTACATTTGTTCATTTTTCCTGCTTCCAACACATCAACTTTAAGAACTGACTGTTCTCTTTCTACCGTCATCCCACCGCATGGGAATAGTTAATGTAATGAGATCATCAAGGTTAATCACTTCACTTGACAGTCATAATGTTTATACTGTTATGGCCGATCAGTGTAGGAAGTGCACCAAGAGCATCAGTATCTTGAGTCGTAAACTGAGAATAGAATAAGTTTGTTTTTTTATCCCATGCATGTCCAGTTCTGCATAAAAAGCCTAGGATAGCCCTGTACCTGTTCTCCTCACTGTCCAGGAGTTTTTTGTAAGCTGTGATTTCAACTTCCAGAGACATCTTGCTTGCCAGAAGTTCCTGGTATTCTTGACCATAGTGTGTAATTTGCTGTGAAACAGAACATAAGTGGTTATATTTAGTCAGGAACACACGGACTAGACTGTTGTGCTGTAGTCAGTTATTGAAAACCTTTCTGAGGTCATCCAGCTGGGACCTGAGCACTTGCACTTGTTCTTGGTAGGTCTCGGTGTGTGAAGTGGAGTGGGATTCAGCATCATCCACCTGAGATTCAAGCTGGTTGTTCTGAGAGGGGGGAAAAACATCATCCATCATCCATGCTACATATGACAGTAGTGTTTTCTGTAGGCTTCTATTAAACTGCGCATACATTTAATCAAATATATTTATAAATAAGTGTTAGCTTGCTAGACATGATCTTCTGATAATTTCATTCTTTTCAAATTTATATTTGTATATATTATATATTTTTAGATAATATTTGTACCTTTTTTAGTACAACAAAATGTGTTGAAATGATCTTATAATTTTACATAAGCTCAGCATGAGGTAAACAACTGAAATAGGTCCATCCTAGTGCCAGTATCATTTTAATATTAAATGATTCAAAATTTTAGTGTTTTATAGTAATTGTGTTAATTCTACTTCTCAGATAAAGAGTAGGGTACAGAGGGATCATAAGTTTTCTAACTTGTGTATCAGTGATGTTCAACTCATGTTGTAACCACCTTAATGGAGAGTTATGTTATTTTCCTTTTGTGTGAGCTACCCGGAAGGTACTGTGATGCACCGATTTTCATTACACAGGAAATTGTGTGTGTGTTTGTCTGTCCATAGTCCACAAGTGCGCACTCTGTCCTAGTAAGTTATTACGTTTTGTGTGAGCTATATTTTATTTTAATTTTATGAGATATATATATATGTGTGTGTGTGTGTGTGCACTTATGTATGTGAGTTGTTTATTTGATATGAATAAATAGTAATAATTATAATAATAATTATAATAATAATAATAATAATAATAATAATAATAATAATAATAAAAACTATAAAAACAAACAAACAAATAAAAAACAAGGTGAGCAGCCACTAAGTGTGCTGATTCCATACTTTTGCCAGGATGTTATATTCAATTTTGTTGCATTAGGTTTCTATTTTGGAGCCTGTATTTTACTCACTCACTCATTTGCCAAACCACTTAGTCTTATTAGGGTCACAGGGTTGCTCACTTCTATCTTAGCTTACACTGGGTGAAGGTGCGGAAAAACCCTGAACAGCTCGCTAGACCATCGTAGGGCCAACACACACAAACACTCATGCTCACACTTTGGGGAAATTTGCCTAATGTGCATGTCTGTGGACTGTGGGAGGAAACCAGAGTAGCTGGAGGAAACCCCCGTCAGCACAGTGAGAACATGCAAACTCCTCACTGAAACTCCCTCGTCGAGCCGAGGAATCAAACCCAGGACCTCCTTTCTGTGAGGTGGACGTGTTAACCACTACACCACCATGACACCCACTTGTTTTTTTAAAATACAGTTTTCTTTTTTCATTAAAAAGACTCTTCTTGTCAGTTTAGAAATACTGCAGTTATTGAGAGGTGAAACCCTTTTTATGTGACACTGCACAGAGATGTATTCACTTCTGTTTTGCACTGTATTGTATAAGATTAGGTCAATAATGATGGTGTCTACCTCCCACTTTACAAAACAATTGGTTGCATGCACTCAAATAAATGTAAGTGAGTACACACCAGTGATTTGAGTCGGTCGATTTCTCTCTGCACAGAGTCAATCTGTAGTTTGTAGACTCGCAGCTCCTCCTTGGCTGCAGTGAGGGACTGAATACTGGGCTGAGATGAAATGGTAATCATGGAGAGCTACATTCACAAAAAAAGAAGAAGAAAACAGTGATATTAGAATATCTGATCAGTATTGAGCACTTCCATACTTTGTAGTGCTACAACCTGGAACAGAACTGTCCTAAATCTAGAAGCATGCAAGCATGAAAGTCAGTTCTAGGTTTTAACTCCAAAAATGTTATTCAAAATAAGGCTTTTCAATTAAATTAAATTAAATTAAATTAAATTAAATTAAAT
>JAOUQZ010000019.1:12684077-12716126 GCA_028564935.1 Neosilurus hyrtlii
TATTTAGCTCTACTTCGACGTATCGAGCACTGTTCTACGGAAAATCGACTCAAGATCTTATATATATATATATATATGTGTGTGTGTGTATATATGTATGTATGTATGTGTATATATATATATATATATATACATACACACACATATATATACATATACACACATACACACACACATATATATACACATACACACACACACACTCCACTGCCTGGAAGGTTGGCATTTACATGCAGCAAGTATTGCGTTTTCAATCTACGAAAGAGAGGTTGTGATCTGCGCATTAGCACTAATGATCGTCTTCCCATTGTGCTTCTGGTCTATTGTTATTCTGAAAAGGCCCAGGCGCAGAATTGGACCTATGCATTTCGGAGCTGAAATGGTTTATTACAGCAGAGAAATGGGAAGGAAATGGCTCTTCAGGCAGGACGCAATGAATATGCAGCTGCAAAAAAGCTGAAACACAACAGTCACTCCAGCTCCAAACTCCAGTCACTATGCACATAAACACAATTCATCAACACATTCACCAGCCATGTCGACAGCTCTGATTTGCAGGATCGCATGCATCTTCTTTTCCGTAATCACTTCGGAGTTGAGATAAAACTATATGGCAACTCAATTTGTTTTGTTATTTTACACGACCATCTGTCCCATTTCAGATTTTGGCCCATCTGGATAATGAGCGGAAATTAGAACCCCAAACACAACAACAAAAGGTCTGCTGGCGTGTTTTAAAAAGCTGCAGTAATCAAAAACACACAACCAGTACAAATTGTAATAAAGTCCTCCATGGCACAAATCCTACGATTCGCTGTGTCTGCTACTTCAAAAGTCAGGTGAGCGCTACAGCATGGCAGAGTGTCAATTCTACCCATGGAGCTAAAGCACAGACTCTCCAGAGATGGGCTGAGTGAATACTGATAAACACATTCTTCAGCAGATGGCCTTTATGTTTTCATGGAAAATAAAAAGCTATTCACACAGTCTTTCCTTCTACACATTTCTATTTCTAACTCAGCAAGGAGAATAGAGGAAATAACCTCCGTGCACGCCAAGTGGACAGAGATTGGACATATGCACAACGGTGCCCATGGAAAAATAATGAAAGAAGTTAAGACAAGAAAATACAGATGGCATCTGAATGCGTTTCTCCTTTTAAGGTGTCAAATAAGTTTAACATGAAAAACTATAATGTTTAAAAGATTTTTATACAATTATATACAAGTTTATAATGCAACCCTGACAAAACTTAAGCTGAGTTTACTTCTCAGACCAAGCTAAACCCTAATGGGTGCGGCCTAAGCTTCAAAAAAATACAAAATATTGATAGCTCACTGTCCACGAATCCCAGCCTGCTACACCACTAAGTAAAGAAACACAAGAAAGAAGAATCAGGAATGCTAAACACAATGTGCAAATCTAGAAATCAGTCATTTTTTAATAGACAGGAACAAAAGGTACCACCCTTGGATTTTTTGAGGAAAAGTACCAACTACAGAGCTTTTTAGCCAAGATCTAGAGGGGGAAAAGCAAGTCACAACATTAGGACTGCGACCATAACACTAACTCTTGCTAGTGATAGCCTAGCTTGTTACTTATTACCTAAAAAACATTATCTACAAACATTCAGTTGCTTGTTCTAGAGAAATAATGTAAATGAAAGCTAAAAACCCCCTCAGTGATCAAGGGTCTGGTGTTACTCATCTTTCTATCCATCTATTATTGATTCTATGCACTGTATTCACTCCTACACTACATTATGAACAACCTTAAAAAATTCTAACTATAATAATCCACACTATTAGAACAATGTTATTCAATGATTTTTAAAATGAAAATTACGTCATCTTAACCGTTGGGCTGAAGGTGTTGATTCATTATTAACTTGTCGTTCCAGCTGCAAGAGAAATCATGGGTGGGTTGTGACATGAGATGCTGCCACCAGTCTCTTTATGAGCTGCTGTGCATGTGCATTTGGAGGTAGCCTAACACACTCGGGAGGGAAAGCTTTATCTGCCCACAGAAGCCCATGGATTGGTTGATGATTGTTGTGAGTGACAGCGTATGTCACCTCCCCTCCTTCCGTGAGAGCTCGAACAATCAGCTCCCACTTCTGGTCACAGGCTACGGCATCTCAAATTTGGACTTGCGATCTCCAGGCTGATAGTCAAGCACCTTGTTGATGCGCCACTCTGGAGCGCTCAGCTAAGGCACATAGATTTTAAAGCTAAAGAATGCAATTTTTTTCCCAAAAATTTTTAATGTCAATTAAATTGCCTTTCCAAGCATATAAAAATTATTTTATGCTGTTCATTGTACATATTGTCGACATATTGGCATTTCTATACTATTGATACATTTTGACATGCTTTGGCAAATATATTATGATTTCTTAGAATTTCGTTAGAATATGAGGTGCAATGTGGACATTGAAACTAATATAAACATGTACAGAAATTACTACAACATTAAAAGTTTTATTGAAAATAACTGTGCCCCTATCCGAGTGCTGACACAAAACTCGTTTTTTTTAAAGGCAGATACACATGCAAATATGTTTTGCCAAAGTATTACAAAAATGATGTTGAATCAGACAAAATCATTTTACATTAGAACATTTCCTAGCACTGTTTTTTTTATGGCTGGTAAACTACTATGGTTTAAGATAATTTCTTCACTTAATTAAGAGGAACACATCAGTTTCATTTCAAGTTCTTGTTTTTGTAAAATATTGACTGCAGTGTTGACTAACACTTCATGCTTCATGTCAGGCTTATTGTTGATACTTTTTCTGTAACCCCATACTGTTTCTCTCCATGTAGCCCCTCATGTTTTACTCATAAAAACTTTTTGGTTAAATATGTTTAGACCTTAAAAAAAACATCGGCAAATATTCATGCAGAGTGTGAGCTCATGATCAATATTGACCCAAAAAGCAATCAGGGATTTAATATGCCTGGGGCTTTAAGACTGGAATCAGCAGTAGGTTGTCTTTGCACTTGGTAGACCACATGAAATTTCAATTACATCTCTGATGGACAAACACAGACTGATCCTGTTTACACTTGGTTTTAAAGTGCATTTTAGATGTTGATTGGACAGCGCCAAATACAAGTGTAAGCATCAACCATGACAAGTTTAGGTAAACCATTTTCCGAGATGGTTATCCACATATCATCTGTAGTTTAAAAATGAATGCAACTGATGCATCTCCAACAAGGAGAAGTGATGCAGGCAGTGACAAATTTTGAACACCAGCAGTCAGTTGGACACCTCAGGATGAATGTCTCAGAAGTCCACATGATGCATTTTAAAGTAATTGTAAACAGCACCAGAGGTAAGGTCCACATAGGGAAGGATGGTCTAGCAAATTCCAGTAAGTTGGCACTAAAACATTGGTCATCATTATTTTATTCTATGATGCAAAACAACTTTATAATCTAGAAATGCTTAAGAAAAACAGAACATTGGTAAAGTCTATTACATGAGAAGTGTCAGGTGAGGAAAGCTGTTGTTACAGTCACATGGTACTGTGTTTGGTGGGCATGAACTAAGTCTGGCCTCCCAGCAAATGCAGCACCAACTCCTCATCCTCAGCCAGTGAGAGCCCAGTGTCTAGAGGTTCCGTTTCTGAGCTATGCTGCTTGGCCTTTTTCCTCCTGGTTCCCCAGTGTCCGTTATCATCGTCTTCATCACTACTGCTGTGGGTCCTCTTCCTCCCCGCAAGCTCAGGGTCATCGCTGCTTTACAAGAGGCAAAGTATAAAAGATTAACACCGTCCTGCCGTGAACTGAGCACATCCTTAATGAAAAGCTGCTTTAGTATGTAGCAATACCAATCAGAATCATTATATTTTATCAATCCCGGAGGAAACTGCGTGCACGCAGTGGCTCCATACCAAGTAAAGAAAAAGATAAAAGTCTCTTTTTATATTATATATACACACACACACACACACACACACACACACACACACACACACATATACACACATATATATATATATAAAAACAGATAAAGAATGAATCCTGTCAGTGAGTAATATGTACAGTATTATCAATATGATAAGAATGTAAATGTGCAACATGCAAGTGTATAACAGTGGATGTTGTTGCTATGTGGAGGAGTTTAATGGCCACAGGTAGGAATAATTTCCTGTGTCATTCAGTGGAGAATCTAGGTGGTCCTAACTTGTTTGCAAAAAAGAAAAGTGGTTCTGTGTCTCTTACAGATCCCATAAGGCCTGCATGTGCTGTGTCTGTTCGCTTATCAGATCAAATTAGGTTCTCTGTGCAGACAGGCTTGTGGCCGTGCGAGCAGCCTGAACTCGGATACTGTTTCTGTAATTTCCTCCAAGCTCTGCTGTAGGCATTCCCTCCACACTCTTGATGATTTTAAAGAGCTCGCCAGCTCCTGGATGATGAGGGACTTGTATGCATGGGCACACCCGTGCATCATCCCACTAAATGAGCTCAACTAGGCCTGCTGCTGAATTATTTAAGCCTCTTATCTAAACGTTGCTCAATCACTGTTTCACCATTTCATAATGAAGCATCAGCATAAAGCCAAGAAAAATGATGGTGGTTGAAGTGTTTTGTACAAAATGATTTGTCTTTGTTTCATAACTTTTTAGTTGCTATTTTTTAATTAATGTCTGCCCCCGAATGTCCATATGCAGTGAAATATGAACCATCTGAAATTGGAGGCTATAACAAGGCACCAGTTATATTTAAAATGTATAGTTTTTCATGAATAAACCAAACAGGTTGCATTAAAAGGTGAGGTTTAAATCGTTTAAACGCTACAATTGACAAAGAAACTGACAACTGAAATGTGGTGCAAATATCATGCATGTATTGTTCAGTCAACCATCCATCACCCCACCCACCCAACACACACTCATATCAGCCTAATATTAAAATTGTGTATGTGTTGGGTGGGTGGGGGGTGGATGGTTTAAGGGTTTTCAAAAATCACTCATTATTAATAATTAGTTATTTAGGATAAAAATAGCAAACCTTAATTACATTCTGTGATGCCCCTTTTTCACATACAGTTCATACATTCTACACAACACAACTGTATATAAATACAACCCACCACAGCAGCTTCGATAATAAACCATGGTGAAAGATGACAAAAATATTTACACTTACGAAACATCCAGATGTAACTGCGGAAATTAGCTCCATTATGTTCAAGCCTGAAATATTAGCTTAGTGCAAAACACTAAGCAGTGACATCTGAGGTCAGACCTAGTTCAGCCCCTGATACTACCAGGAGCAACCAGTCTCGTCCAACCACACTCAAAGAGGCGTTCAGATACAAACTACAGAATTCCATCTGACAAATTATTCACCTCAGTAATTTAATGGACTGCAATTGTCCACGGGCCAATTTTGGTTACAGAGGACAGAAATTAAATTTGATCAAATCCGTCATTTTTTTTTATTGTTGTAGCCATAATTGCATATGAACAGTGAAAAAAAATAATTTCTGAATACATAAGAAATAAAATGTCATTTAATATTTCTACCAAAATCTACCTGTCTGCTAAAATCCCTCTGAACCGAAAGATTTATACTGAAATACTTCTCATATATCTCAAGTATTAATATATTCAATTAATTTAGATTAATTAATCACAACGCAGATACTGATTTAGATTTATTTTCAAAAGTTTTTCACATCCCTAAATAACTCATAAATAAAACCAAAATCATAAAGAAAATCAGTTATAAAATAATGACATTTGATATTTTATTATACATTGATAACATTTAACATAAGCAAAAATTGAAAGACACACACCAAGGTCCTTTACCGTATATGAAAGGAAGCCTGACTTTGTTACATAGGGGTACTATGCATGTGCACTGCAAGATTTCTGAGGGACCTAAGGAACGTCTGCACAGGTACCTCACTCGGTAAGTGTCTACTGCAGTGGACCAAGGCATGGTTTGATACGTTCAGCACTCGTGCATGGGTAAGGCGACTGATTTCCTTTACTTACAGGCACATTTGTAAAGATACTTTGGCTACTTTTGATACTACTCACTAGTGGCACATCAACAAGGTGCATGACTATCAACCTGGAGATCGCAAGTTTGAATCCAGGTTTTTGCCACAGCCATCAGCGACTGGGAGTCCATAGGAGCTAACTGGCCTCATGAAAGGGAGTGATGGCATACACAGCCCTCCCCTGTCACTCACAGCAATCACCAGCCAATCCATGTCTGTGAGCACATTCGTATTGCCTCCCTATCACATAAAGTCACCACCTGGTCACCCTTGGTGGTGACTTTATGTAATAGAGGGGCCACACTGTGCTAAACAAAATAGTTAATCATCTAAAAAAATAACCCCATCATACATTAGAGATAACCATTGGGGTGTTCAATAAAGAAAAGTAAAAGTACAAGACAAAAATCAGACTACATAGAATTTAACACTGCGAGAACGGCTACAATTTATAATGAAAAAAATCCTGATGGATAAAGTCATATATTAATTGCAGTCAAATATTATTTCCCACCTGAACATCCTGCCTCATAAATGATTCATTTTGTGAACAAAATGTGTTATGATTTCCATTTAACACTGCCTTTGACAAATTTCACATTATATGAAATCATGGCAAAGAATATGCTAAACGAGGAACGTTTATTAAATTCAAAGTGAGAAGGAACATTTGTGTCCTTTCTCCCTCAACATTATTCTTATTTAACATATCACTGATCAAATTCCCTATCATAATTCGAGTGGAAAGAAATTAAATACACTCTGACCTCAATCTCAGGAGTGATTTAGTTGTGAATCCTTCATAACTAAACCTTTTTGATGAATCCTTCTAAAAACTAGATTACCACCATATTACGCTGCACATAAACATGGCTGCAGGTTCATTATATGAAACTAAGTAAACGGTCTTACTTGCTTATATGAACATTCTAACATTTAATATTTACACACTTAATAAGACTTGTATGAAAGGGCATTAAATGTCATTCAATCTGTTTAACAGTCAGCAAGCACACATCATTAGCCTTTTAAGGCATGTCGACTTCCACTCACTCCCATAAATCACTGGCCAATTCCTAACAGCACCGAGATACACTGCTGAATATCAATTTAAAAAGGAAGTGCTGGCTCCACTTCGTGCTGAACAAGAGGCATCGACGGAGCTATCCGTAAAGAAAAGGCAGAAGCTCAGAACAATATATTTTAAGATGTGAGTAATGCAGGTAGACAGGGGATAAAGTAGCTCCGTTCCAGAGGTGGGAGGATGTGGAGTGGAGCCAGGAGAAAGCAGTCAGTGACAGGTGGTGTGTGTGAGGGCAGTAGAGCGAGAAGGGAGGACAGGTAGCACACACAAATGAGGCAGGGCTGTAGTACAGGACCTGGCTCTGGGCCCAGGCATAACACGACAGCGGCTGCTTCACATTAAGGCCGGCCTGTGGAGGGAGGCCGAGAGCGAATTTCTCAGATTTACAGTGCCTAAAACCTCTCCTGCATTCGGCAAGTGTAGCCATGCAGTAAACAGCCAGCCAGCAGACATTAATCAGAGCCAGTGCTGCTGTCTGTGGTGCTGGGAGTGGCCCAGATCACCTGCCTCCATCTCTAATAAACACTAGAGCAGAGAAGCGTAGGAAACTGAGAGGAGGGGTGAAAAGGAATTATTGAGTGATCCTGTGATAACTCCGGATCCACTGTGACCCTGACCAGGATAAACAGCTTACTAAAGATAAAAGAATTAATGATGGATGGATGGATAAATGAAGGGATTGGAGCAAAAAGGGAGGAGGGCAGGAAAGAAAAAACAACAAAGGAGGGAAAACGGGAAAAGGGAAGGAAAGGAAGGGAGGAAAATAAAGCAGAAAAATGAGAGCTAAAAATGAATGAAATGAAAAATAAGCCAGAAAATCAATAAATACTGCATGAAAAATATAAAAAGATCACAAAGTAATGAAGGGCTGTATGAAAATAGAAAACATTAATAAGGCTTTCAACACTGTAAATCTCAAGATTCTCAGGGAAGCTTTTGAGCCTTGAACTTCCTGTCTGGAGGAAAAGAGGAGCACATGAATATTTACAGGCACAAATTTACTAAACACATTCAGGCAGTCAACACACATAAATTTTAAAAAAGAATAACACCTGTACTCTAACTGCATGAAAATACTCTCATGTTATCTTCTGAACACACAAAAAACGCAGAGTAAACTTTGTCAGATGAGGTTAAAATAAATCAGAAAAGCAGTCAGGCATTTCTGTGGTTAATTAAAGCTGGAGGTTGTTATTTTCCAGCTTCCTATTACTTGACTAAATTGATTAATAGATGTTGGATATTTTCTAATTGCCTTGCGATGTCGCATTATTAGTGATTATTTATAAATTCTTCCCGTCTTCCAGATTAAAGCGTATATTTTAGCACCTCAACATCATGCTGGAATTTTAAACAATAAAAAGTATGAAACTGGCCAATGGTGACTGTTCAAAATGAATGGCAGAAGGTCTTTGGCTGGCTCCCAGGTGTGTTTACCTAATCTTCCAGAAATCATAAGTTCAAATTCAGACAATGCCACAACCATCCATGGGCAAGAAAGAAAAACTGTTCTTCCTCTGAAATGTGGCAGCAACTAGCCAATCATGGCCACCCTGAAGTTCAAGTATGCGGAAATGGGTAGCCCTATGATGCATCAAAAGCAGCAGGTGAAAAAGAGCTCAGAAGAAGAGCTTTAACCCTTTCCTTTCCTGGTTACAAGCTGTAATATAAGTGGTGGGTGAAAACTAGCCATGAACAAATTGGTACAGGGGAAAAAACATTATTAAATTTAAAAAAATCGGCCATCCAAGAGGAGCTCAGAGTAGAACCGCAACTCCTCTGCATTGAGAGAGGCCTCTCGGCTGGTCTGGGAACGCCTCGGCGTCCCCCTGAAGAGCTGGGGGAAGTGGACCTCACTGCTTAGGATGCTGCCCCTGTGACCTGACCCCAGATCAAGTGGAAGATGATGCTGAAAAAAATCTTTGGCTGTTGTGTTGTTCGGTCAGCAATGATTTTTAAATTTATTCCATACCTTACTTTTAAATATAAGGTGATTGTGTGTTAACATGTAATGTAAATACAGTCAAATGTTGTACTGGCACCACATCATGTGCTCTTCTCTTAGGGGATTTGCACAAAGTCAAAAGTTGTTAGTCCCTATTAATTTTTAAAAGAGTGGTTCTATGCGAGTTTTTCCACAGCTTTGACCAACATTTCGGCTTGGTTGCTACGGAAGCAAAACCCAGAAAGACATAAGTGATTTTTCACCTGCTGTATGAAAAGCTGTGCTGAGCGAAAGCCTTTCAAATAGGAAGTGGACACGTGCGGAGCACGGAGCAAGCCACCATGGGAAAAGCTTTTTAATCAATTATCTTTTGTTTATCTGGAAAATAATATTATTGAAGAGTGGTTGGCTGCCAAATTCAACTTTCAATAAAAAAAAAAGAAAAATTCAACCAAATACATTCACTACAGAACTTTGCTTGTATGTTGTACTTTGCAAACATAGTGCCTCCTTTCCTGTAACTCCTCCTTTAAACCTGAATGCAAGCAAACATTTTACAGTCTACTGCCAGCACAGAGATCAATGTGTTACACCAGCAACAATAAATGAATTTTGTTCATCTATAAGGGAATAACTCCTTCTCAGAAGCAATTATTCGATGCAGTCTGAGGCTGATACGCACAGGAGTGACTGTGCTGCAAACCTAATCAAAGTGTAGACCCTACAGACCCGACGAGAGCCTTTGAAGTAATTAAGTACAGCAAGAATCAATTTCTCATTTTGAGATAATTAGAGGCTTATGATCCGATGTTCTGGTTCGTTTTAGTCTAGAATGATTCTGATTTACTGTATGTCTCAGCAAACTGCACAAAAGTAACAGGGCAGAAAATCAAGCGCTAGATATATCTACACTGCAGAGACAAAAACTTGGATCTGAGGCTTTCAGGGAAGACCTGCATTACTTATTTCCAGCAGAATTTTATAAACTAGTAAATGAATAGGAAACTACAGAAAATCAGTTTAATAGAATAAAATAGGTGCACAACAGTATTATTTAAATATGATTCTGTGGAAATTTGGGTGAAATAATTTGGCTGCTTGAGTAGTTGAGGATTACAAGTAACACGTCAGGTTTCAAGTCTTGCAAAAGACAATTAGCCTAACACGCGTATCTTTGGGCTATGGGAAGAAACTGAGGTACCCAGAGGAAACCCAGGCAAGCACGAGTAGAACCTGCAAACTCCACACAGAAACGCCTGAGCCCGGTACTTGATCCCAGGACCTTCTTGCATTGAGGTGAACGTGCTAACCTCTGTGCCGCCCTATTTACTTTTAAGATTTATTTAGGTAATTTTCATAGAAATGCATATTTTATGTCCCACTCTTTATATACCCAATTATTTTTTTGCAGTTTTTCATTTTGTCATAAAATCACATGGTATAATCACACCCAAATGTATGCAAAAAATAAAAAAATACAATATTAACTGTACTTATGTGCACAAATACTGAATTAATAATGTGCTTTGTCCCCAATACCGTTGTCTCTACATTAGCATCAGTTCTCCAGTTATTAAATTGGATTTATCCAGATCTGTTCTGATATAAAAGTACCTTCATGTGTTGACAATTTAAGCTATGTATGTACAAAGACAGAAAATTAATACATTTCGGTGTTTCGAGCATATGAAATTATGTTCCCAAGAATTTTGTCAACTCTGTTACATCAATTCTGTTAAAATCCTGTATTTGCATTGCTGTAATTTATGATTAAAAAAGCTGGAGCTTCAACACTTAACAGAAAACTATTCGGAACCATAGTGTTTATTTGTAGATATTTTGCAAGTATTTCTGTGAAAATTATTCCTTGGGAAGGTATATTTAGAAATTATACACTTACATGAGAATGACCCACTTACACTTTACTTAGTCATTTGTTTCTTACTTATTTACCTTTTTATTTACTTTCTTATTTTGCCATGACACAATTTATTTATTTTGTGCCTTTGAGGAGATGAGATGACACCCAAAGCAGCCATCTTGTAGCAGAGGGGCAGATAATAGTACAAGTGCTTAGTGTGTGTCTTCCTCAGAAACGAGGATGTTGCAGTTTTTGGGTAACAAGTTAAAAGAAAATCAATTAAAAAAAGTCTTAGTAAGGTAATCACCTTTAAGTTCTTCACCCTCCTAGAACTGTTCTCAAGAAATGAACACATTCATTAATTTTCTAAGCTGCGTAATCCCAATTAGGGTCGTGGGGAGGCTGGCACCTACCTCAGCCGACTCTGGGTGAAGGCGGGGTACACCCTGAACAGCTCACGGGACCATTGCAGGGCCAACAAACATACAACCATTCACACTCACACGAAGGGGCAATTTAGATGTTGTTGGACTGTGGGAGGAAACCGGAGTACCCAGAAGAAACCCACAAAAGCACTCATCCACCCACAACCCACAAAAGCACTTTTTACACCTATCTAAAAAGATTGAAGGAAGTAGACTATCAACAGTAATGTCAACATGAACAAAAAACAGTTGTTATTTCAGGTGATTCATTTAAGACCACAATGCAGTAACTTGATTGTAACTTACAAATCACTTCCTAGTTTCTGTTTAAGACTCACTGTCCCGCTAAAGAGGATAATCTCACTCAGACGCCGAAGACTTCCACTTCCTAAGAAATTGGCTCAACTCAGAACTCTTATTCTTACTTTTAATTACAGAAATCAGATTTTTGTAAAGCTGCATCGTGACAATGCCTATTGTTCAATGTGCCAGTCAAATAAAACGTAAACTCAATTAAACTGAATTTGAATTTGGATGAGACTGTGGAACTCCATGGAGGTTTTAGAGAGAGTGAAAAGACAGGAAGTAATAAAGAGACACCGGGATGAGGAGGAATCAGCAAAAAAAGCAGCAACACTGAAATGATTTTTTGAACACAGTGACAGAGGAATATGAAAAGGATAAGCAATATGAAAACCTTTCACTTGAAGCCTTTTCATAAAGACAGTCTTACCTTTCTACATGTTCATCCTCAGAACTGTGTACTTTGTCAGGGTCAGGTAGTGTGCTGGGGTCAAACTCTTCATCATCAGCACCTGACAGGTATGCCACCACCTCCTCCTCATCTTCATCCCCAATGCCAGCCTTCTTCTTCATCTTCTCCTGATTGAAAACAAAGGATCAACATTAGATAAAGTGGATAAGAGGTACAGATTACATTTCTCATGTGACAAACCATTTATACCAAACTTAAAAAGCAACATGGCGTGGAAGACAAAAGCTGGCCAGATCTCTTTTAATCTGTTTAAAGTGGTGAAGAGAAAGCCCCGGGCAGCTTCTCCACGGTTGGTGTACTTGAGCAATGGGAAGATTCTCATTAAATTGGGTGACTCAACAAGTTTCCTCTTTAATGTATTGACCCATTCAGTCTCCACACATTCCTGATTAACTGTGTAAAATCACTCGCAATTAAAAATAAGTTTTATACAACAAAACTCAACTGCAGTACTGTTGAATCCAGTTAAAGTTACCTAGTGTTGTTGACAATATGTAAGAAATAAAACCTTACAGGGTGTGCTATTTTATCAACTTATTCAACAAAAGCATGGTGTGATGACATGGAGACACTGTTACATTATTTTTAATAACAGCCTTTAAAAGTGTGTATTTCCCTACAGCAATTTGGCAACAATAACACCTCTATTTTATTAAAGAATGACAGTCCAAATAATAGACTATGACAGTTCCTATTTATTTTTACTGTTATGAAATGTCCACGAAGCAAGTTAGTTCCTGTTTACAGATAAAGTCTAATCAAATGAACACTCACTAGTCTCCTTTTCTTTCCTTAGAATAAAAAAAAAATGCAGCATGACATGTTAATGCAATGTGCACAGTGCTCTCACCTCAAAGTTGGCACTTACTGACTGTTGCAAAAGCTGACACTGGAGACTCCCTCTCGAGGGGACACTGAACCCCCTGGGGCTCAGGAACACTTCCAGAAATCATTGTCTGTGAACATGGTTTGCTGTGCCTTCCGCTAATGCAGGTTGAAGCTCTACCATGCAATGAAGCCGGTTGGACGTTATCCAGAAACGCTGAAGTCTTTTCCCATCCAAACTCATTTAAAATGGACTGAGGCAAAGTGGAAAAGTGTTCTGTGGTCAATCAAACTTTTAAAATTTTCTTGGAAAACATGGACACCACATCCTCTGGATTAATGAGGAGAAAGAACTTTCGACTCATCAGAACTCGGTTCAAAAGCCTGCATCTCTGCAAACTGCGATCACAAATACTCATTTCTGGAAGTATTCCTGAGCCCATGCAGTGATTTCCATAACAGAATCCTGCACATTTTTGAAGCACATCTGCCTCAGGACCTAAAGATCGCAAGCAGATTGGTAAGCATCTGCCCAAATGCTCTTTTTATGCCCAATCGTGCATCTGACATGTTTCTGAGAGGTGTTACTGCCATCACATTCAAAATAAGCTAATATTCTTTATGTAAAATGTCTCACTTTTCTTACAAGAAACACACTGTTTACATTATTTTAAGTTCCAACAAAGTAAAAATGCACATGGTGTGTGTGGTAGTGGTGGTGGGGGGGTGTTAGTTTCAAAATGTCAACATATTGATCTTGTGTGCACAAAAAGTGAAAATATACATGAAAACACTTAGAATGGTATATAGTATAGGTCATATGGGCTTAAAAAGTATATGGACGAAGACTTAGAAGAAACGACAGACAGCGTCAACAGCAGAATTATTCTCGAGAATGGTTATACCTACACTCTTAATTGGGCTTAAAAGAACCAAAAACCACGTTTATATTCAACTTTAACAGTAACTAAATGTCTAATTGTAACCAATTTTAATTTACCCTATTCTCTATCAAAAAGTATGATATTGAAAATAATATTTTGAAACAAAAACTCGTATTTTACCTACATGCTTCAAAGTTCAAAGCACTTGCATTCATTTAAAAATGAAAATGTCATCAAAGTACATAACTCATTGTGAAATAAGTCAAATAACTTCCAATACTATCCTGTGATATTATTTTGGTTGGAATTATCAAAATTCAAAACATTGCTACTTGTAATGCTACTTGAATTAAATTCTAAAACAAACAATTACCTTCATAGAAATGAAAAATCATCATCAAATCACATTTAAAGTTACTGCATGGCCTTTGCGAGATCCGCTACTGCAGCATCAAAGACTGCCCCTGTAACGCTGGCATTGCTTGAGGCCTTATCAAGATGCACTATGAGGTTCTTGGCCAGTTTCTGTACCCAGAGAGGTTGATATTTCTCTCTACTTCTAATAGTTCTATGCACTGTGCACTATAAGCTACAAGCACCTGGAAATAAGTAATAATGCTAACAATGAATTTGGGAGTTTTGATATGCAAGTCTGTGACATCTAACGATGTCATACATGTAAGTTTGGGGAAAAATAACCCCAAGAAGTTGGATAGTAACTTTGGAAGTGAAAGACACTCAACATTAAAAAATCAGCTCACAAAAACAAAATTTGAGACACCTTGATATATAAAAAAACTGATAAGATGTACAGGAATTAGTATAAAATATCATACGGCCATCGAGATACCAATGTAAAATGACATTTGTGGTAGAAAATGCCTCAAAGACAAAAAGAAATTTTTTTTTATTAAATAGCATGAAAAATATCGCTCCTATATAGTGGAAATACGTGGTTTGCGCACATTTTAAGACCAGTCCCAACTCTCTAGTTTGAATACTTTTGAAGATACTGATTTTTAGGAATTTTCTTTAATTGCATAATTTTGGGTACCCTCAAATGCCCCGTTCATAAAGGTTTTTGGCTGTTTACAAACAGAGGCCATAGTCATGCTAAAAAAGGTCCAGGTAACAAAAAGTGCACATAAGAGGAATCAGGAATTATAGCTTATCAACAGTAAAGTTGTCCATGGGAGTTGTCCATGATTGAGACTTGGGCTATATTTATGCAATTTTTTGCATAGCAGATCTGAATGTCTTCTCCTTGATTGACTGTATACATTATGCAATAAATTGCTAGTTATCACTATGTGTCCATGAAATAATCCTCATTTTCAACCTTATTCACAGTGGTCACTAGAGTAATGATGCTGCTCCTGGATGTAGTGGAAGAAGAAATGACACTATACTCGAAAGTAGCAATTGACAAACAAGCCAAAATGGAAGGTAATGAAAGTGGCTTGCTTATTTACTACATGGCAATGTGAGGCCTTGGCACAGGTTTTATAAAAATAATGAGACCGCACCAGAGAAAGAGGTGGTTGGACTCCTCTGGTTTATTTTGTGCAGCTGTCACAACACATGTTAAATTTGGATCTGATTATGAGCCACAACCAATTAAGAGCTTTATGCCTCCAGCACCAAACTAGCATGTTTTGTATGTGTGATATAATCAAAAGTAATCAGAAAAGTTACAGATGTTTATTTAAAAAAAACAAACAAAGAAATATGAAATCTAAGCTGTGCAGTTAGACCCACATAGATCTAAAACCTATTTAAACTCATATATGCATGTGGTTTGGAACAGATTTGTAAAAATAGCCCCACAAAGCGGGCTAAATATCACTGCAGTCGGATATTGGGCCGCAATGAAAATCAAAACACTTGTGTAGTTACCCAGTCCTGACACACCAAAAATAGTGATGCCACCTTTGAGCTAGTGCACAGAATTTAAATTCAAGATTGCAGCTATGGCTGCCATATTGGATATCAGACAGCGGCAAAAAATCCATATGCTCGTGAAGTTCCACAGTACCAACATCCACACCAAAAATGGTAATGACCGGCAATGGCGTTTTTGAGTTAATGTGCAAAACGGAACTGTGGACAGATGGATGGGGGCCCATTGGGCTAAGGGATAAAAAGTGAATCTAATATGTTTTGGCCTTTGAGAGACATGATTGGCTTCCAAAAGGATTTGTGCATACACCGAGTATTGTTTGACTGACAATCTGAGCATTATGGTGTATATCCACTGTGATTTGGAACTGTCTCAGATGAAAGATTACAAGCCTGACTCGTGTCAGACCTTTGGTCATGGCTTCAAAACAGTGGTATGGTACCTTGTATGAGCAAACTGGAAATGCCACCAACTGGTTAGAATGCTATTCTGCTAATGCCATTTCAGCAAATCCTAGATTAAAGTATTTAATGGTAAAAATGCATTTTTTTAAGAATTAGTCAGATTTTTTACCAAATGCTACTTTACTGGACTGCTGCGAGTAAAGGGCTTCCAGATAACTAGCTAACTCCTGGGTCCGATTACCAGGCTCGGGTGTTTCTGTGTGGTGTTTGCATGCTCTTCCTGTGCTTACGTGGGTTTCTTCCAGGTATTCCAGTTTCCTCCCACAGTCCAACAACATGCAAAGTCGGCCAAATGACTGTTCCAAATTGCACCTAGGTGTGAGTGTGAATGGTTGTGTGTGTGTTGCCCTGCCATGGCCTAGCAAACTGTCCAGGGTGTATCCCGCCCTCGCCCAGTGATCAGATGGGCACCAGCCTCCCTGGGACCCTAATAAGGATGAAGCAGTATAAAAAATAAATGAATGAAAATTGTAAGAAAACAGAAATGGTATATAAAATCCAGTAGACAGCATAATTATTCCATTCCTTCGGACCGTCTATGACTAATTGCCTGCTCAGCTAACACCTTGTGAGGATACGAACTAAAGTCATGGAATAACTTAACTATATTGCATATTGACTCGTGTTGTCGCCTATGAATCTGTAGGGTTCGTATGGTCTGCAGACATTAAACTTGATGTTGTAACCAAGTTTATGAGATCAATGTCGCACAATGTGGCTTGCAATAAACTTACACGTTTGTTGCAATCTCTCAGTCTGTGGTGCTTTCTGGTTTCTCTACAATATGACAAGCTGTTTTTTCATCTTATTAACTTCAAGACAAGGGATAGCGAGGCTGATGAGGAAACAGCTGTGATAACAGGTGATGTGTGATAAGAGGAACTCATCTTGTGGCTGTATCGCAACACTGAATATTACTTGTTTAAAGTGTGATGTGTAGTCTTTTCAGAAAAAAAAGAAAATTCAGCAGATGGTGGTTACAGTAAGTCTCCATTCATTGTGTTTCATTCTTTATTCTGTGCATAGTGTGAAAGAAAAGTAATCATGATTTTAATAAAGTACAAAATGATCACGATCATTTTAAACCTTTCAGCTCTACTCATTTGAATAAAAGGTGAAAGAAAGTCAATACAGCACTCCTGTGCTGTGTGCCATTCATTAAAGATTCTGCTGACACATTTGTGGTTTAAAGACTCATGTCTATACATACAAAGCTAAAGTTTCATTGACTGTCGAAGATGAAAGCTAGAGGAGTGTGAGAGAAGGACTTTGGGGGAAAGCAAACGTAAAAAACACAATATGGCAGTGCGTGAATATACTCCAGCAAACGACAACTGTGAACTAAAATGGCTGCACACTTATTGTTAGTAAGGTGTGATTACAATGCATTAGTTTAGCATGCAGTATCCTTTTTCCTTCTCTGGCTTTGCTTGAACTCAGCCTAGGCGCCTGTCTCACCAGTCACAAGACTGAAAACATTCTCATTTACACATTCATCACTTCGCTCCCTGCTTTAAATAACTCCTCAATCTCACCCTCCAAAAACCGTGCATCACTACAGCTCAGGAAAACGTTCCCGAAAAAGGCTGCAGCTTGCAACTACTTGAAATTCATGTCATCTATCCGGTAAACCACGTCTCATCAGTTCTTGGGTATATAAACGTCATGCACGCACATACACAAGTCCAAAAGCAATTGCACCACACAGCCAGTGCCTGAGCATGAATATCTGAATGAAAAACTTAACCATTTGATATTTTACAACCTCATCAGAGCAGTGTCACCTTCCGAACGTTAAACAGATGTTCAGTGTGGATATTCTGGATTTAAGGATGCTCATCTCTGCAGGGGAATAAACTTCCTGTGTACTGAACAAATTTCAGAAAAAAAACTGGAACACTGAGTCAAATGACTCCTGCGTTAGTTCATTCAGGCAGATAAGTGATCATTACACTTTCCTGCAGGACGCACTGACCGTGTACTGCAATCAAAAGTCCCTCTCTGTCCATCTCACCTACCTATCTCTTGGTCACAAAGTCTCACTTTCTGAACAGACATTGTTATTTTAGTCTAACTGCACATTGGATAATATCTGCACTATCATCATTTGTTTGTTTACACAGTTGTGACCCAAGTTGCTGGCTGATTGGCAGGGGAAAAATGCACTTTGTGTTACTAGGTGCTTTCCTAAAAAGTTTGAATGTCAATTTTAGAAACACACAAAAAAAAAAAAAAAAACACAGATGGCAGGGCTTTTAAAAATCAGCCATGTTCTATCTGCCTTGCAGATGCTTCCAGTAGGGTAACAACTAAAATGTGCAGTGGATGTTGAGAAAGAAAATGTGAGAGTATTCTCTTTGATACTGAAATTTCACAATCGTGTTTCAAAGCATCTTAGCCCCATCCCAACTATAATATCGGTATAAACTAGGGTTGCAAAGTGGTGCAGAATTCCTGGTGAATTTCCATGGAAACTTCAGCTGGGGAATTTTGGAAACATTCCAAGTTGGACATAGAAATTTCCATTGAAACTGAACGGGAAATAACAGGAATTAACTGATTTTTGGGGGGGTATTTTTTACAAACCTATAATAAACAGTCATAACTATGAATAATTTGTTTTGTCTTAAGCAGACATGCATGCAAACATCTCTAATACAAACTCTAAACTAGAACTACCACCTTACAGTTATATGCATCAGGATGGAACACAAAGCTTTCACAAGCAAGTGATGAAGATGAAGCCCCCCAAAAAACTACTCAGTTCATCCTTGAGTCAGAGTTTCAAAACTCCAAAAACTAAATCACACCATCATTTTTTGAGATATTAAGAAAACCCAAATGGACAGATGAGCAGACAACCCAAAAACATCATGCCTCCAACCCTGGCTATCACTCGTGCAGAGGCATAAAAATGACATTATTTACATTGAGTGATTTATTTTTTAATTTATTAAGGCATGGTGCAAAGTAACATTTATTGACTAAGCTGCAATTTTGCAAATTTCCAATTTATTGCTACTAATTCCCACATACTTCCTTTAAGTCCCATTGAAAATTTCCAGCTTCTAAAATTTTTGGAAATATGAAACCCTTGTATAAAAACAGCTGAAAAGATGGCCAAAATATTTTTTTTCCATGTGAACTGTCCAATATTTTCATGAAGTTTATAACAAATGCTGAAGTCCACAGAAAGTTCCAAAAATAATTTTATGTGAAACACTGAAATATTTCTTCATATAAGTTTAATAGCAAAGGGATATAATAAACAGGCCCTCACATTTGAACACACAAACACAAGCCTCTGGTTTAAGGTTGCACGTTTCGACAGAACGCTAATTATTCAGCTGATCAAGCTCTAAATCATCATTTATTACCAATAAGGGCACTAAATTACAAAGATCCTTGAGGCAATAGCTCACTTACAGAGACCACAAGCAAAATAGGGTGGTTTTTGTTTCAAGCTGATTATAATGTGCCTGTTTTAACAAAGATATTACCAATATTATTAATAACACAGATTATACTCTATACTCATTAAACACCTACACATCATCACACACTGGTTCAAACACACACAGGTAAATAAACTGGAAATTAAGTGTGCGCATTCATTTTAAATCTTCATCAGGTTCAGAATTTATTATCTTTATTAAAACCCCATATGCATTCATTTCAGTAGGAATAGCGCACTAACTTACAAATTTGTATTATGTATTAAATGCCTATGTAATGATGACTGGTGGAGCAAACACACGTGTTCACTGACCTTTGGCGTGTTATGGGTACTCAGACACATGCATACCCTGTCTAACTTAAAGACGAAGTTGAACTTCTAATTAAATCCCAGTGTTAGGCCTATTGGAAAGTTCCTGTCTATGTAAATGTAATGAGTATCGTAATATTACTTTAGTACAATTTCCGTATGCTCTCAAATAGTATTAATAACAAACAATATATAGCAAAATATACACAAAAGGTAATAACTTACTAGGACCAAGCATACACTCGTGAACTGCAGACAAACTCACACCAATTTCCTGTGGAACGAAAATTGTCAAGTCACAGTACCTTCCGCATAGCTCAGGCAAAAGGTAATTTCTTTCTTTCATCCATCAATTGTGTAAGCATAAACAACCAGCTGTTTTCAGTTACGTACATCACCTTTTCGCAAGATCCCTCTTTCTCATTCAGGTCACAATGAAAAATATATATGTAATAAATAATGAACAATAATATCTCTGCCAAACCACATCTGATTTAATCAAAATGTTCTACCTATATTCAGGATCAGAAGCTTTGAAGCCAGACCAACTTTTAATCAGATCAGAGCATTTGGTGGCAATTGAAAATTATCATGGGAAAACCCACTTTTTGGAAATGTGGTAGTAGAGCATGCCCAGAAGGGGGTGGTATGGGCTTGATTTTTATGGTTTTGAGGGAGGTTTGCGCTCTCTCAATGCTTTTGTTCCTATAGTAACAACTCATTTACATGGACTTGTAGATGCTCCATATCATTTAACCACTGTAATTTTACTTTATCTGATGAAGTCAACAATTTTAAACAGTCAGCATTAAAGCTGTTCAACACTAAAAGTTTCATTTATAAGTAAGTCACCAATACAGAAGACACTGCACATTGTCATTCTCTGTTAACAAGGTGCATTATTGTGTCTTATTAACTTCAAGGCTGATGAGGGAAAAGACTGCTATAATGTAAGTGGTAACAGGAAGTAAATTGTTTCACAACACCACTAATAATAAATATAAATGGACAGAAAATATGATGTGTCCTTGAAAAGATTTAAAAGTTCAGCTCCCACCCCAAACCACCAAACTGAACCTTGTAAAAGACAAAGCAGTACATTATGAACTGTAAGTGGTTTTGTACTGCTGTCAGACTGGCTTAGAACCTCTTTATTAGAGACTATAAAACTTTTCTGGACATTTATTCTTTGGGTTGTTTCAGCTAAATGAGTGTGCAAATAACCACGTAAAACAATTTAAAAAACTAATTTAAGGAATTTTAAAAAGATTTTTATGCAGGCTTTTTCATACGGTACAGCAAGCAAAGCTTAAAACGTTCTAACTAAAACTTAATCTTTGCAGCCAACATAGTGTTTTTTCCTCTTTTGTTCTTGGACTTAATAAAATGCATATTGAAGAACACTGAGATGTTGGAAGCAGGATGTAATGGGACAGTGTTACTGGCTTCCACTAGACACAGTTGGCTAAGAATGGTTAAATGGTGGTTTGTATTACTCTTCCACAACCATTACAGAATAGCTTTGTGTCCGTGTCTGTGTTACAAAAATCATGCCCTTGCTTTGTTTTTCTCAAGAGAGATTTAAATGGTCAAAGTCCCTTAGAATCTCCAAGATAAACAATGAATCAGTTTATAAGTGTTGCCCTGGAATATTTTCGTGCCAACGGGGAATAAAATAGACCAGACACTTCCACTGAAAGGACCACTTTATAACAAGCCAATACAGAAAAAGCACAGCAAGTTTGAAAGTCCCAGCTTCGGCAAGTAAATGCCCATAAACCTAATGTACAGTTTTGCCTCTGTGACCTTGAAAAGCAGATCAAGGTCACTCACACACAAACTCATCCTAGCACTCATAGTAGTGAACAAACAAATTTTAAAGCCCCAGCTTCAACGAGCGGCATGTAAATGTCTGGAAACTAAAGTGGGACGGACAGACGGAACTCCTTCCTCTAGGTCCCGAGCCACTTTGAGCTAAAATATATATATACATTGATGGGATAACCTGATCATTCTGTACATTCAGGTAATCAGCCGACTTCATTTTATTACCACATAATGTTGCTGAGCCTTGACCTGACCAACTAAAGCAACCCCAAATCATAAGCAACCCCGAATCACTTCATGTGCTTCCCTTTTTACCCATAAGACATAGCCATTGCTCCAGAATAGGGAAAATCTGGACTTATCAGATCATATTAATGTATGCAACAATTATCCAATCATATTTTGATCATGTGTATATGTATACACACAAACACACACACCTCAAAACTAAATGATTCCATCCCTTTTGTGCAACTTGTCTTATTGCTGTACTAACTCCCCCACTTCAGATAACCATTTCTTGGAATATTTATATCCTTTTTACTTTTCATTCAGACATTACCATATGACATGAAACCAAAAATATTTGTGAATTATCTTTAAAATATTTAAATCAAGCTGATTAATCTAAATGTAACCCCGAAACCCTTTTAAGTCTTCAATTTTAATTTTGCATAAAACTGAATGTACTGACACGCACACCATTATATAAAATAGTGCTTGTATTACCCAGCTCAAGCAGAGGTCTCCATTAAAATGAATCTCTCCCTTGCTATACTTGTAGTGACTTCATTTACAGGTGTAATGATCCCCCCGGGCTCAGAAACAGGAAGATTGGATGAGCATACTGAACACTGAGGCAAGGTGGGGAGTTGACATTGTGCTAGTCTGGGATGAGTGCCAGGGGAACTCTGTGTTGGGGGGGGGGCGCCAGGACATTGGGGGTTGAAATGAATAATGAACCATCCTTGGACAGGTCTCAGCATTGATCAGAAGACAATTGAATCAACAGCTGCATCTCCATATGGATGTGGACAGAGATATCCCCACGTGGCAAGAGAGAGTGGACACACAGCAGCTGCTAGTGCAAAATTATAGGCTGTCCGTTGACAGGCTGCACACTAAGGGCACCCATCTACTAGTGTGACTCACACGCTGTTTCTCACACAGGGAAATTTTTAGAGTTAAGGTCTGATAACCTCTTTTAATACATCAGTCTGGGACTGAGAGAAACATGGTGTTTAAAATTGTCTCATTTCAGTTGATGCGCAGTTAGACGAATCCATTTGACTCTCAAATCGGTGATTATTGAGTTATAACTGATGGAACACAATCAGTTTATATCATTACAACAGTACAATCCAATTTCCATGTTTGATGATGCATTGCAGTTTCACCTCACCTCTTTAGCCTGTTTGCTTGCTTCTCTTCGTGCTGCCTTCTCCTTCAAACGTTTCTCCTGTTGGAACACACAAAACCGATAGATAAACCGCACTGAAGCTGAAGACAGCACAAACCCTGCACCCTAGCACCCTAACATAACCAGAGCATGATTTGAAAGCAAACATATCATCAGTCACACTAAAGAGCAAAGAAACATGCAGCTGTGCTGGGTAAAGAAATGGTAAAGAATGAACAAAAAAAAAAAAAAAAGAAGATGAGGAAAAGAAAAAGGTGAGGAGTGACGATGTGGGGGAGACCAGCCAAACAGTGCAAAGGCTAATTGATGGAATGGGACATGTCCTTCAGAAAGGAGGAGATGGAACAAAATAAAATGTTCAAGTCAACTGCTTTTTCCAGCAGTGACCTGGAAGGGAAACTGACTATTACAGGAGCAAACACAAGAAGAACTGACGTGCTTTAACCACTGTATTTCATCTTAAAAACGTGATGCACCCACTAAAGAAGAATCAGTCTAGATATACCTAGGCACATTTGAGATGTAGATGATGGATATAATAGGTGTCGCACTAACGATATGCATGAATAAATTTTTTTCTTGGGTGAGTGAATACTGATGTACAGTTATGCATTTCCAATATGCAGAGTGATGAAAAAGCTTTTAGGCTGAGAGAATGAATGCGCCACAAATATCCATAAATATCTGATTCGCAATGCTCTTGGTGTATTGGAGATTAAAAGATGCTACTACAAGGCAACTGGATCAGTGTTGGGGAAGTGACTCGGATTATCTCAAATTCATGAGGTGTTGTTTGGATCTATGAGAGTAAAAAAAAACAAAAAAACCCAAAAACAAACAAAAAAAAAAACCCCTGCAAGTTTATTCAAATTCTGTGCTACATGAAGAGGCTTGCAGGAGTATCAGAAAAAAGAAATGCAATGCTGGACTCCAGAAAACCCAAGTCAAGTAGATTTGATATGACTAATTGTCTAATGCTAATTGTAAATGACTAAATGCTAATTGTTGGATTATTGCTTCATCTCATCACTGATGGGATGGAAATACAGTTGAACTGTTTACACAGTTTAATGCTACTTTGAATACCACTTCTTCCAGACAAAGCCACTGAGGAGTAAGAGACACACATCTAATATAATTATGAACTGGAATGCAGCAGGAATTTGTAGGATAAATAATACTTTGTACATAAAATCTATGTACATGCAGTGGTTAGCACGTCTGCCTCACAGCAAGAAGGCCTGGGTTCGATTCCCTCGCTCAGGCATTTCTGTGTGTAGTTTGCATATTCTCTCCGTCTTGCGTGGGTTTCCTCTCACAGTCCAAAAACATGCATTGTAGGCTAACTGGCTGTCCCAAATCACCCCTAGGTGTGATTATGAATGGTTGTGGAAGTGTAGTCCCTGAGATGGCCTGGTGAGCTGTCCATGGTGTACCCCGCCCTCACCCAGATTCAGCTGAGATGGGCACCAGTCTCCCTTTGACCCTAATTAGGATTACGCAGCTTAGAAAATTAATGAATGAATGAAAATTATGTACGCTGGCACTTCAAACAAGTCGTGCTTTGCCAAGCACTGTATGGTTACCAGATGTAAAGCGGTTAATACAGTCATGTGTCACATACTAAACTATGCCCTATTCACAATATAGTAGTACTGTTCAATTACAGCAAATCATCAAATAATCACATCTATACACATTATTGTTATGATAGTGATGATGACGATACACGAAATCTCAGACTTAAATAATCAAATGACTTGTTTATATGGTAGCTCAGTGCAGTATAGCTTAGCATTGTTAGTATTAACCAGTGTTTTAAAAATACACACTCAGGTAAAGGACTCTCCTGAGGATTTACTGCTTATAACTGATTATTGATTAATTTGGAGTTAAAGTGAATTAAAGGACCAGTTGAAGGTCAGGAGGTTGTCTCGTTATCCAGCAGCTGACTTACACTGAACTGAAAACATGCCAGAGAGTGAAAGCTTCAATGCAAAACAGAATGTTGTTCATCTCAACTATCTTGTTCTCAATAAATGAATGGATGGACGCCAGTCATAATTTATCGTACTATTGGGTAAGTGGGGGGTGTTGTTGGGCATCTGGAGCATGATGACGTTAATAAGCCAGTTGCTCTCCGTTAACCAAACTTTCAAAGATTCAGCTATATACACATCTACGATGTCTAACTTATTTAGGTAATAATAGATTTTTATTAACAGGGTTGACAAGTTGAATAGTTTCAGGCTGCTGTTTAGATGGAATATTCATAAAACGGGTACGAACGCAATCAGAATTGAATTTAGTGTAAATCTCTTATATTCATGAGATCATACATACATTGTTACAAAGCAGTCATTTTATATATAGATGATTAATTCTGAAACTTTTTTATATTTTATATTTAGCTTCTAATTTTCACAGGTTTGACTATGGATTTCAATGCTACTGCCTGCACAGTTCACCTCAAGTATCAACTTTTTGGACAAATTGCTCATCACTGACTACAGAAACAAAGATACATATTCAGATACAAATACAGCTAATGAATAACTATCAGCACATAGGTAGCTTCTCTCTTTTCCAAGTTCAAACATTAGCTGGGGGATAAAAAAAATACCTCTCAGCTACCAAAAAATGAGTGACTTTGTGTGGGAGGAGAGAGCAAGCCCTGTGTCAACCAAAGTGTTTAGGCAAGACTGATATCATTTTAATTGCCATGCAGGAGATGCACCTGTGACTCCATTCAGAGAGGCCATTCTCGGATCCATTGCTCATGTCAGGGTCAGGAATGATGTAAGCAGCATGAATTAAAACTGTTTGTTCACAGCAGTTGCATTATCTCAGAGTCAGACTGAGAAAGCTGCTTTTTTGTGTTGAGAAAAATTGAAGATGACTGTGGTAAAATTGGACTGATTAATTTGAAGTTCATGTGTTCTTTATTACAAAATTTCAGAAGACCCTGTTTCATGACTTTTTACTGCAGAGCTTCTTTAGAGATCGATAACAAAATGTGAATTCCGCTGGTCGACATAAATTGGACGCTCTTCTCGATACCTGAACAGAATTGCTGATGCTGGGAGAGCGAGAGAAAAAACAACCCTTTCCTCTGAGCAGCACGAACTGTACGAAGTTGCTGGAAAGAAATCATTTAGAAAGTCATCATAAAGCTGCATCTGCAGTAATAACTCAAGAGCCCGCTTCCATTACAGTGCCTGAAGCTCAACGCCGTGCACCCTACACAGGCATCTCAGCTATTCCTATCTGCCTCAACATGTGACCAGCACACACAGAAGGGCTCCTATTCGCTTACCCAGTGGCTAAATCAAACTGGCTCTGTTTCAAGTAATAAGACCAAGCATAATGAGTGCAAAGAAAGTGCTGGATAGCTCGATTCCAAAAAAAGAGGTAATTGTGCCAACGGCGAGACGTTAAGTTATAAATTTCTATATTATGAAGGTAATTATTATACTGCGATTCCTTGATCAGCATTTTCAGGCGTTATTTGGCAAGCAACTCCTGTTCCAGTTCAACAAGGGACAATGTTTTGTATTTTTCAGGGCAAAGCAATCCACCTTAAGGTAGATTTATCAGTATTTGTAATAACAAAATGTTAGAGTACTGGTATTGGTCATTCTACCAGCATAATCTGTGCATATGTAATACGTTTAAGTGCTACAGACTTGTAACTTTACCCTGTGGGTTCCCCCCCGCCCCAGAAGTGATGTCAACAGGTTGGGCGGGGTTGACATCTCTTGTGAAGAAAATAAAACACTACATTCTAGTGACTCTGAGGATGAGAATGCTGCCAGAGAAGAGCGTGACCGTAGATCCAATACGGCTTATGCAGCTAACGTTTTGCCAACTTGGCTTTCCTGTCATCAGTACAAAAAAACGGTTTTCCGCTATTTTCACGCTTGTTGTTTGTGCAGCTCAGTACTGACCAATAATGTGCTATGCTACATGGGTCAGTGATGTCGCCCAGCCAATCCAACAAGTTATTGTCACTACCAGGCTGAAACAGATAATCAGAAAAATCTCTGAGCATGCCTACAGTCATAACACCCATGCACACTTGAAAATCAGGCATGGACTGATGTTGCCGGACAGGACCACTGACGTCATATGTGATCTTTTTAAATAGCTAGTAACACTAATTCGCCACAGGTACCCTTTAAAGAGGTAATGAAATGACATAAATGCAACATTTTTAAAAACAAATCATTTTCCACGAAGGCTAAGGCAGCATCAGGAATGCACAAAGCCCGAGAAGAAACAATCGGGAAACGGGAAGGAAAAAGAAAAAAAAAGTACTTTTGTTGGGGGAAAAAAACAAGCAAATGTTTTGGGAAATCTTGGAAGTTTCTCCACTGATTTTTTTTTTATGTTTTGGGAGTAATAATTTTTGAGATCTCATAAATGTTTCCCAAAATTTTTATTTTAAAGAATTTTTTCTCTGCATGCCCCTTCCTGAGCTCAGTAGGATTCAATCCTATAATCTACTGATGATAGAGTGACCACAGGACATTGAATTACTTTCACAATAGCAGATAGATTTTACATGCATGTGGAAATTCCTACAGTAAATTTTTGCCCTGATTGATCCTGTTTTGTCTTTTATAAACTATCAAGACACCTTCAAATTTTCCACATCACTTTAAACCCTAGCCTCACACACAACCAGGCCGATGCTCTAGATAAGTCTTTAAAAGTCCCTGAATGGCCCATCTCGGTAGAGACCCTGAAAATAGTAATACAATAACACCCCAGATCCAACCCGACTGAGCTTCGGAGTGCAGTGGGAAAAGATGGAGAAGTGCCTTTATCGTAACTAACCAAACGTGATTTAAAGCTGTATTTAATCACTGCCAAGCTCAGTCAACACAATCTGGATACCTGTGAAAGTGTATTTATGCTTTGAAATAAGTGTTTCTTCTGCAGATCAATGAGTAAAAAGTAATAGAATCTGTTTTACATGGGAAGAAGTCAGAATAAATTTAGAAAATGCTGTAAATCAGATTCTAGGTTAAAGCAGGAATGTAAACATGATAAACTGCTTTCAACAAGCCATGCAATCAGACTAGAAACTGTATTCGCTAAGGGAATAAACAGGAACGTGTAAAAGCCTACCCGGTGTTTCTCTTTAATCTTCCTGCTGTATTCCTTCTTGTCAAATTGTTGGTCCTCTCTGCGCAGACGCTCTCTTGCCGCTTCTACGTTAATCCCTGACGTGCCCTCATCGTCATCCTCATCATCCGGCACTACGGTCTTCTGTAGGGGAGGCCACTGCTGCACCACCTGCAGTCGACATTACCAAAATAATGCTAATCTGAGTTGAGTACAAGTCACATGACCATTTCATCATTTACTAAGAATGTTACTTTTACTTTATTCTTTTACAAGAACGTGTGTAAGATGTCACAATGCTAGTAATAAGTCATTGTTCCTGAGGCATGGATTTGATATTGGATAGAACAGAAGCATTTATATGCAGGTTAACATATAATATATATAATTTTTTAGTACTGTTGGCGGCATGTAAAGTGTTAATGATAAGAGATGAACATCTCTAAGATCACCACACAAACCTCTCCATCCTCGCTGAAGATCTTCTTGGTGTTCACCTTGAAGTTTCTCTTCTGAGTTTTCTTTGCTTCTTTAAACTTGGACACTGTCTTGCTCTTGGCACTGGGATCCTACGGGGAGGGGGGGGATGATAGAGAAGATGAAAAACCTGGTCCTTAAAATGGTGTCTGGGTGCACAGCCAGGGGGGCTCAATGGATTTTATTTTCAGTGGTAAAAAGTTCCAAAGATACTAAGCCTATAATAACAATATTGATACTATTATTACTACTACTGCTAATAATAATACAAATAAGATAGTAATAATTATTATTGTATTATAATAATAATTATTATTAGTTGTATAATAATCTACTATCATAGTTATCATTATTAATACAAAGTATTGTCCTATTTCATACTTTAATTTGTTTAATTACAGGCAACTACCCCCCTTTTTCAGACAAGATGTTTATCACCATATACAGTGTAAGACACTGTGGAAGGATTTTTTTGCAGGAATATTGAAGGTTATCAAGATTAACTGAGGTTTTTTTAAAATGGTCATAATTCCAAGTCTTTACCATGCAGGTACAAACCAGGAAGTGTACATTGATTGTAGTGTGAATCAATTTTTAAAATCAATAATGTTTTAACAGTTTTCCCCCCCTCTGTAATCAAAACAGACCTCGACTTGTAATTCAATGCAACCGGACGGTAAACTGCCAGAGCGATTTTGCCATTCTTTATGCCCCTGGGTTAAATCAGAACATCAATAACTCAAAAACATTTAGCCTCACACAAATTGTCAACTTGAATCTTATACATTTGTCTGCAGAATGTTCAGGAAGAAAAGTTTTATGGCTCCAATAAATAGCTTGAGTATTACTGCACACATTTAAATAATGTCTCTAATATTCCAACAGTTGGATTATGGTCATAAAAAGAATTCGGTGCTGGTGAAGGAGGCCTAAGGAACTTGTTTCACACATAAAGAGGTCCCTGTCTGCAAAAAGATAGATGATGAAAGGACAGGCTTAAATAGCATAAATGAACAAAAAAAAATAAAAGCATATGCATTAAGCCTCAATATAACACATGCTCCTAACTTGCTTGCATAAAGCATTTTAACAGAACGACTTTGAAAGTGACAGCATGAAACACAAAGGCCAGTTAATGTGAATTGCGATAACACTTTTCTTAGTGTACCGTACAACCTGATCTTATGTGGAGGACAAATTGCATTTTCCCCCCGCCCTAGTCAATACGTCTGCAGCAGTTCCTCAGCCCATGCGCAGATATAACATTATTACCTGCGGGGAACATTCAACACTCTTCAATCATTGCTTAGAACAGATGGAGAAATACTGTATATACACACTCTCATACCTCAAACTCTATTTAAAACGTAAAGTGTATTCTGAGGGGACACACAAAGCAAAACAGGAGCAACAGTGACTGCAACAACAAAAGAGTCTGTTTTGTGTTTGCACAGCGGTGCGGCGTAGCTCAGACGTTTGTGACTCATAGTTTTGACTCTGTTCCAAACTTAAAAGACTTGCAGAGGAGGACTTGGGTTCCCCGTGCTGTGATGGAGATAAACTGAGACGCGTTTACATAATGTGTCATGTCTGAAGGGGCTACTTAAAATAACACTGTCGTCATACAGGTGAAACGCAAGAAATTTGAATATCGTGCAAAAGTTCATTTCTTTTAGTAATTCAACTTAAAAGGTCAAACTAATATATTATATAGACTCATTACATGCAAAGTGAAATATTTCAAGCCTTTATTTGTTATATTTTGATGATCATGGCTTACAGCTTATGAAAACCCCAAATCCAAAAATCGCAGAAAATTTGAATATTGTGAAAAGGTTCAATATTGTAGGCTCAAAGTGTCACACTGTGATCAGCAAATTAATCCAAAACACCTGCAAAGGGTTCCTGAGCCTTTAAATGGTCTCTTAGTCTGGTTCAGTAGAATTTAAAATCATAGGGAAGACTGCTGACCTGACAGTGGTGGAGAAAACCACCAGTGACCCCCTCCACAAGGTGGGAAAGCCTCAAAAGGTAATTGCACAAGAGCTGGATGTTCAAAAAGTGCTGTATCAAAGCACATTAATAGAAATTTAAGTGGAAGGGAAAGAAAAACATGCACAAGAGGCACACAAACTGGAGAGGATTGTCAGGAAAAGTGCATTCAAAAGTGCGGGGAGATTTTGGACATGGGCTTCAAATATCACATTCCTCTTGTCAAGCCACTTAAATCCTAAAATCCTATTTTTTTAATTGATTTCATGTAATATTCAAATTTCCTGAGATTTTGGATTTGTGGTTTTCATAAGCTGTAAGCCATAATCATCAAACAAGTAATGAGTCTATGTAACACATTAGTTTCGAGTTTTAAGCTGAATTACAGAAGTAAATAAACTTTTACATGATATTATAATTTTTCGAGTTTCAACTGTAAAGGCTGGAAAAGCTACACATATAGGTCAGTTTCCACTAGAACTGGGGACTATGAGAACATAACATAACTAGAACTGGGGAATATGGGAACATAACATCACTAGAACTGGGGAATATGAGAATGTAACATCGCTAGAACTGGGGAATATGAGAACGTAACATCGCTAGAACTGAGGAATATGAGAGAACGTAACATCGCTAGAACTGAGGAATATGAGAGAACGTAACATCGCTAGAACTGAGGAATATGAGAACGTAACATCGCTAGAACTGAGGAATATGAGAACGTAACATCGCTAGAACTGAGGAATATGGGAACGTAACATCGCTAGAACTGAGGAATATGAGAACGTAACATCGCTAGAACTGGGGACTATGAGAACGTAACATCGCTAGAACTGGGGAATGAGAGAAAGTAACATCACTAGAACTGAGGAATATGAGAACGTAACATCACTAGAACTGAGGAATATGAGAACGTAACATCGCTAGAACTGAGGAATATGAGAACGTAACATCGCTTGAACTGGTGAATATGAGAACGTAACATCGCTAGAACTGAGGAATATGAGAAAGTAACATCGCTAGAACTGGGGAATATGAGAACGTAACATCACTAGAACTGGGGAATATGAGAATATAACATCGCTAGAACTGAGGAATATGAGAACGTAACATCGCTAGAACTGGGGAATATGAGAACGTAACATCGCTAGAACTGAGGAATATGAGAATGTAACATCGCTAGAACTGGGGAATATGAGAACGTAACATCGCTAGAACTGGGGAATATGAGAACGTAACATCGCTAG
>JAOUQZ010000019.1:12716226-12731113 GCA_028564935.1 Neosilurus hyrtlii
GGAATATGAGAACGTAACATCGCTAGAACTGGGGAATATGAGAACGTAACATCACTAGAACTGGGGAATATGAGAACGTAACATCACTAGAACTGGGGAATATGTGAACGTAACATCACTAGAACTGGGGAATATGAGAACGTAACATCGCTAGAACTGGGGAATATGAGAACATAACATCACTAGAACTGGGGAATATGACAATAACATCTAACAGCTGAAAATACAAGATATCGAAATGTGCTGTATGAAATCGTCTAAAAAACCTCCCTTATATAAACCCTTCTTTGCAATAAGGTTTTTTTTATTATTTATGTTTCTACATTTGATAGTTCACCATTTCAAACTGTGCATTAAGCAGGTTCATAAAAACATGACTCTGATGCCATCCGACGTTTTTCCTGAAAACGTGATGCTGCATATAGTGTATAATTTCATATTCATATAACATATGAGAATATGAGAATAAATGAAACTTTTAATCTGAGAATTACCTAACATGGCACCCAATAAATATAGAGAAGAAGCAGGGCTGATCACACTTTTAGTTAAATAGAGAGTAATGGCGGTCTAACGGCTATTAGAAATGAACACCAATGACACTGGTTAGATTTTGTGCTTACTGAAGCAAATGAGTAATAAATCCAAGTCTGCAGAGAAAAATGTGTAGCCTGCAGAGGAATTGGAGTTGAAAGTAGGAAGACTGCAATACAATTCAGCACTGAATGAAAATATTCAACTAAAATCTTTAGGTGAAAAGTCAGAAACCAATGAGAGTACAACTACATACAAATTATTGTGTATTTATTATTGACAACATACGTTCTATATAGTCACGTTCCATTCTACACATTTTCTCAGCCACTGTTATACTTTTGCTCAACATGTTCCCATTGGTTCCTGACATTTCATTCATGCTGTAATGAAGGAAACTGATGCCATTCACCTCTTCCTCCTCCATATCTTCACTGACATTAAACACATCTTTCCGTTTAACTGTCAGCAGGTCCAGATCTTTCAATTCATCATCCTCATCATCACCACTGCAGAACTGGCCATCTGACTTCAACCGCCCTTCCTCCTCATCAGTCTCTCCCTCTTCATCCTCCTCTTCCCCCTCAGTCTGAGAGTCTGAATTGTCGCTGCTTTGGTCTCTTCTGAACTGGGCTTTAAAACTCTTTAGCTCCTCGTCAGAGTCAGCATCAACTGCAGTGCTGATCTCCTGTGTTCCCTCATCATTCTGTTTCTGAGCTTTATTTAGGAAGCGCACCCGTGGAGGTACAGCCAGACCCAGAGAGCTACAAAATAAAACTCACTTAATACACATACTGAATAAAAATGGTGTCAATTAGCTAAACTGTAATTCATTTTACAATAAAGTACAAGAGGAGAACAGTCAACAAACCCTATTTTTTTTAATTATTCCCTTAATATTATTATATTCTTGAATCTTTGCTCAGCTCTGACAGTAATTCTAGAAACAAAGCACACTGATATAAACAGGTCTGTATTAAAGTGCTCATTCTAATACGATGTCGTTTCTATAGCAACATCTAATCCACAGGGACTTGCTTGACACATGCTCATCATAAACATCTCTGAGGCTTATAACTGCAACCGTCTAAAGGTCGATTTACACCAGGTGTTTCTGGGATGTTTTATAGTCATATGCTTTGGTTTGCAGTATGTTTTGCTACATTCCCATTGCATGGGAATAAATGTAGCAGAATCATTTAACATACATTACAGGGATTTAATAATACAAATATCTAGACTTTAGGTCTATTTTTAGAGCATAATTGAGAACCCTGTGTCCTTTATGGATGTGTTTTCCATCTTATCTATATGCAGTGAGCTGACAGGTTTAAAACAGCGTGCAGTGCAGTGTGTGAGAGTTAAACACTGCGGTACCAAGCAGACCATTAGTCACCATAACAGACATGCTAAATATGTTTACTTCTCACGCAGTACAAGCTACGTAAAGAAAATGAACATTTAAAGTCATGCTCAAAATTGGCTGAAAAATTGGAATAACATTGTAATATGATCGGCTCAAATCTTTACGTGTGATCACATCTTATCTAAATGCAATCAAGGCTACAATAGATTTAAAGTAAACCAACATGAACAGCTTGCTGTTGCATTCGCGAATGTTCAAAGTCCATTGACAGAAATGGAGGCAGTGCAAGCTACATTTGCTCACACGTCACACTCGCTTGTGCTATTTTGGTTTAGGAGTAAAAACTTTTGTTTCGACTCATGAGGCTCCATGGTAAGTTTATGCCATGGTGAGCCATGCATTAGCTATAGATTGCTGTAACTAATTCGATCAGCTCAGAAATGTCATTATTGCAGAGGACTTTTCAGCCATGACCCAATAATGGCTTTGTTTTGTAGGCTCTGCTGGCTTTTAGCACCGATTAGGTCACAGGTTCATACTGCCACAGTAGAGCCACTGATTGAGACTCTTCTGAACAATTTGGGTGCATTCTGTCACAGTTGTTAATAGCCTTAAATAAAAGTGCATGATGGGGGGAAAAAACTTACTCAATACAACTTTAAGTTTTGTCTTCTGTAAATGTTAAATGTCTTTGTGGTTGTTTGACAGCAAAATCTTTGCAAAAGCTACACACATTCACCGTCCATAATATAGTGGTAAGAGTAGACGCTAAATGTTTAGGTGGATAACTATGCTCTCAAAGCACCAAATATAGAAAACCAGCAAACTATTAGAACGAGATACGAGTTGTTTATTAAAAAAAAGTTCCAGTAGCTACTTCATGACAGTGGAAAAGTGGATACTGTTTACTCTGGATTCCTGATTTATTTAAAGAATCTACTCACGCTGCGTATTCTGGGAGCTTCATCTGAAACACATCAAACACCTCTTTGTTCTTCATCAGAAAAATGGAGCGAAGATATGACACAAAACACTGTAGGAGGAGGAAAAGGCAAAAAGAGACAGATATATAAGCAGAGAACATCACCATGCATCAGCAGCAACTCAAGCCAACTGATCAAGACAAACATGGCCATGCTTTTATTTTAACCCCATCCTGCATAGCATTCTCTCTGAAATCAAAATCACACCCCTCGAGTGACAGTCACAAGGCACAACAGATTCGACAGAAATCCCTAACAGCCATGCCATAACTGTAGCATAATGAGGCAGATTAAAAACAGATAGATCAGAGATAGTACGGGACCCACACTCACCCTCTGAGCTCTCTCCTTCTGCTCCTTCTCCTGGGCCAGGAAGGCCTCTAGCTTCTGCTGCACACACGTCAGCTTCTCTGGGTTCACTCTGCACAGCACAGCAACACGCCTGATCACATTCATGCTTAAAAGCTCATAAATCATTTTTTTTCTCTCACAACTCATTAATATGCATTAAACCGACGGTGCAGAGCGTTACTGTAGTAGCACCCTTCTAGATTGTTGCCATCAGTGATTATTCAAATCTGCTACATTAAACGACAGAAGCTTTTTTCTACACTTTGCCGGCTTATTTCTTTTGTAGGTTCAAATGGAATTTCAAGCTGCATATTCATCTGAAACACTATTAATCCCCCTGCTGATACGTATGCAGCCAAGAACTGAATGTACGCTATCCTTCAACTAAAGCCGCCGGTGTTTATTCTCAGTTTGTGTGGCTACATCTGTCCTTGCACAGCAGCGCTGGGCACTGCTGCCTACTGATAAACCACAGCACTCAGACACCACAGCCAACTGGACCACAAGCCGGTTAAACACGCACCTAGGGACACGCACAGTCTGGGTTTCCTGTTTCAAACAGGAAGGTTGGTGCACGCTTTCAGTACAGACAGTCAGTTTCATCATGATGATAAAAATTTTAATAAGTGAAAACCGTTTTCACGAACACACAATGCTGTTGATGGTCAAATAGCGTAGGAAAGTGGAATCAGTGCAGCAGAAGTTTTATTATTATTATTACTACTACTACTGGTAACAGACTGGTTTATGGCACAGAGCCTCCTGCAGTTTCATCTTTGTTCAAATAAAAAGATAAAAACTCTAAATGGAAGTGTTCTCGTATTCTGTGACGTGTAGAACCACATTAATCACAAAGTAAATAAAAGAAATGTTATCTAACAAGACATGTATAATTACTCATTATGCTCTAATGAGAGTTCTCTGTCATTTTTGTCTCCAGTGTCAGCACTCCAAGATTTTATATGGGTTTTTGGTCTTATTAGCCTAATGTCCCAATTTATAGCATTTACAACAATTAAAGCAGCCAAGAGTGTTGAACTTGTTTTTTGCCCTTCCATCCAAACTAAAGGTTTGAGAACAGACATGATTGAGTTCTGGTTCCAAGCATAGATACATGACACATACAGCAGAGATAAATGATACATGTAAATGTGTGATAGGGCTATATATATATATATATAAACATATACTTATTTATTTGTTAGAATATGACAAATGGAACTTGTTTCAGGAAGGCTCCACAATATTAGGTGCGACTATAAAAAGATAAAATGTACAAAATGATGCTATTAAATTATAAAATACCACTTTCATTCATTAATTTGCTGAAAAGCTTAATCATACTAGGCTCGTGGGTCTGACTCTAAGCAAAGATGTAGCACCCTGAACAGCTCGCCAGAGCCAACACACACACACACGCAACCATTCACATTCACACCTAAGGGCAATCACAGCCTAATGTGCATGTCTTTTAGACTGTGGGAGGAAACCAGAGCTACCTGAAGAAAACCCACGCAAGCACATGAAGGACGTGCAAACTCCACACAGAAAGGTCCTCATCGAGGCCGGGACTCAAACCCAGGACCTTCTTGCTGTGAAGCAGACATACTAACCACTACGCCACTGTGTAAAGTGCTAGCACTTTCAGATTTCCATGTCTTGAAAGATTTTAGAAAGATTTTCATGTTTATTTTGTAATAATTTATTCTCATCTCCACTATGTTGTACAAAATTGTAGTGCTGTATATTCCTAGCAAAAATTGCTAAAATCTCCCTAGTTCAGAACATCTACACAAATTATAGTCACAGGGCTCGCTGTTCATCAGTCACAGTGGTTGTGTTCAACATTACAAAGAGTGGGATACTTACTGGATTTTATTGATGGGGACTTTTTTCTCCTGAAGCTGAGCAATCATGCCCTTCTCCTCTGAGGGTAGAAGTATGAGAAGAGCTTCTCCTCCCTCCTTATATCTGCAAACAGAGATTTAAAAGCTCCTAATTCATGCAGTTTCCCAATCCCAAAGCTCCTAATTCATGTAGTTTAAGGGTCAATGGCTTGGTTTTGAAGTGAACGTGTTTGGTGTTAACATAACGAATGCAATTCTATCTCACCCAAAATATTTTTTCCCCGTAAAATACTAAAAACTGCATCCAGTTCACATAGATGTACCGCTGTTGCTTTAGGACACAGTGGATCTAACTGTCATCTACACACCTGCACCCTCCTGGCAATCATTTGGAAACTGTACAATGCCATTTGGCAATTATGCATGTGCAGCTGAAGAGCTTTAGTTAGTGTTCATATCAAACACCTGCATAGAGTGGGAAAAAGTGATCTTAGTGTGACTTGGACCATGTCACGGTTGTTGGTGCCAGAGAGTCTAGTTTGAAAAACTGTTGATTTCTTGGGATTTTCACACCCAACATTCTCTGAGAGTTTATAAAAGTGGTGTGGAAAACAAAACCTTCCAGCCAGCAGCAGTTCTGAAGGTGAAAACAGGTTGTTGATGAGAGTGGTCAGAGAAGTACGGCCAGACCTGAAGGATATGGCAACTCAAACAAGCCACAACTGTGGTCAGCAGAAGCACATCTCAGCACATACAAAACCTCAGCTTGAAGGTGGATGAGCCACAGCAACAGTCACCACCCCTGGCAGCCCTGAACAAGAATCTGAGGCTACAGTGGGTCCAAGTTACACTGAAGACTAGAAAGATCTTCAACTGTCCAGCTTCGCTGACCCTATGCCCACCTCATGTCTAAGGTCTTGTGCATTCTGTGGTGCTTTTCTTCTCTTCATGGTTATAAAGAATGTTTATTTTGGTTTGTTTGTCAACTTGACCATTCTTGCCAGTCTCCTGACCTCGCTTACCAATCAGATGTTTCCACAACCATGCTTATAATATACTAATGTTAATTTCAAATGACCTTCTATATTTCTATATATTAGACTGAAAAATAAAGCCAAATAGATTAGGGTTTTTTTTTTTATTACCAAGTCATTCCTTCAGCCAGAAATTACACCAAACCCTTATTCCGTGACATTGTTTTCACGCATATTTTACCAGTGCGATATGCATCAACGTTGATAAAAATGCCTCTTTTAAAAAGTGCTTCCAAATAATGTTTATCTAGTTACAGATGATGATACAAGGTTCCTGAAAATTGCCAAGAGAAACCAAGTACTGTATTTCTTGACCAATTAGCTCAAGGAACAGGAAGCAAGTGATACAAAACAAAACGAAGGACAAGGTGCATGTGAAAAGTAGTCTTTTTAGTGAGGAAATAAGAAGAGATTTAGGCATTCTGAAATAATGTGCAGAAAATATTTCAGTGCCAGCATAAATTTTTTTTTACAGAATAACCATAAATAACAACTTGCCTGATTTTTCAGGACATTACACAATTTGTGACATGGCATGCAACTTTAACCTTGGCTACATAAAGTCAAGTCACACAAGCACAATTCTGGTATATTCTCAAGAAAATGCAAGCGTCGATTGTTAGTGGATTTTAGGTAGCGATGGCAAGTGTTGTTATAGTGGGGCCCTGGCCAACACACGCAAAATAAAATTAAACAGAAAGTGTTAAAAAAAATTAACTACACTGACCAAATGAGGTTGCTTTAATTGGTCAGGTCTAGGCTCAGCAACATTATGTGGCAACAAAATGAAGTCAGCTAACAACCTGAATGTACTGTATGATCTCCTCAATTAATTATTTTCTTCCCTGATGGCTCAGGCAAAAGTTCAGGCTTAGATGGTGAAAGATATATGAATTGGCACTACAGTGTCTACAGCATAAGCCCACTAAAAGCTTTTGTAATGTTCTTCTGTTCAGTCACTATTACAACATTTGGCGAAGAATTAACAATTTTTAAAAGTATTATTATTTTTATTAATTTTTTTTTAAAACCTTTTTCTGGTTCTTTCCACTGATTGTTCAGACCTGGCTAGCTGAAACAGCTCATTAAATCTCAAGAGTGCTGAAGTGAAAAAGAGTAAAGCATGTTACTCTCAACACAAAAGCCATACAAGGATCTAAAAACAGCAATTTGTTCCAACCGTTACACTGCTGCCAGCAGACAGAAAAAAAAAAGAGTGCCAGCGTTCTGCCAGAGGCCTTGAACAAGCTCAGTCAGGTTCCACACACAACATTTACTCAACAGCAGGAGAACAGCATGATCATGTGCCAAGCACAAAACTCTGTCTGTATCACTCAAGAGGTCATGCTTACAAAATGAGGCTCTAACAATAGACAGCTAAAACTGCACCTATTTCAGACTCCACAGCAGTGGCATCCAGTAGTCTCCAACGCATGTCATCTTTACAGCATAATTTGTGTGTATGTAATAATGTGCGTAAGTGATACAGATGCTTATTTTAACATAAATGACAATAAAAATCACAAAACTGAGTAGGTTCGTCCCATGGATTACTAGAGGGGCTAATCTATGCAACTATGGCTATTCAGATACACACTATTTTCATTAAAAGTAGTTGATCAGCTGACAGTGGCTACTAATTGCTACTTTATTGCAAGAACCATTACCTATAGCATGGGTTGTGGGGGACGCTGAAGCCAATCCCCGTTGACATGGGGTATGAGGCGGGGTACACCCCGATCAGGTCCCCAATCTTTCGCATAGCTTACACAGTCTCAAACAATTCCGATTCAAACCTATGGGAAATTTAGAGTAGTCAGATGACCTAATATATATCTTTAAACTGTGGAAAGGAACCAGTTAACTCAGAAGAAACTCTCATAAGTGTTGTTAGAAAATGTAAACTCCACCAAAAAACAAACAAAAAAAAACCCCCACCCCTCAGTTGGTTGAGAGGTTCAAACCGGAGATGCTCTTGCTGTTAGACAACATTGCTCACCACTGAGCCACGGGGCCGCCCAACAGAAGTCTATTTCACCAAAAACATTTTTCAAAGCTATTGACGCTTTAAGACACAGGGTGACTTACTGACATTTAAACATGAGCAAAATGTCAATACTCACTGAAACAGGATGCATATGTAGGCTAGATTTTTTAGTAGCAATTATTCAAGGAAATGTCTTTAAACAAACAGACAGCTTCTTCTTACAAACAAGCAGCTCTGATATACTTAAATATGCAATGTACAGAACAATGTAATTTTGAATGTAGCTAGTATTTTCTCAGGTATGGATCTTCAGGGCTACAATCTGACCTTGCCGCATTAATAGTACATGAATGTGGCTTTCTATGTGCAAAAAGAGAAAAGGTTTCTAGAAAACAAATGGCCCCAGGAGTGAAAAAAGCTAAACATCTCATTTTTTATAAAGTAATTAATAAGTAAATAAAACAACCTTGTATTTGGCACGAGGATATGGGAATATTACTGTGGATGGCAATCTGCCATCTGTCAATTTGGGTCTTGTCACTATCAAACTGTATTGACAAAGTAAATGCTGGAATTCCTAGTGCTTCCCAAACCAGTCCTGCATCTCTAAGCATGCATGCACCATATATTGCACATGCTTTTTATTGCATGATTTAGGTGTGCTGCAAAATGCAAATAAGTGTTTATGTGGGAAGGGATGGGTACATATGAAAACTAGTAAGCCAAGCAATGATAAAAACTACAGGATAAGAAAAGCAAGACAGACAGATTAAACTGCCACTGTGGTCATCACTGACCCAGGGCAACATGGAACTGAGCAATACTGCCATCTACTGAAATTTTTTGCTAGGTTTGTTACTATAATTAACACAACTAGATACAACAAGGCCACATTGCTCAATACCTGGCAGTCCTGCCGACTCTATGGATATAGGTGTTGGCGTCCTCCGGGCAGTCAAGCTGAAGCACCCAGTTCACAGCAGGAAAGTCTACACACACACACACACACACACCAAAAATTACAGCTCAAGTTACAGCCCTTTTACACTAACACAGAACCAGTGCTGTTGCAGCAATTTTTCTTCAAAAAATATTCCATGTTTATCAGTTCAACTGTAATCTCTGCACTGTCAGCAAACATGACTATCACAGTTGTTTTGGGTCCTTTCTCTGCACTCAGTAATGACTTATATCTCAATAATATACTTTACACTATTGAATTACAATACAACATACTTCTAATATATAAATATACTATATCTATATACTTATAATATACATAAATAACATAATTTACCTCAGTAATAACTTTAGTTTTAAACACTTCAATAACAAAAGCATTCACGGCTGGTTACCCCTTTGTGTTCTATTCATGGAATCATGCCAAACACACTTTTAGTACATACCATAAATGGTGGATGAAGATTTAATATAAACAAAAAAAATAAATGAATGATTCATATCTTGAGTGAATTTATCTGTTCTGAAGAAAAAGAGGCTATTCTAAGTGAATTGTAGGGTCAAAACCAGAATTTAATTTTATATCCTTTTATGGGTTACAGACGGTCTGGGATAGATAGTTTCTCTATAAATGAAAGCAAAATGATTTAAAAGCAAATTACTTTAAATACATTAAACAACAACAACAACAAAAAAAACTGTTTTTTTAAACAAGGATAAATCTCTATCTATAACATAATGGGGATCCCATTAAAAAAAGTCACTTATTTTTTATATGGCTATGTTAATATAATTTTATATTTATATTGTGTGTGTGTGTGTGTGTGTATATACACTGTTGCTTGGTGGGCAAAAGTTTGTGAACCTCTAGGTTCAGCAGGTAATTTGCAAATAAAATTAAAGTCAATTGTTTTCAATGAATGGGATAATAATCAAGTGCGAGTGTTCACCCGTTTGACTTACAGAACACGGATCTATCAATGTGTCATGCATGTGGAAGTGGATCATGGCATGAACAAAGGAGATTTCTGAGGACCTCAGAAAAAGGGCTGTTCATGCTCATCAGGCAGGAAAGGTTTACAAAATCATCTCTAATGAGTTTGGACTCCTCAAATCCAAATTTAAGACCATTGTTACCATCTGTAGGAGTGGTCGACCAACTAAGATGCAAAAGGGGGTCACACCAGATATTGATTTCAAAGTTTCACATACTGTTGTCGCTCACAGATATGTAATAGCGAATCATTTTCCTCAATAAAGAAATGACCAAGTGAATTCTTTTTGTCTGATTTATTTAACTGGGTTCCTTTATCTCCTTTAAGGACTTGTGTGAAAATCTGATGATGTTTTAGGTCACATTTATACAGCAATGCATAAAATTCTTAAGGGTTCACAAACTTTCAAGCACCACTGTGTGTGTAATATATATATATATATATATACACATACACACACACACATATATAAACACATTTTTGAGGGACGTCAATTTTGCCAAAATAAAACAAAGGAGTCATTGTGTTCAGTTCACACATGGATTACTGAACAATATGATTTGCTATTTTAACATAATAAACAACATGCCAGTTAGCCGTTCTGCCCAAGGATGCCCAAAGCATTTTGTTAAAAGGTTCGTTCATCTGTTTTTATTGATTTCTGAAGGATTGTAACAGAAAATTGAAATGGTAAAGGACTCTCAAACAGCCAGCCCTGAATGAGCCTTAAAGTTCATTACTTGCTAACTCGTGTGTTATACAGAGGATTTTTTAACAGCTACCGTATCCATAACAAAACTTTGAGAACTTTATCAGTGGTAGCTTTTCCCAAGAATTAAAGCCGACTAGTGCTTCACGAATCAAAACAACAGTAAAGTGGTCTATGTGCACGTGTGCAGAGACAAATCATACATTTATACGGAAAAGATTATCATAATCATTGCTTTGTATAATGTGTGTGGTAGAATATCCTTAAATACCATATAATATATAAACAAAATCATCCCATACTCCTAACACTGACTATATACTACAGGAGATTTTGTGGATATCCTGAAACTGTGATACCACAGAACTGTCACCAGCAATCAACTCCATAGCAATAATCCAACACTCTGGTCCTGTCAGCACAGTTTTCTCAGCTTCAGAATAGAACTTTCCTATATTGTAACTGAGCCGTATTAGCACACAGAGGACAGGGTGTTCTGTTGTGGAAAAGGGATGAAAAATGAGACAACTCATGACATTATTCACAGGAAAAAATTCTAAATCTTGAGACAATTTTGCATTTTAAATTACCCAGCCCTCTTGCAGCGATATCGGTGGCAAACAGGACAGCGGCTTTCTTGCGGACAAAGTCGGTGTACACCTCCACCCTTTTCATCTGCGGCTGCTTTCCGTGAAGGGCCAAAACTGAGATTCCAGGTCGTAGCCGGCAGAACACCCGAAACAGGTACTGCACCTGGTTCAACATACAGATAATTGTGGATGTTCATGATGTAGATGATTATACAGCCTTAACTAAACAATAAATAATTATTATATCCACACCTTCTAGATATAAGTGAGTTGCTAAACGTACATTACTTGAAAACAAACCAGCACAAATACTAAAAAGCAACAAAGATTTGGATAAAAACTGTTTAACCTATATATATTTTTTTTTTTAATTCCCCAAAATAAAACTTTTTGTGCTGACAGCACCCACAAATTCATTTTTCAGTGCGCACACACAGCGCGTGCCGCAAGTGTTGACTATTGTGAGGCTACCAACTGTGATACTCCTGAGGTTTGGACGGACTGAAGATACGTAAGCAGGCAGGCTTTTCACTGAGTTTACTTTCACTTTGCATAAATTTTATACAGGCTGTTCACGGAGAGAATTAGAAAAAAATATAAAAATTCTATATTTTTTCACAATGCAGTGAACTTTGAACACGGAAGAGGCGTACATTTTAATGTGGAATTTGTTACAGTATATGATATGTAAACATTTACCTCTTTACAGCAAGCAAAAAAGACAATTATTTTCTTCTGCAGGTGACTCCGCAAGAAAGAGAAGAGCATGTTGACCTTTTCGTGCAGCTCGCACACTACGTAGCTCTGCTCCAGAGTAGCAGGAGTACTGAGGACCACAATAATCACATCAGGACAGGATTCAATTTTCACCAACAGCAAATGAGAACCATTTCAATCCCTCTGAAAAGGACATTGCCTGCTCTTTCTTTAGTGATCTTTCTCAGCTCAGGACTGGAGCAAAAACTTTTGTTTGCAAGTTCTAAGTACTAAGTCTCTGGTCTCAAATCAAAGTCAGTGTACACAAAGAGTGAATTAGAGGTTTTTAAGAGGTGCATAGAGCTGCCTCAGTCAGCTTTCATGAGAAGGAGGAATTTGTTCTGTGTTTATAGGATCAATTTAGTTTCTAGAGGAAATTATCAGCATTTTACCATTGATTATGTGTTTGCTGTGGGTGCAGTGATTCATGTGCTAAGGTAATTGGCAATTAAAAAAAAAAAAAGGCATTACAATTATATTCTGCAAAAAAGGGGCAAACTGCTGGTTTATACAACTTTGCAGGTCTCTATAGAAACAGCTCATTCTCAAAGACATCTACATTAACCGAGGTTAATAATGGTCACCTGGGTTTGAAAGGAGACACCACACAGAACAGAATAATACCAATACAAATGCTCAGTCTCAATCTCCTTACAATAGAAAGATTAAATCACTGGTGTAAAATCTAAACAGAAACAGACATACTGACGTGTTGTACCTGAATTTAGCTTGTTCATGAACCCACACATACTCAGGGTCCTTCAGGCTCAGTCTGGCCAGGTCTTTCACAGACTTGGTCTGAGTGGCAGAGAAAAGTAGCGTCTGTCTGGTTTTCGGAAGGTTTTCCACAATGGCATTGAGCGTGTCGGCAAAACCCATGTCCAAAATTCTGTCAGCTTCATCCAACACTATCATAAAGAAACAAATGGTTAACCTAATCATATTATATTAAGTTTGGTTAAGTAAGTTAACCGATTAATCATGAAAACACCACTGCAATAGTACTATGTTAACTGCTGCTATGAGATTTCAGAGAATCCAAGTAAAACAAGTCGTGTCAACGCATCATACCTCCCATTAACGCAGCGATCAGTAAAGACCTTGAAAATGTAGGTCAAGTATTGAGATGTAGTAGTGTTTCAAATATAACGTTCCAATGTCAATACCGCAATTAGTAATCACATAGAAAAAACAATTTTTAACAAACTGACCTCAACATCACCTTGTAAACAAAGGTCATGGCCACAATCCTCAGAACTCATGTGAAAAGGTGTACAAGTGGACTTGTGTTTAAAATCAATGTCCTGCAACAACTTTATTAGTAATTATATGGCGAAGGTGCATGACAGATGGAGTCGTCATATGTTGTTTTGCAGTAACCCTAACAAGCTGATCAAGAGTCAAGCATCTTATCCTGGCAATAGAAATACCTTTTCATGATTGCAAGGAGGATTGTCTGCAATCTGGCAACATCAGAACCGATACATGCATTTTTTCAAACTGTCATGATGGTGGGGTACTCCAAAAAAATGCATGTATAGTCCCTAAGGGATCCTAATCACGAGTTCATGAGTAATTTAAACAGTAATAATGGGTGTGGAGATGGACGCTAAGCTGTATGCAGATTAGAACTATGATTAAATCTGACATTAATTAAAAAATATTTTTTCTCGCAGACACTTTGTCATATAGCTAAGTGACTGGAATGAGCGGAAAGGTCAATCGTGTCATTTCATCTGATATGCGTGTCACCTCTCTGTGATGAATACTTTATGATCATTTCAAATGAAAATAAAAAAAGGATGAGAATTTGGACACCATGTGCGTCAGTCAGGTTCTCAGGGTTAATAAGATCATTCTGTCCATTCGGAACCAAATTTAATTTAGCTTTGGATTTATCATCCTATATCTCGTCACTGAGTGACACCTCAGCATTGTCACTGAGGAAGCATGTACCGAGCATGTGCAGGTCTGAGGCGTGGAAGCTGGAGTTTTCGTCCATGTGCTGCAGCAGACGTCCTGGTGTGCAGATGATGATATTTGTGCGATGAATTTTCAGCGACTCGTCTTTGAGGTCCTGTAGCCAGATGTGTTATTAGCAAGCATCAATAACAAGTATAAACGCATGTCTACTGCAGTTTAAAGGTAATATATATTTATAGATATAAAGCTATTGAAGACAACTTATTGCATACACCTGACCTTGTGGCAACCTTAACCCTAATCAGTTCATCACATGGTCACATCCAGAATTCCATAGAATTCCTGCAACTCTTCTTTAGATAGCACGCTAACATGAACACTCAGTGTAAGAAAGTATATGACTTTGATGTTATTTTGACTAAAAATGGACTGATCCTACTGATACTAAATATTTTAAAGGACAAAATTTACAACCATGCTCTTCTGTAGGCGCATATGAATGTCCAACCAAGGAGGAGAGAGATGCATAGAGAGAGGCAAAAAGAGAGACGCAGAGAAAGGGAGAGGCAAAAAGAGAGACGCAGAGAAAGGGAGAGGCAAAAAGAGAGACGCAGAGAAAGGGAGAGAGAAAGGGAGAGGCAAAAAGAGAGGCGCAGAGAGGGAGAGGCAAAAAGAGAGGCGCAGAGAGGGAGAGGCAAGAAGAGAGGCGCAGAGAGGGTGAGGCAAAAAGAGAGACGCAGAGAAAGGGAGAGGCAAAAAGAGAGACGCAGAGAAGGGGAGAGGCAAAAAGAGAGACGCAGAGAAAGGGAGAGAGAAAGGGAGAGGCAAAAAGAGAGGCGCAGAGAGGGAGAG
>JAOUQZ010000019.1:12736643-12752289 GCA_028564935.1 Neosilurus hyrtlii
CACACTTCAAACACCGCACCAGTACACACTTCAAACACCGCACCAGTACACACTCAAACACCGCACCAGTACACACTTCAACCACCGTACCAGTACACACTTCAACACCGCACCAGTACACACTTCAAACACCTCACCAGTACACACTTCAAACACCGCGCCAGTACACACTTATACTGGATGTGTGGCTTTGTTTTGAAACACTACTCAGTACAGTAGTACACACAGTACTAGATTAACTGACCTCTGAGTATTTGGCGACCAGCTTCTCTATGGTTTCTCGTTCTATCTCCCATCCGCGTTTCTTTTTAGGTCGTTTTGTTTGTGTCCTGCTTCCGTCATGCTTCTTCTTCCACTTCTCAAAACTCTTCACTGGGTCTTGAGGAAGGTTTTTCTTCTCTTTTCCTTTTTTAATTCGCATTTTCTCCGCAGTGCTCCTTCCTATGTAAATACGCAACAGTTAAACGCACTTCCTAAGAAACGACATGTGGAGGAAACGCTGTTCTGTTCCTCGTGGGCTGTGATCACTGTGGAGAGGAAGGAGAGCTCATTACTGCCCCCTGTCGGAAAGGCGTAACGGAAATCTTGGATCTTGGGTTCGAGTACAGGGGTTCAGTGAGAGAGTGCATTTCTGAGTGGAGTTTGCATGTTCTCCACGTGCTTGCAGGGGGTTTATTCCTGGTGTTTTTTTTTTTTTTCTGAACTGCAAATTAAATCATTTATTGGGCAGCATGGTGGCGTTAGTGGTTTGCATGTGCCCCTAACAGCCGGAAGTCACGGGTTCGAGTTCCAGGCTCAGATTTCTGTGTGGAGTGATGTTCTTTCTGTGCTTGTGTGTGTTTCCTCTGGGTAGTCTGGTTTCTTCCCAACGAAATGCACACGAAATTGCCTATTATGCGGCACAGTGTTGTAGTGTTTAGCACTTCCGCCTCACAGCAGGACGGTCCTGGATGTGAGTCCTGGGCTTGATGAGGGCTTTTCTGAGTGGACTTTGCTTCTTCTCCCTGTGCTTGTATACGTTTACTCTGGGTTTCCCCCACAGTCCAAAGACACACACATTAGGCTTGTTAGCTGTTCCAGATTGCCCCTAAATGTTAATGTGAATTTTTATGTGTGTTAGACCTGTGCTTGTCTGGCAAGCTGTGTGCCCTGTTCGCCCAGTGTTGGCTGAGATGGGCTGCAGTACAAGTAATTTTTCATAACCAGGCCACCTTGCAAAGCTTGAAACTGGAAGGAACTAAGAAAACTTCTCCAAAGAAGGGAAGAACACGCAAATTTCCACACAGACATTAACCTGTTAATAGGGGATCTGGAGTTCTGAGGTAACATCTTCCTGCTGCACTACTGTTCCATCCCAAATTGCTATTTTGTTATATATTTTGGAGTACTGTATGTACAGTATATTACAGACTATTTGCAATAATCAAACCGAAGAAATAAAAATGTCAAAAAGAAAAAATAAATCACTTAACATTTATTCAAATTATTACTTCAAATTTATGTTTGGAAGTTACGTTTTTACTTTACGTTTACGCTTTACTTACGTTTTTGTCCTAACAGCTGATTACTAATATGTATGTACAGTGCCTTGTAAAAATATTCCTTATATCCTTTGAAATTTCCCAATTAGTTTCTTGGAACTAAAAAAAGAATAATTCAGATTTGTTTATTCTACATGGGAATTGTGTAGTCTGATTGGTCCACTATCTGTAGGTTAAAAGACATTATTCAGAGTGGATAATGTTTGAATCAAAACAATGATTTTTCTTGTGTTTCAGAGTCGTAAATGCTAAAATTTAGAAGTATAAGCACATGGTTACCCAGTGTTTAAGCTCTTTTGACAGTGCCTTACCACCCATAGTTGATTGCTTGCTTTCAATTACAACTGTCTACCCCCAAAACTGGAAAATGTTGCCATTCTAACTTTTCAATGACTGTTATACTTTGCATACAACTGGAAACATATTTCTGTGAATGTTCATTTCAGGGTGCAAAACAATAAAATGGAAATATTTTAAAGGAGTGTGATTTCTTTTCTATACAAACTGTATATTGTTTTAAAAAAGCACTGCATAAAACCTGGTGAATGTTGCTCTTCACATTGTTTATTTGCTATCCAAAATCCAACTGTAATTAACAATCTCTAGTAGGAATGTTATCTGAGTTACGTGACTGAAGTTTCAAGTACAACGCTGAACAGTACATGAAATCATCTACAACTAAAAACAAAGCAACTTGCGGTAAAGCAAAATCCTCTTTGCAAATACAAACATTTCTTTTAAACATTCATAATTCATAGAACACTGATCATATAAAATCATATCAAGCCTCTCTCTCTGAAATATAAACATATTTACATACAAATGTAAAACGTAAAAACAACACTCTAGTACAAATCTTATTTATCTCGATGACCTTTTTACCAGTTCTGATACAATTCAGTCCAGGCACAACCTGGTTCTCCTCTGTAAACTCTGCTACAGTTTCCAAATCAGTGCAATGTAATTATAGCTCCATACTGTCACTCAAACCGATACAACTTTAAATAACAGAGATGTATATGGATGGTTTAGGAGAGGCAGACATACTGAGCATTGATACTTTATTTGTGCCATTCAGTGGTAGTCTTAAAGCAATCTTAAATCCTGTGTTTCCCAATGTTTTTTTGTTTCTTCACCCCTTCCTATGCAATCAATGTTATCATCTTGTACAACACAGTTACCAGTACCAGTTACAACACAAGTAACCAAGAGTGAGTAAAATTAGAGTGTCCATTACACACTACCACTCAAATTTCAAAGGTGCACCGTTTGCTATTTTACTACCAACAATGAACTCGAAGACCCAGAATTCAAAGCAGTAACAACAGTGGTAGAGGAGGGATCTGTTAACTGTGACATTTTTAGCTCTTATTATTAAACAACATGTGAAAAAACGTGGTGAGAAATAAGGAATAGAGCAAGGGAATATTTGCAGCTTTGGTCCAAGTAGTCCTTTTTTTTAGTTTGTTTAGACTTTTTTGGCTGCATATCTGATTAACCACCTAGTAAAAGTCCTCCGGTGTTAGACAGCTATCTGGAAGTTGTTTGAACAAAGGATAAGTATGAATCACCTCTACCCCTCTACAGCTGTGTTCTCTGTTGAGTGGAAATGATATGATGATGATACGTAAAAATTCAGGAACAACAGGTTTACATTAAAGGGGCTCTGTCACGGCTGTAACAGATGCATGAAAATGTACATTATGAAAAAAAAACAGGCAGCTTCTCACTCACTCATTTGCTGAACCACCTAATCCTATTAGGGTCGCAGGGAGGCTTGTGCCTATCCCAATGGCTGAGACCGGGCGTATGGTGGGGTACACCATAAGCTTTGCCAGTCCATCTCAGGGCCAGCATACACACAACCATTCACACTTGGAGCAATTTGGAACAGCCAATCAGCCTATTGTGAATGTTTTTTGATTGTGGGAGGAAACCAGAGCAACCGGAGGAAACCCACAGAAGCACATGCAATCGAAGGCACCTTCTCGCTGTGAGGCGAATGTGCTAGCCACTGTGCCACTGTGCCACCCTGTGAAAAAGCCATGCTTGTATTTGCTTTTTATTTATAGCATTATGGCTTTGTTGTCCTGTTCCTGTTTTCTGCCCTGTATCCCCCACCTTGCTGTTTATTCTGTTTTGCATTAATAAAGCTTTTTTTATTTTATTTTATTTTTTTACAATGACGACCATGTGCCTGTTCCCCCAACAATAAAACTGTAACAAAGTAGGCCTAATATTTACTAGACACATCACACTACATTATACAGACTCTTCATTGATTGGGGGAAAACAACTGCAGCTACCTGTGGATGTATTGATATTGATATTTCTGCTAAATTCAATACCCTTGACATTATGTTGAATGATGATATGTATAGTACGATAATGATAGTCTCTTAATATTATATCACCTGGCTCGAACATTATGTATGACATTCTTTAATGAATTGAAAGACTGTAATCTTTACTGCGATTTGTCTGCAAAATGCTGCAGTATATCACCTATGAACCACTCAAGGACATGCTTATAGTGGAAAATAATCAATTCGGGTGGTAATAGTAACTCTGTTTGGCCGCGGGCTGCTTCCCACCTCCCCTTCATTGATCATTTGTCACCTATAACCACATAATGAATCTTAAATGCTCCAAAATGAAATCAAATAAATTAATTATTTAAGATTATTTATGTCAACATTTGTCTGATATATAAAATATTTGGGACAAGTTAAGTGTGCTCTATTTATATATGTGCATAGCTCAAAACATCAGTTTGTGGTGATAGGACCCTTTTTTGTATAATAGCTTATTCTTTAAATATCACCCTCCTGTTTTCTCTGCTTGTTTCCTTGCAAAGTCATTTATAAAAGGCAAATCACTGTTTGTATGAACACAACCCCTTTTTAACCACTCTTGGTATTGAGAAACACTTGGATTAGACCTTATTTAAATAGTACTAAACCAGCATGTTTAATATCTTAACCTCACTTTGGTCCTGTAAAACTCAGTGCTTGGGCGGTGGATCAAGAAACACAAGTAAACAGAATTTCATTATTTGTTATTAGAATCTTGATAGACTACATGTGAATAAACATTTTTACAAAGTAAGCTTGAAAAACTGCGATATCGCTGGTATGGGCCTGGCCTTCACTGAAGGCAGTGTATACCTTAAACTTTCACCATGATATCATAATGTATGCAAAATTGCTTTAGAGGATCAAGCTGTAGGCAGCTGGTGTGTCCAATACTTTACCTTATTCCTTCAGTGCCAATAATTATTGATAATCTAAGCTGGATAATGTGAACTGGGTTTGGCTTTAATTCTCAATTTATTCAATTTAAGGCAGAAAATCGAGACAAGCCCTTCTAAATATCTTTAAACATTTAATTTATACCCCACTCTGTTCACTTCCTCTACATGCCATAATAATACAAACACACACACCTGCTTAGAAACTCTTTCCACTGCAAAAAAAGGGGGGATAAAATCTCTGGCTCTTCATCTATAAATGACAAGACTGAAGACAATAAGCAGTTTAAAAGCCTGGACAGAAGATCTTATGGTCACAGTGAAACACTAATGTGACACTACAGCTGTCTGCAGTATGGTAAGGAAAAGCTCCTCAGATTAGTCGCTGGTAACAAGCCTGGTTTTCTGCAGAAGGCTGTTCTGAGAACGGAATGGCCAGGGACATGTTCCGAACATCTAATTAACCCCCGGGTGTCCCTTCTGTTGTCCAGCTTTCACACGACTCACAGAAAGACAGAGGTACACAGAACAGGAGGAGGGATTGGGTTTGTTTTTTTCTAATTCTGAGTGAGAGAGCTGAGCATCTGTACATCTGGCACAAGCACATTTATTCTGACAGATTGGCACAGTTCATCCTTCCCATCACATCTGATCCCAGCGGGGCTTTTCTCAGGCTTCCTATAAAATCCTGCAAATAGACAGAAAAGAGACAGGGTGTAAAACAGTGTGAAACTAACTGTACTATACTGCAGTGCAATGATGTGCAAGCTGCTCTAAAACTTTCAGCATGTTAAAACGAAGCTCCAGCCATAATTAATTTACAGTCTATTAATTACAAAAAAGTATATTCCCTGGGGGCACCGTGCATAGTGGTTAGCATGTCTGCTTCACAACAAGGTCCTAGGTTTGAGTTCTGGGCTCGGCGAGGGCATGATCTCCCTGTGTTGCCTCCGGGTACTCTGGTTTCCTCCCACAGTCCATAGGCATGCACATTAGGCTTACTGACTGTTCAAAATTGCCCCTAGAAGTGAGTGTGAATGGTTGTGTGTGTGTGTGTGTGTGTGTGTGTGTGTGTGTGTTGATCCTTCGATGGTCTGGTCAGCTGTTCAGGCTGTACCCTGCCTTTGCCCAGTGACGGCTGAGATGGGCTTCAGTCTCCCCCAAACCCTACTGAGACTTATCAGTTCGGCAAATGAGTGAGTGAGTAAGAGTGTACGTTGTTTCATGCATCATATTTTAGATAGTGCTTTATCTTAGTCAGGATGGCAGTGGGTTTGGTGTCTATCCCAGGAAGGAATACACCAAGGACAGGAGGTCCACTCCATTAAAGCATATAATTCACACACATTCACGCACTCATTTTCAACTAAGGGCAATATATTTTATTAGTATATACTACACAGGATCTGACTGGTCTACTGTCAGGATTTAAAAAACATTATCTTGACTGGATAAAATTTGAATCAGAATGATGGACACTCATGATTATCACACTTGGAAAAGTAAAAATAAATATAATTATCGTTTTAGTTTACTTTTTTGTGTTTCTATGTAGTATACACTACAAAACCTTTACAGAGCCCAGTTTACTTATGTTATACCATGTAGTATCTACTAAACTCTGAATGAGTATGCTAAATAAATGCCTTCAGCTAAATAAATAGCTTTGGCCTACTTCTGCTCAGGGCATGCAGAGCTTACCTGACCTGCCTCTGTAATAATTAAAATAAGTCAAAATCAACTCTCTTGCTTTTCTTTATGCTTATGTGTAGTACTGTGCTCAGAGCTCCTCTGTCATGATTTTAGAAATGTGAAGAATTATCCATAATATCTCATTTTAGTATGCTTTTTAGCTTATGTTATTACTGTGTAATATATACTAAAATAACTATTCACCTTAGGCCCGGTGGATGTTGCCGAATTAGATAGACTATTCAGTGTCATCCACATCTTCTATAGCAAATAATTATTAAGTTTGGCCAGTTCATCTACTGGAATGTTTTTGGGAAGGGGTTGGAAAGTGAGCATGGTATCGGCACCCAAGCAGGAACCAGAGCTCAGGAAAAACCTTGCTCTTTTCAAAACAATATATTGGTGATGGTCTTTACAGAATAATGTATGAAATACTATTAAAGTATATGTGTGTGATGTGTGTGTTTTTCCTGTACCTCCCCTCACCATGATCTTCCTCCACCCATGCTACAATCTTGCCCTCCCAGCCGGGCACGACTGCGTCATCCTGGAACACCTGAGTGACATGGTCAGATTGTATTTATACTATCTCTACTGTAAAGATGTCAAACATGTAGGCACCTCCACATCGTAATGAATGCTACCACCAAGCGAATAAAACGACGTAAACTCACCTCTTCTTTCACAGTGCCGAACTCGGGGTCCAGAGCTTTAAAATGGTATCTGTAACTGCCCTCTCGATCTATTGCCACTTTAAAGTCTTGAAGGGTAATTTCTCCCAACCTGGCATCAACACACATGTAGACAGGAATATAACACATTATGTACCTTTAAATATACTGCAGTCCTATTACTGTACAAATTAAATTCATGGAGCTTTGGTGTTGAAACTCTATTATTAGGATTTCTTTGCAAGCAGTCACAACAATGTTAACACATTGTTAATTCAGAGACTTCTTCGAATTTGGCAATCAGCCAATCATGTAACAGTAGTACAATGTATAATATCCTGCAAATACAGGCCATTAACTTCTCTCAAAGGTCATATAAATTAAATAGAAATATACCAACTGAAAAAGTATGACCTCAGTTACACTGTCCTTGGTATGGACATTGACTCACTGGTCTGAATACTTTTTTTTTTAAAGAAATGCTGCACAAAACAAAAAAAACACCCAATGAGCAACAGTTTGGTTTGTGGAATTGCCCTGTTGATGAGTGAAATCAGAGTAGAATGGCCAGACTGTTTCAAGGTGACAGGAAGGCTTCAGAAACTCAAATAACTATGCTTTCCAACCACGATGAGCAGAAAAACATGTCAGAATGCACAGCAAGCTGAACTTTGAAAAAGATGGGCTATGATAGCAGGAGGCCATATTTCTGTCAGACAAGAATGTTAATCTGTCGCTTTAGGCAGCACAGGCCCAGCAAAACTGAACAGCTGAAGATTGTAACAAAGCTGACTTGACGTTTTTTTCCAACCTAAACTGTCCAGTTTCAATGAGACTATGCCCTCACAGGAGTATTTTTTGCTTTGAAAAAAATACTGCAGCACCACAACTCATCTGAATTCACATTAAACCCCAACCATGCTAAGACCCCTAGTCAAAATTTTAAACACAAGTGTGCCTCTGTCTGCCCAGCAGTAAATATTGGAAGGTAACCTGCGATGAAATAGCATCTAGGAGGAGTTGAACTTCCATTTGCTTCATGCTACAGAAAGCGGGATAAGCTCCAGCCCGATCAGTCAGTAGACTCATGTGTAAAAGCCCAACAGACTTTAGCTTACAGTTCATGCAGGACTCCGTCGGCTATTTCTGGCGGTTCCTCTATGCCTTTAAGTAGCATTTTGGCATCGCGCTATCTTAAAGTTTTGCAAAAATACGGCAGGGGTGAACTGTTTTTTGTATCCAACCAATCCAGAAATTCTTTCGGCTTCTTGTGTTCAAATGTAGACGTTTAGCATTAAAGAAAACATATAAGATAAAAAGGAATCATGTTGTTTGAGGTAGCTTAGTACTAGGCTAATTCAGTAATATATAAACAGTGATCCCGAGAAGCAATATGGAGGCCACTTGGAGAAAGCCTTAGCAATTGTGTAGAAACTGATGAAAATAGCTGAGGGAATCCTGAATGCCCCTGCCACAGATATATAAATCAGTACCAGGTCCATCATGGCAATCCCATCACTAAGGCATATTTTCAATTAATTGTTACATCTGACTTGGTTGCCAAATCTGCCTGCAAAACAAGCCAGGAACTCAACCATTAGACCTTTTCAAAACCATATGGCCTACACTTTCAATCCAACAGTGATGCAATTTTTCTCGCAACATTGAAAACACACATAATAATCTTTGATAAGGCAATTATTAAAATGCTGTATTTCCTCTCATAGTCTCCAGCATATACAACCTGGTAACACTGCTGTTTTGAACTCGCCCATTCTGCTCGAAGTAGCAGTGCAGAGTGTATTTGTGGCCACAGAGCTTTTAGCTGCATGATTAGGACAATTAAGGTCTCCATTTAAAATATACGTAGTTTTTTTTAATGTGGCAGATTTACTCACCTCTTAGGGATGTTGATCATGAAGGGTGTGAGCGAGCGGTCAGTAAAGTAAAGGACTTTGGTAAAGGATGAGGAATTAAGCATAGGGGTGCTCTGCGAATGGACCATTTCTGCAGTGAAGCACACAGACCAAAGTACACATGGCTTTAGCAATACAATCCAATAAAATACAAACAAATGCACTGGGAAAATGTCTTCTTATACAGCAAATCCAATTTACTGCAAACATAGCAGAGTCTCGATCCAAATACATATACCTCCATACTATTTTACCGAAAAAGGCAGGATAAAGGATGTAGGATGTCTGTAGGAATTCAACAGTAGTGAAACAGTAACTGGATGACCTACAAAACCTCTAGATTGTAAACTTACCACACTATGCTACACTACGGTATCCCATAATTCAGCTGTAGCCTTTAAAGAAGAATTCCCCTGGGGGGAAAGTAATTAAAAGTTGGTGACAGATCGAGGCAAAGTTGGTTGCAGGGGAAGGGGTGAGGCGGGGGATAGGGGATGTGGGAGGGTCAAACAAATTTCTAGCATTACACATTTCTGCTGTTCAAAAAACACCCCCCTCCCCAAAAATAGAATTATACTAAATACAAATTGTGTATCATCTTTGAGTGTGATTAGCCTAAATGTTCGTGCTCATGTCAATGTAACTTAACACCTGTGAGGTAGGTTAGCTAACGCTACGAACATCAGGGTTAAAGGGGTGCCAGCCTTCCCGCGACCCTAATCAGGATTAAGCAGTTCAGAAAATGAATGATGATGATGAATCTGGGTTAAAGGGCAAGTAAGATGGTGCTGGAATACATCCAAAATGTGTGCATACTTACTTACACACTATCAAACTTGTAGGACATATTACAGAGATTGCAGGGTAGTAGGCACAAGTGTATACCAAGTGTTTAGATAAAAAATATTTATATATAAAAGGTATGATATATTATTCTTTAACTAATAGAGAATCCTATCTTTGAATAACTAAGAGCACACCCTACGGTGTTTTATTCCTTAATTACAGCAGCACTATGCCTTCTTTTTCTCTTATATAAAAGGGAGACTTACTGGTGCTGGAGGGCCAGGACTCCCTGTCAGAGTGAGTGATCCTGTGTCCTGGAGACCTTGCCCTTGTCTGTAAAAAATCGAAAAGACTCCCCTTTAGTCCAGTATGGACATTTTTTATTTAACCCAAATCCAAACCCAAATCATGCTACTGCACACTGTTTAAGGAGGCACTTGAGCCCCCACCTTCCTCTCCTGTCTAGTCCGTGACTCCAGTGTGTAGAGGCGGTCCATAAGGCTTGCCATGCCCTGCTCCAGTGTGTCCAGTGTGTGGTGCTGAGGGTCGTGGCCTCCGAAGCTATTTCTCAGACTGCGCAGAGCATCCCGTACCAACTGCAACTCCTCCGTCTGTCAGGAGCACAACAATTCATTAAAGTGGTCCTGCATTTGGAGCTGTAAACTAAGTGACTATATTGATATTGATACTGACTTGATTTCACAAGGAATATATATATATATATATATATATAAAATGATGTAGGATTCAGCTAGGTCACTCACTCCTTTGTGTGATCGTGCTGTACTGAGCTCTGGTGCTGCTGGATGTGTGTAGCCGTTACTCGGAGATCCATGAAGCTGAAACAAAAAAGAAAATAAACCTTAAAACTCCTGACTGCTTATAGCAGCAGGGTGAAAGTGTCCGTTAGTTGCTGTGGTTTAACCTCATCCTTGTCATGATCGGTCAGCTCCTGAATAATCATCTGCTTGTGTTCCAGCTCCCTCTGCAGGTCAGCCTGAGTATTATACACAGATACAGAACAGCAGCTGAGACTTGTGAGAGTTGCCTGAGGTCTCACAAAGTGTGCGGTTTGAATTTAGAACATTAAAGTACATACCTGCTGGCTGTTGCTGTCTGTCAGCTTGCGTAAAGCTTCATCCAGTTTCAACTGCTGTTGCTGAAGCAGGCGATCCTTCTGTCCTAATTCTTTCTGCACAGCAAAAGCAACAATTACAAGAATTCTTGAATTAATTTCTTATGAAATTATTAATTGTTTTTATTCCTTGACTATAACTACATGTGTTTCACACTCTGTATCATGCAGTGTTCTATTTATTCCCTCTGCGAGAAGCATATGGATATTGTGTATTAGTGCAAATTGTACTTAGTGTACCTTATATTCACCGAGAAGCCTGTTCCTCTCTTCTAACTTCTTTTGAAGCTCTGCCTGAGGATCCGTAAAACATACTGATTAGCACACAGCCATACACCCGCCATAGGACAATGCCTTAAGCACATTCTACATACATATGTACTTATGTAACATACTCACATTCTGTCCTTCCAGTTCATCACGGTTCATGCTAGTGCGTAGGAGCTCCTGTTTGAGCTGTAACACAGATGACTCCTGCACGGCCATGCGCTGCTGGAGAGCATCCTGCACACACAGCACACCATCAGAACACAGTGTTCTTTGTCATATTATATGCTAGAACAGTTACTATGTGCAGCTGATATTAGGGCAGTTACAAGAAAATGTTTAGCAAAAAAGAACACTTATTCTATTGAGACCGACTGGATATGAGCAACCTCGAATTCAGACTGACCAAATTAATATTTGCACACATGAAACTTCATTCAATAAAGTTTCTATACATCATGTTTTAAAAATGACATCCTCTATTGCTAACCATCCTTGTTTATACATATTTGAAGGTGATTTCTGAAGGCTGGCATGGCTCGACAGGTCATGTCGGGTAGAAGACCAGAACATCTCCTGCTAAATAGCAACTTTAAGGGCTTTAATAGTTTAGGGCTGTTGAGTATACACTGGTGATTTAAGGTAGCCCCACAGAAAAACAATCATAGGAGGCGAGGTCAGGAGAACGGGCCGAGATAACCCAATGATCTAAGCTGAGCCTGTTGCTCTAAAGTTCTCAACCCACTGCAAGATGGTCTTCCAATCTGGAATACTTTGGTTCTGTGGAATACTGAAACGTCTTCGAAAGGCCCTCTGTGCCGCGATCACGAAACACTTGCTTGTGAGGAATGCTTCAACAACTAACGAACAATGTGCTCCTGACCTCGCCATGTTGGCAACTGATGATGGTTAGGGTTGGGCTCCCAACAGGCCTTAGAACCACCTCTCCAGCCTCACTTGTTTCATGTGTGCAACTAATAATTTGATTATCTTTTAAAAAGTTTGAATTTACTTTTGAACTGTGGGAGGCTTGAGATATATATATATATATATATATATATATATATATATATATATATATATATATATATATATATATATAAAAGAACCGGACGCTTATATTTCCACCAAACAAGACTTTATTGGCCTACTGCAAAGGACAGACTCCATGCCATTCTAACATTCTCTTCTGCTAAGAATGTATATTTTATAATTTTTAAGAATACAATTCAACAATAAAACAATTTATTTCTCACAATACGGTGAGCATGGATAAAACAGTTATTCCACTCCCTCAAGTTTGATATGACTACTAGTACCGAAAGGTCGCTAGTTCGATTCACGAAGCAGCAGAAAAAATGTGTGGTGGTGGGGGAGTGAGCTGCACCTCCCCTTCCTCCACATCCATGGCTGAAGTGCCCTTGAGCAAGACACCTAACCCACAACTGCTCCCAGTGTGTGTGTGCTCATTGTTTACGTGTGTGTATGTGTGTGTGTGTGTGTGTGTGTGTGTGTGTGTGTGTGTGTGTGTGTGTGTGTGAGCTCACTTTGAATGGGTTAAATGCAGAGGCAATAATTTCCCTTGCAGGATTAATACAGAAAAATGAAAATAAAAAACCAATCAGTTTCTCAGGTTTAACAATTTATGGGTATGTGTTTAAGGAACATAAACACTTTTGCTTTATTTCATATACTACTGACAGCATTTTTCCCAAATTCTACATGAACATATTGTCACTTAGGACATTTAATAGCAGAAAATGACCACTGGTCAAAAATAACAAAAATAATGTTTTCAGATCTTGTGTACTGCATAAAATTCAAGGTCATACTTAATTTTAACCAATGCAGTACTAACACGAGAACTTTGGATGAGTTCAGAAATCAATATTTGCTGAAATAACAGAAATTTTTATAACTGATTTAATTTTTTTTCCTTTGTTGCACTCCTGGCCTTGTTCGATGGCTTATGACCACCCATTTTATATAGTAATACACACACATAATAGTGTGTGTGTGTGTGTGTGTGTGTGTGTGTGTGTGTGTGTGTGTGTCAAGTCAAGTCAGTTTTATTTGTATAGCGCTTTTTACAATTGACATTGTCACAAAGCAGCTTTACATAGTAAAATTAAATTAGGGAGGAATCTTAAATTTTTTCTCTACAACCCCCACATACACACACACACACACACACATACATTTTTGTACACTCTGCATATATTAACAATGAAAGAACATTATAAATTAGTGATCCCAGCATATACATATACAAATTAGTGATCCCAGCCTGATTACCATATAACTGTTACTTTTAATTAATTAATTAGGTTTTTTTTTTTTTTTTTTAAACCTTTTTATTAAATCAATTTACATTATGAACAGTGACTGGCCAGACTCAGCTCAGGTGGATAAAATCATGACTATATATGACTATATGTTGTTTTGTCACTTTTATGAAAGCAGGATTACATTCAAAGCTCTAATGGCATAAGAGTAATGCAGCAACTACTAAAAGATTGACTCACTTTGACTCCTTGTAAGTTGCGCGTCTCCTGCTTGTACTTCAATAGCTCCCTCTACAGGACAAACAGATTTCATAAAAACAATAAGAACCACAGAAAAGGAAAACCATATTAATGTGCAAAGCTGCATAAAAGACAAACAATAAGTATCTTTTGATTTATACTACATTCACATGGTTCATAGTGAGATTGGAAGTAATAATCTCCATGGAACAGGACAGGATTCCTGAAAAAAAATTGCTGTAAAAGCAAGTATATTACAATTCTACTGCAATTAGGGTACAATAAAATTCTACCTTTAGCTCTAGACTCTCCTCCATACTTTGGTCAAGACGACTGCGAATAATTACCTGTTAAAAACCACAGAAAACCTAATTCACCGGCAGAATAAGCACACTGTGCTGAAAAAGAAAACTGAACAGAAGCTGAATGAGGCAGAAACTGAGCTGGAGAGAAAAGCAGGTGAACCGAGAGGAATGGAAATAGATACCTGCTCCTCGCACTCAGACAAAGCAGAACTCACCACACAGTAACCTGATCTAACTCTACAACCAACTGAGACAGAAAGCTAATAAGTATGTGGGAGAAAAACAGGAGGAAGAAATGTAAAGGAGTTTCCTACAACAATTAACTGAAACAGTTGCTGAAACAAGTCAACAACACAAAACAGAAATGTCAGGATTCTGAGAAGAAAAGAAAAAGCCTGGTGTTAAAATGTCATACCAGTTGTTGCTCGGCATTTTCCACTCCCTCGCCTAAACTCAATGAAGCATCCTGCTCATCGTCAGGCAATGAGCCGTGGAGAAGCAAGGCCTGTAAACACCCCCCACCACACACATGAATTCTTTTAAGGACACACTTTTAGAAAAAAAATTTCCTAAGTAGCATTCATTTACAACTTCTACTACCATACTGCTTCTGTGCCACCACGTTGATTGAAGGACTGATTTCTATTTTGTACATTACTAATAGAATAACAAGGCAAGTACTGATGTAAAAATCCTAATCAGCCATGTTGATTGGACAGCTAACAGGCTCAATCCCAAACAGGCTCAATCCCATAAGAAAACTGCCCAACATTAATAAGTAACTACCCAGTATGAGATTTTGCATAGGCTTCATATTAGCAATGTGGCTCTCCTTGCTGAGACATTGCCAACAATAATACATTGGGAATATCGGGAAGCAGCTATTCACTCAGTTCCAGTGCAGTGCAATTTGCCAAAATTTGACTCAGTGAGATACAATACTATGCAAAAGAATATGATACAGGTAGTCTGATGTACATGTATATATGTATATATGTACTGTATATGTGTGGGTATGTATATATGTAAAATATTTGAAGTGGAAATGGAAACACAGATAGAAAAATTGGCGGCACGGTGGCGCAGTGGTTAGCACATCTGTCTCACAGAAAGAAGGCCTGGGTTTAATTGCCGGGCGTTTCTGTGTGGAGTTTGCTTGTTCTCCCTATGCTTGCGTTGGTTTTGTTTGGGTACTCCTGTTTCCTCCCACAGTCCAATAACATGCACAGTAGGCTAACATGGCTGTTCCAAATTGCCCCTAGGTGTGAGTGTGTGTGTGTGTGCGTGCGTGTGTGTGTGTGTGTGTGTGTGTGAATGGTTGTGTGTATTGGCCCTGCGATGGCCTGGCAAGCTGTCCAGGGTGTATCCTGCCCTCTATGGCTATGATGGACGCCAGCCTCCCCGTGACCCTAATTAGGATTAAGTGGTTTAGAAAATAAATGAATGAATAAATGGATGGAAAAAGTTGTAATTTTTTAGCACGTACATACATATACATATACATACACACACACACACACACATATATATATATATATATATATATATGTGTTTGTGT